>JARHVA010001930.1:2117500-2442500 GCA_037957365.1 Torreya grandis
CATTATTCCTAAATGGGTGAAAAAAATGCAAGAGGCCAAGGATGAGAGACACAAGTTGGTTATTATTAAACTACCTAGAGTCTCCACCTAGTTTGATAAGCAGAGTGGAACTATCCAAAGAGTAAGGAAGAGGAAGGTGGGAAATTTGAATACAAAAGAAGAGGTAGATTTTGAATAGAAGGAGAATATTTTCCCTTTATAAAATAAGCCTAAGAGAAACCCAAATGATCCCCCAAAACATATAGAAATTTTCTTTGTATTTATTGATATCATGGGGGAGGTAATGAAATAAATGTATTAAATAAAGTAGGATGCCTTGAAATGACTACAACAAAGGTAAATCATACAACTCCTTAGGGTATTATTACTTATGCACAAAGTATAACCACCAAGCTATATACTATTTTGTATAATATCAGGGTTTCCAAGATAGGTGACCAACCTAATAGGTAAAAATCTGTTAAATTTTGGGGTCAGATGAAGGAATTGGAATAATATTCAATTTTTGATTTAATGCTCTAGGACTAATGCATTGTAATAAATTAATCTTATGACTAGCATGGATACCTCCTAGTGCCTAAACTATTGATTGTGAAAAGGGGTGATTCCCTTAATTATCACAATAAAATTAAAACATTGTTGTAACATTTTATTAGTCATGAAAGTGAGGTCCTAAAAATTTTGGGAGATATGAGGGTTACCAATGTGATTACCCCTATAGGATACCTAGTTAATAGGCCTAATTTTGATAATCTTCTCCAAGCAATTGAAAACAAATTCAAAGAATAAGTTGAGGGCACCATTTACAAAACTAATGAAGAAATATTGTAGTTGGTTAATTTTTTGAAGGATAGAGTAACAACAACATAATCTTTGGGTACTAAATTTAAGAGTTTAGAAGTTGAGTCAGAAAGGTTGATGATTGAGGTTTCCAAAATCCTAAATCCTTTTCTACTCAATTTTGATATTATAAATAAGGAGTTTGATATAACCTATACATTATTTTAAGACATAAAAAATAAAGAAGTGTCTTCAAGGTTAGTTCCACATATGTAGCCAATTGTTAGTACTACCCCAGCTTCACAAAGCTCTCAATTTTCTAGATTCATAGTTTTGTAAACTCTAAGGGGCCCAATTTTGATCCCATAAGGACCTCTAGTAGTTACCTCTATGAACCTCTTCAGTCAGCGATGTCTCACCAACATCATGATATAAAAATAACTATGTATTTACATGATATTATTAAGTTATAACTTTAGTTCTTAAAAAATCACCTTACATGCATATTGTATTTATAGTTGAAGAGGTTTTTTTAAATATTATCATGGTATATGCATCTTTTGCATGAATTTTTAATGCACTATTCTATTTTTGAAATTTTAATTTTAGACAAATCTTGAAGATATGAGGCATTCCCCATCCCAAGCCTATATATATTTGTAACCTCCCTATTCCAAATGGAGGAGAATTTTGGCTACTAAGATTAATAGGAAATTCTAGGAAGTTTTGTTTTACTTGATCTTTATGTGAAAATCTTCATTCTTATCCAATTATGTGGATTGTGTAAGAAAAACCATCATTCTATTATCTTAGTTAATTATTTTGTGCATGAGTTATCTTTTTAATATAGATATTCATTTTGATAGCTGATTTCAATGATTTTATATATCAATCATAATCCACCTTTGTGGATGTACAAAATCAATCTTAAAAATGTGTTAATATTTGACTGTGTATGTTTCATTGTGTTATATTCTTTGTTTCCTTTAAATAATTAACCTTATTTGGTTGTTCATTTTCTATAGTAGCTTTTAGAAAACATTAGTTTTCTATTTCTTGTCCAAATCTTGGTCAAGTGATGGTCTTGAAAGGAATTATCCTAGGTAGTCCACATGATTTTCTTCTCTATCTTCACTTTCCCTCTTTTTTTAAGTTTTTTTGGAATTCTTACCCAAATTAGCTAATACCATCATCCTTCCACCCACTTCAAGTATATATAGCTTTATCCATAAGATGACCCATCTATGTTAGACAATCTATATTTCTATGTGCTATTCCACTAATAGGCTATCATAAAATTGAATACTCTTGGAGTGATACATTTCATCAATTCTAAAATGTTAGAGGATACCTCATAATAATTTTTGGGGATGTGCATAAAACACATATCAATAGGATTTTTAAATTATCCCTACAAGGAGAGCATACAAAAACACCTCCATCCATTTAAAATATCATTGGAGTTGAACTAGAAGTGACCAAGAGATTAAAAAGGCCTTAGATAATAATTTGATATACCCACCTTTAGAAATCCATAAAAATTTTAGGTATGACAAGGGTATACCTATAATATCCTGATCCCAATCATTCTTTCTAGGTAGACAACCTCATCTTCTAGTACTTCTAATGGTACATCTACAAAATAGTAACAATTAAATAATCCTCCACCCCAAACTCTAACATGGTTGACTGGTTTGGACATCAACATTGTTGGGGATTTGCATGATTTACCTAAAAACCCATAAAAATATCATCCTCTACTCCTTCAAGATGCAGGACTATCAAAGAGCATATAAAGGATTTCAAATCTACTTTAGGGTTCCTAAATGTAGTGAAGACAGACTTGAAGACTATTTCCCTTCACTCTATAGGATATAACCTATGATTGGTTTCTAAATATCCAATAGGTGTCAATTACAACTTGGATGGAGTGCCAAGATACCTTCCTAGCATAATTTGGCCAAGTTATTAGTGTAAGTGTTATTTAATAAAATTTTGAGAGCATGAGGCAAGAGCCCAATGAGCCCATTTGAGCCTTCAATGCTCAGTTTCAAAAGATGTATAATAGGATTGAATTTTCTTACCAACAAAAAGAGCCACTAGCCCCTAAAATTTACAAAAATTCCATAGGCCCCTTCAATGTTGTATTTTTATGCAAGGTTGTTCATAGTGATACCTTAAGACTAAATTAAATTGAAACTATCAATGTGGAAAATCAATTTTAACCTTAGCTGTAATATTTGCCCCTAGTCTTGGAATTATTTACCTAGCCTTTATCCCAATTCTAAATATAAATTAGAACATTATGGCATAGAACCAAAACCAAACACAACTAATTACCATTAACTCTAGTTGTCCAAAATCAACATCTTAGCTTCTTAAATAATTTTTTTGCTAACCATCAGATCCAAATTGAACTCTTAATTCTAGTTAACATTATTACTACATAGGTTATTAACCTTGACTTAACCAGGATAGAGTTGGAGGCCATCCATAGAATGATATAAAAGTTGAGTAATGAATTCCCCAGTATGCACAAATGCATGGGCAGTATAGGTGGGTAGATACCAACCATAATAGTTATAAATTTGGGTTCTAAAGGTATAATAGACATTTAAACAAGTCTATAAATAATCAAAATCAATCAGTTCCATCAAATAGAATATTAGAGATCAACATAATGGAAATAACCCTTCCTAATTGGTGTAGAGTCCATAATATGACACAACATGATGAATTGGATTATATTAAATTCTTTACTTCATTCGATATATTTCAAAAATAAATGGATAGACAAGAAGGTTCTACCAATTAGTTAGAACCATCCATGTATAATGCTTGAGGGCATCCTAACATAACTATGATCTTTGTGACCTATGACTTCCCTTTCCCAATGGAAGATGATAATGAACCTATGTATAACATTGATGAAATCCATGCTTTCTAATAGTATCATCAAGTTGGGAATAACTGCAACTTGAGAATCAATCAACCCATAACTACTTTAACACCTCAAAATAAAAGTGCCACTACTCCTAATCCCATTGTCGATAATAATCCACCTCCACCTAGGAGGGATAATACATATCCTCCCAAGGAGAAAGATCAATTGCAAAAAAATTAACATCAAGGCAAATCAGGGTATAATATCATCTAAGACATGAAGAATATTAAGGCCAATATTAGTTTTCATGAAGTATCCTTGATTATTGATCAAATAGAGCTACTATTAATGACCTTAACAAGGAGAAATTCTAAAAATTCCAAGATGGCTCATTCAAAGATGATGATATATAAAGATAAACTTGAGGTACCACTATTCTTGTTAACTGTTTGAATGTTCACCAAGAATATACATAACTAGTTGACTCTAGAGCCTCAACCAATGTGATGCCTACAACCATCTTCCAAAAGTTAGGTTTGATTCTAGATAAGTCAAAGATGGTGGTATTACAGCTAGACAAGTATTCAATTTTGTGTGTCAAAGAATTGACAAACATGTGCATACACGCATCTAAACCCTATGTGCAACAAACTATTGACATCCTAGTCATAGAAATTTTAGAAGAATATAACTTACTACTAAGTATATATTGGTCAAATTCATTGAATGGGTACATGGTAATGAATTTATCACACATGTGGCTGCCATGGAAAGGAGTGGCAAACCAAATTAGGGTGGAAAGAGAGCCTAAAATGAAGTACTTGATCATTGAGTGCAATACCAAGAATGATTAGATTAAATTCATATCAACACATTCAAGTGTGTATGATTTTACCACCAAATAATTAATACATGAACAAAAATTTGAAGGTCATTCTCAGGTGTATAATTTACACTTCGATGGAGCTTGATCAAAATAAGGTTTCGATGTGGGTGTAGCCCTAATGGTTCTAGAAGGTAAATGGTACATAACTAATGATAGGTTGTAGTTTCCTTACACCAACAATAGATCTAATTATGAATCTCTAATTTTAGGCTTATAGTTCACACTAAAGCACAAAGTTAAGAAACTACAAATATTTGGTGATTCAAAGTTGGTTGTGTACCAAATCTGGAACAAGTATCAATGCAAACTCACCTATCTAAAAAATAATAATCATTGAGCATGGGACTTGATCAATTCCTCTAAATAATTCAACATCAAGGTTGTCTCAAGGGGAAATAATCAAATAATAGATTCATTGGTAGCCTTAGCTACCAATCTAGCACCATTCCAAGAATAAAAAATGTATCTCTCAATGGAACTAGTCATGTGCCCTTCTATCCCAGATAATGTGGACAATTTCCAAGTGTTTTATAATGATCAATAAAATATGCAATTCCTTTATAATTTTGGGGATTTTGAAGCCTAGATAAGAGATGAAGGATATCTTTATCCTATGCAAATTGAGGATAAGATATAAGATGGCATTCTAAAGCTAAGGTAAAATCATATTCTTATGGGCATGGTTTTTTAAAAACAAGTTTTTGATGTGGATCCTCAAGCTTAGAGATATAACTATCTCAAAAAATAGATTTAGACTTCATCAAATAGAACTTAGGAACTGACCAACATCCCTAGTTGGTGAACATAGGTCTGAGTTTCACAGAGAACAAAAAGAAAAGGTTGAATAGGTTTCTTGCAGGCTATAAATATGTCATTGCATGGACATATGATGACTTGAAAATATTTGATCGAAGAACTATCACTCATACCATTCCTCTAAATCTATAACATGAGGATTTTAGGTAAATATTTAAACCAGTGAACCCAATCCTAGAACCCCTTATAGGCATTGAATTACATAAGCTCCTAGATGCCAAAACTATTTTTTATATTAGGCATTCAACTTGGGTATCTAACCTCGTACAAATCAAAAATAATAATGGGGAAATAAATCTCTATATTTATTTTAGGATATTAAATAGATCCTCAAAAAAGGATAATTACCCTCTACCCACTTTGGATGAGTTAATAAATTTGGTGAGTGGTTTGGATATGATGTCCTTCTTGGATGGATTCTCGAGTTACAATCAAGTGCTAGTCTAAGTGGAATATAGGATGAAGACTTCCTTCACCACCAAGTTGGGGATTTTTTCACATAAAAAGATGTCATTTAGCTTAATCAATGTAGGATCCACTTTCTAGAGATCAATGGATTTTACCTTTAAGAGATTGGTGGGGAAGTGTATCATCATATGCATAGATGACCTCACAATATTTTTCAACAATATAGATAACCATGTAGACCACTTGCATAAAGTCTTTAGGGTTACTAAAGACTTTATGGATAGATGTAAAAGATTTGGAGTCTCCTTAAACCCAAAAAAGAATATCTGTAAGGTTACTAAAAGAAATTTGTCAGGGACTATCATCAATTTCCATCGATCTAGAGCGAGTCCAACTATCTCTAAGTTAAATTCACCAAACAACAATAAAGATCTCAAGTCCTTCTTTGGCAAGATCAATTTTGTAAGAAAGTTAATTTTTAGTTTTGTAAAAATCATCAAGTCTTCAAATTCCATGTTGAAACAAGATGACAATATTGAATGGACAATAGAGACCAAGAAATATTTATAATATATTAAGACTATAATTTTTGAGGCCCCAATCTTGATTAGTCCATATTTCAACAAATATTCCTATCTTTATTAATTAGTCTTATAACACACTATTATTATTATACTGACACAAAAGGTAAAAGATAATGAACATCCCATTGCATTGATGAGCACTAATTTGAAGGATGTGGATATAAAGTGCTCCAAGATTGATAAAAAAATATATACCTTAATCAAAGCTATCAAGAAATTTAAGCATTATATTCTATGAAATAAGACATATGCCATCATTTAAGATCCTATTATCAAACTCACACTTAGTCATAGTGAGTTAGGAAAAATAAGATGAAAGTGGATGGCCAAGATTTAGGATAAGGTGAATATTTCTTATGATCACCAAGAGTATGATCATGATAAGGTCTTCCTTAATGCCTTAGATGACATCAAGTTATGGATAAGAATGAAAAATAAACCTATGTCTATGATCTAGGCTCAAGCCCTAAAGTATGATCCCAATATGAAAAAATAATAGGTTCAAAGTGCATGGAGCTTTCAATGGCCTCTAACCCAACCATAAGCTGCATAGTTGTAGGATCAACCCCCTTCTCTATTAAAAGAGCAAGTAGATGAAGAGGGAACTGAATTAAGTAGACAAAGGGATTCAAACCCTGAAATCATAAAAGAGATTCTAAGGTGCTTTGTAGGTCTTCAATTTACCCTTTAATCTATTATTAATGTTATTATAGCATTGGGAACAACCCCCATAATAGATATATCAATCGATCCTTAAGGTGAATAGAGGAAGAACACTTTTTTAATGACACATCTCTCCCCTTTGATAACAATCACTAAAGTAAGTCTTCCCAAGTTTTTGTAGGTTTATTTTCAATAGATTTCAACTTCTTTAGATTCACTTTAGTTCCCTTTGGTAGGTCTACCATCACCCACATCTATCAGTGAGGATACCTCTCTTTAAGACCTCCCTACCATGTCATCTCTAGTCACCTTCCATCCCAACATTATTGTCACACCAATTATTCCTTCACTACCACCTTTAGTGATTCATTTCCCCTACTACTCATTCATCTATTTCACCCTCATGTCAACCTTTCACTCCCCCCATCTTCACCTACTATAGGAAATCAAAGGACTCATCCACTTCCTCTAAGGGTAGGCAACTAAAATGAAGACCGTCATTTAGTCTTCCTAATATAGAACAAATAAAAGAAAAAAGAGGAATCTAAAAAAGTAGAGAAAGAAGGGTCTACTTTAATGGTCTCATTGTTTGGATATCTAGATGATGATGATAATAATAAGATGTAGAAGTAATAAAGGGGTTAAAACCAAGTAAAAGTGAAGAGATCTCTCCAGATGATCAAGAGGAAAAATTTAAGAAATAAAAATCATTGAGTTTGAGAGAATAATAGGTGTAAGAAACCCTAGTTGATGCCTTAGATCAGTAATTCCTCACCAAAGATCAAATTCAAAGTATCAATGAGGTAGTTTCTTCCATTGTTTCATTTTTTGCTATTTTAGAGATTACAACTACTAGTTTGCCTTTAGTTTTTCATCAGAGTTTTGTAGCTAGATCTTCTATGGATTCATCTATTCTTTCTTCTAAGACAATAAATACTCCTATGAAAGGAGTTAATATTGAAAACATGGTTGCTAAATCTATTTTTAACCCTCATTACCCAGTAGTATCAAAGAGATGGTTAATTCAATTAGAGCTACCAATTCCATAGTCATCCCTTGTATCATTAGTTACAATGATTGTAGAAGAAACACTAGGATTGACCATATTTTTTGTTAAGGGCACTCCAATAAGGGAGTCATCACCATGTGAGAGGGTTTTCTATCTTCAATTTCCTATTAAAATAAGTGTCTCATGGACATCCCAACCATTTACAACCCCTCCTATGACTTTTTCACCTTCCAAATCAGATATCCCAAATCAAGATGATAAAATTGGGGTTCTCATTATTCCCTAATGGTTGAAAGACATGAAAGAGGCCAGAGATGAGAGACAAAAGTTTAGTGTTACCTAAATACCTATAATATCTATAGAGATTGATTATAGAGATAGTTAGATCAGGCATTAGTCATGAAAAACATAAGAAATGCATAAGAACATAATAATCTAGGCCAACCTATTTAACGAGGTGTGGAAATGTCAATTAAGAACTCAAAGAAAGAAAGAAAGAAAGCATACATTACCTTCTCAAGAACATCCCATCATCCATAAACAACACCAAACATTTTGTTCCCCTTGATTTGGTGCTCAATTCTTCAACAATGGTGCAAAGAAAGCTCCTTCACCATCTCAAGAACACCAAGTATAATATAGGCTCATGATATGAAATTAAATCTATGCCTATCAATGAAGCTATCCTATTACAAATAAAGAATAATAATAAACACAAAAAAAGGTTGTGGAGAGAATCCTGCATTATAAGTTTACACAAATAAAGCTTAATCAAAGTGGTCTTAGCCCTCCTATTTATAGATTTTCCAAATTGACTAGGATCAACCATGACCATCCATCTCAAGATCAAGATGTGTTGCCATTATTAATCTAATTATAGAAATAAAATCCATAAATATCCTCATAATTATTTGGGATGAAGGGGAATTAAAGAGGCATGGGAAGCCATAATCCTCATATTTGTTGCATTTATGGCTTATGGATGCCACCCCAAAAATGACCTTACTTGATGATGCTATTAATAGGAATAAATTTACAATAAATAAATATTCAATAACTCTCATGGAATTATTACTTAAGATCATAATTTAGTTTAATTTTCCTACATAAGATTAATCAAATTTAGTCAATTATTTGGAAATTGGTGCACTTTATTAATCAAACTGGTCAAAAAGTCATATTACTCAACTGTGCTTTGACTTTAGAATAATTAGAAGGTAATGTTAGTTGTATATAGCCTATCATCCCATTTAGGACATTGTCAACATAAAATAACACGTGTCAGGATCCTCTCCAAAGAGTAAAATTGATTGCCTTTGTATAAGCAACTAAACATGGAATTAAACTAGAAGTAATATGTAACTAGAATTCAAAAACAACAAATAATAGGAGATACAAGAAATAACCAATCTTGCATTAAACTCTTCTAGAATACAATGAAGAAATCTCACTCTTCCCACACCTCTTGGGTGTACAATATTTCTCTCTCAAGAGTTCTCTCTCTCTCTCAATCAATTACAATCAACTCAATAACCGAGTTGTTATTCCCTCTTTTCTTTCTCTTCTTCTTAATTACAATACTACCCCATGGGTCTCTTAAATAAGATCTAAGGCAAACAATAATTAGAAAAAAAGACTCAAGACTAAAATTAGTCTTTACATGCAAACCAAATGTTCTCCTAAAATTAGAACAAATCTAATTCTATAAATGCATGCAAATGCACACAAACACACACACAGGTGACTAATGTCAATCACTGTCGATCTGCATATGATCGATGTTGGCCGATCTCTGATTGATGTCGGTCAGTTCTAATCCATGCCTGATCGATATTAGTGATACTATCGATGCTGATTACTGGTAAACTTAGCAACCTCAATTTAGCTCATCAGTGAAGCTTTTAGCTCCATAACTCAACAATCTCACACTTAGAGATAAACAGCTGCACCTGTACCTGTACAACAACATCCTCTAACTTGTTTCTCCATCTTCAAGTTCAATCTTGAAGACCAACAAAAGTTGAATGAAGATTCAACTTTTCCTTTGTTATCAGCTTTGTTAACATATCTATAGGGTTCTTATTCATATGAATCTTTTCCAGCTTTAACTGTCCATCCTCCAATACCTATCTAATGAAGTGGTACCTAAGCTGTATATGTTTGGTTCTTGAATGAAAGGCTGAATTCTTTGCCAAATGAATTGAACTTTGATTATCACTATACAATCTACAACTCTCTTGCTCCTTTCCCAACTCTTTCATGAACTGAGTCATCCAAATCATTTCCTTGCTAGCCTCTGTGACTACAATATATTTTTCCTTTGTAGTAGACAAGGCAACAACCTTCTACAACTTTGAAATCTAGCTAACCGCCGTTCCACCAACAGTGAACACATATCCTATGGTGCTTCTCCTGCCATCCAAGTCACCTGCCATATCTGAATCTACATACCCATGTAGAGAAGTGTTTGACCCTCCATAGCATAAATGCCTACTACTAGTCCCTCTCAGATATCTAAGAATCCACTGAACTGCTTTCTAGTGCTCCTTTCCTGGATTGGCCATAAACTTGCTGACAACTCCCACTACTTGGGCAATATCTGGTCTAGTAAATACCATTGCATACATCAAGCTCCCAACTATTGAAGCATATGGAACACTGCTCATGTACTCAACCTCATCATGTGATTTAAGACACTGTTCTTTGCTCATCTTGAAGTGTCCAGCCATAGGTGTGCTTACCAGTTTTGCATCTTGCATATAGAACCTCTCCACTACCTTATTCACATAATCCTCTTGAGAAAAAATCAACCTGTGATTTTCCCTGTCTCTAGAAATACTCATGCCAAAGATTTTTGCTCCTAAATCCTTCATGGAAAATGTCTGAACTACTTTTACCTTTAGCTCAGCACTTCCCTACATGTGTGACCCTGTAACAAGCATATACACTACATACAGTAATAGGATAATGTAGTTAATATTATCTAACCTAGTAAAATAAACACAATGGTCACATTGACATTGACTAAAGCCATGCTCTGTCATAAACCAATCAAACCTCAAATACCACTGTCCTGGAGCTTGCTCAAGACCATATAACCTGGCCTTCTATCTCACCTATCCATTCTCTCCTTTCTTTAACCTATGAATCCATTCATCTTTCAGTGCTTTCTTTTTGATTGACAACTCTACCAAATCCCACATTTGGTTCTCTTCCAAGGAATCAATTTCCTCATTCATGCCATACTTCCACTGTTTCCTAGATTCTACCTGTATTGCCTCTTCAAAACTTCTTGGTTTTCCACCATCAATGAGCAACAAGTAGTATAAAGAAGGGGAATCATGAATTTGAGGCTTACTTACCCTTTTAGACCTCCTCATAGGCATTTGAGACTCATTAACAGCTTGTTGTCCACCCAAATTTCATTCTAATAGTGATTGATCTTGGTCATCTCTCAGTCTACACCCGACCGATGTCAGTTCCATGAGATCAACCTGACTGACATCAGTTCTCACCTAACCAACGTCAGTTTCCACCTACCTGACATCACCAACTTTGGTTTCCACCTGACTGACGTCAGTTCCTACCTGATCGACATTGGTCTCTACCTGACTGACGTTGGTGTCTGTGTTTTCCTGTGAGTGATGATTATTACTCGTGAGCTCATTTTGGATCATAACCTTGTCCAAATCAACATTGCCCTGCTCAAAATTATTCAGCCTCTTGAGCTGATCTCTGTCCATCATCTTCTCTTTGAAAACCAAGGCTTTTTAGTTCTTAACATTTGACTTAAGAATATGCATTCCCTTTTCACTCATGTGACCAAGCCTACAGTGCCACATCTTTGCATCTACATCTAAAGTAGATAAAACAGAAGGAGAATCAGTAATACAAGTAGATAGATAAAGTGTACCTACTTTCTTACCTCTTGCTAATACAAGTGCACCCTTGAAAACTTTTCAAGATTCCGTTGTGAGAGTTACTGTACAACTCTCATCACCCAACTTTCCTACAGAAATTAAAATCCTCTTTAGGATGGGTACATGCATGACATCCTTCAACACCCATGTGTTGCCATTCTGCAATTTCAGCTGCACTTTTCTTTTGCCAAAAATTTGACAAGGCTCATCATCCCCTAAATAAACTTTTCCAAAGTCTCCATGGACATAATCATTGAAAAAATCTCTATTTGGGGTTGCATGGAAAGAGGCACCAGAATCTAAAACCCAAGATTCTACTTTATCCAAGGAAATTATAAGAGCATCTCGTGCAACAATACCTGCATCATTTGCTTCTTTATTTCCTTCATGCTGATCTTCTACCAACCAACAATCTTTCTTTACATGCCCTTTCTTTCCACAATTCCAGTAGGTTATACCTCCATTTCTAGATTTAGATCTACTGCCTATCTTTGACCTTGATTTCCCTTGCTTGCCCTTCTCTCTTTGCCATCCCCTACTTTCAAAACTTAAAGCAATACCTCATGTTTCCCCTGTGCTTTTCCTATGAATTTCTTCATTCAAAATTACACTAAAAACATCATCAACTTTCAAGATATTTGAAGCAGACGCAGTATTACTAACTGCCATTACCAAACTATTCCAACTTTCAAGTAAAGAGCATAGGATTAAGAGAGCCTTAATTTCATCTTCAAAAACTATTTTGACTGAATTTAACTGGTTTACTAAACCATGGAAATCACTAAGATGACTATGTACCGATCCACCTTCCTGCATTTGTAAATTAAATAATTGCTTCATAAGAAATACCTTATTCGAAGCTGAGGGTTTTTCATATAAATTTGCCAAAGATTCCATTAACTCTATCATTGTCTTTGCTTGTGATAAGTTGGAAATCAGACAATGCCAGGCTCAATCTTATAGATCCCATAGCCTTTCTATCAAGAACATTTCATTCTTTATCTTGCATATCTGTGAGCTTGCTTGCAACCCCACCCAACGGTAAGTACAGATCTTTCTGATACAGATAGTCTTCAATCTGCATCCTTCATAATTGATAATTCTTGCCATTGAATTTCTCTATTCTTAGTTTACTTTCTTTTGCCATTGCTTTATTCCCACTCAATCAAAAACCCCTGTGAGTGAATTCTATAATCAAGAAACACTAACATGTTCTGATACCAACTGTCAGGATCCTCTCCAAAGAGTATAATTTATTACCTTTGTATAAGTAACTAAACACGAAATTAAACCAGAAGTAATATGTAACTAGAATTTAGAAACAACAAATAATAGGAGATACAAGAAACAACCAATCTTACATTAAACTCTTCCAAAATACAATGAAGAAATCTCACTCTTCCCACACCTCTTGGGTGTACAATATTTCTCTCTCAAGAGTTCTCTCTCTCTCTCAATCAATTACAATCAACTCAATAACCGAGTTGTTATTCCCTCTTTTCTTTCTCTTCTTCTTAATTACAATACTGCCCCATGGGTCTCTTAAATAGGGTCCAAGGCAAACAATAATTAGAAAAAAAGACTCAAGACTAAAATTAGTCTTTACATGCAAACCAACTGTTCTCCTAAAATTAGAAAAAATCTAATTCTAGAAACACATGCAAATGCACACACACACACACACACACACACACACACACAGAGGTGACTGATGCCGATCACTGCCGATCTGCATATGACTGACATCAGTCGATCCCTGACTGATGTCGGTTGCTTTTGATCCATGCCTTACCGATGTCGGTGATACTGCCGATGTCGGTTATTGGTAAACTCAACAACCTCAATCCAGCTCATCAGTGAAGCTTTTAGCTCCACAACTCAACAACATGCACATGTCGTGTGCTTCTAAATTAGAAGAAAAGAGTCATCTAGAGCACCAAAATGCAGTTTTGTCATTTTGACTTGAAATCATTTAACCAAAGTTAATAATCACATAAAATGCATTGACCCATGTAGGGATAAATTAACTTAAATAATCAATTGTATATGACAAGTTCAAACCATTTAGCATGTTTAAGTGATTTTGGCCTAATTTATGTATTTTCACAAATTCAAGTAAGATTGAAAATTTCAACATAATGGTGTTGGGAATTAGATGTCTATATTTTACCCCTATTTGAGAAGGCATAATGAGACATTCAAGTGAAGCAACATATTTTCAAAGAAAAGAGTTGTCAAGAAGAAATTGGAAATGACCCATGATGCCCCCTTGAGAGGACATACAAGGATGAAAGAGAAGGATGGACTCTCAAAAAATAAGAGAAAGTGAGATTAACCCATGGAATAGATTAAATCTAGATGAGTGAATGCTTGCATGCATTAATTCCATCAATGATTAATATATAATTAGAGAAAAATGCACCCAAGGATAGGGGGAATGGGAAGGATACAATCCAAAAATATAAGAGACACACTTTGAACACATACATAGCTAGGGTGTAAGTTGTATTTTTTAGAACTGATCAATCCTGAGACAAGTTTTACACTAAAATATTTCTAGAATGAGGGAAAACGTTTTTAGAGCTTAGAATTAGAAGGAAAGGAGAACGTTGTCTCCAAAGATAGAATAAATAATATTATGCTCCTGTAGAGTAGATATGATCGTGATAAATCAATTATGCCCCAGTAGAGCTAATTTTGATCACTAATAAAGAATGGTTTGCCTTTATAGGGCTGATTTAATTTAATGATTGGTCTAAATGTTGTACCCCTATTAGGAAAAATTGGTAAGCAACAGCTCAAGGATATAAATTAATGCATATATTAAAGATGAGTGAGTTCAAACCTATTACAATGGTCTAATGATTGAAACAGTCATAAAAATTTAGGCATACAAGAATGCACAAAGTGATGAAAGAGATGAAAAGAATAATTAATATGGCTTAGCTGACTTGAGATACATCATGTATCCAAGAATTGCCTACATAGTCTAGATGGACCTCAAGCCAATGTAATTCACCCAAAAGTAGGAGAGAATGGAATGAGGAATGAATAAAACTGATGAGTGTTTGATTTGACTCATGATGTATGCCAAGAGATGCACATCTTGCATAGATTCAAGTGTAGAATAACCCATAGGTACCTAGTTTTATTGGTGTTCTTAAGATTTCGTCATCAAAATTGTGTCAATGTTGAGACTTGAAACCAAAGCACAAAGTTCTTGATATATTAAAAATGAAATTATGCATCATAAGTATGAGGAACCTATAATGACATGGCATTTCATATGCACTAAGTTGGTTCAAATTTGAATACCTATAATAAAAATAATGGTAAAATATGACCAAAACTAGAGTTACAGTTATTTACATTTAAACAAAAACAAAGACAAAGATAAAAACAAAACATAAATAAACCTAATTTAAAATTGAGATAGGAAAAATCTATTGTAGGGTTTTATATGATGTCATGGTGATGTCATAAAGGTGTTTTTATGAAGGGATGAAGTTCTTTGATAGCCTAAGTAACAATGACGAAGTGTACAATGTGTTTATCTTAGTGTACTTAAAGTAGGATTGGTTGTTCTTTAATTTCTGCATGATTAGAGATGTTTAAGGATGAGTATAGTGATTGGATCATGTGCAAGAGGTCCCTAAGATATTATCTATGCTTTGATATCTTGTGTGCATAAGTGAAATTTATCTAGTAGTCTATAGTTTTCATCTAGACATTTTGGGTCTAATGGCAAAAAAATTGAGTAGGTAGTTTTCTAATGTCACCATTGCCACATATGAATGAGTCAAGGGGAGTTGGTCATATGGTTATGATGACATTAGTCCCTAGTTATTATGTACCATATATCAAGTCATGTATCGAATTATGGCCAAATATATGAGGGTGCAAAGTTGGCTTCTCAGTCAAAATTCATTATTTTCCCATACTTAGCCAAATTTGCATGTGGTCAAAAAGTGTCAAGTAAGCATGTTGATAAGATCATCATTTGCACAGGAAAAAATGAGAAGATGGGTTTGTTTATTTTTGTGCCTAGTTTCTTTTCACTAATTCTTAAATCATGCGATAAAACATGTCAAAAGATATGCATGTGCAAAGTTGGATTCCCAAGTTGTTTGACTATGTTTTTATTTAGCCAAATTTGCATGTGATAAGAAAATTTGAGTAGACATTTTGATGGTGTTATATCTTGAATTTGTGAAGGTGTCAATAGAAACTAATTATATGGGTTTGTTCAATTTTGAGCCTAGTTTATTTGTGTTAAATTTTAGAACATGCACTGAAGCATATCAAAATTTATGCAAGAGTAAAGTTAGCCTTTTAGGTAGATTTTGACATTTTTGGATCTGTGACAAAATATTTTGAGAAGGAATTTTAATGGTGATATATCTCACATGTGTGAGGGTTCTAGAAGTAGTTTAACACATGGTTAGGTTCTCCTATGTGAGTAGATCATATGGTCCAAGTTTGAGATCATGTGATTAAGTGTAGAATAATTTATTGAGGTTCAAATTTGGCTACTTAGATAGTTTGTAAGGGTCCCCATACTTAGTCAATTTTGCAAGAGGTAAAGATTGAGTAAGTCTTAAGGAGATTTATGGAGCGCGTTTGCTCCAAGATGTCAAGAAGAAGTGAGATGAGGACAAGTCAATATTTTTTAATGAATAATAAAATGTAAAGGACAAGGATCTAATGAGGATCAGGGGTTTTTAAAGATTGATCAAATAATGAGTGTTGATATTTAAAGACCTAATTGATCTATAGAGATCGATAGAGCACATTGAGTCAAAGTTTCTAGATTGCACGAGATGAGGTCAACTGTTAGATGCTTAACATTTATATTTGGGAATCTATGCATTAAAGTTTACACAAGATTAGTAGTGTGTAATTGATTTAAATATGAGATGATATGAGATGCAAGCATACTGTTTGAAGTCTAACTATGATCGTTTGCATTTAAATATTTGAATTTGTGAAGGAAAGACCAATATCTAGTTTTTAGACCATAACTTTTGATCTAGATATAATTTTCTCATGTAGTAAAATAAAAGTGGTAGAGGACTCTAAGACACATTTTGAAATATGGATTTTAAGATCTAGAAGTGTTTATAGATAAATATATTAAGATCCAAAGTTGACTATGTGTTCATACATGGATTGTAGGTGAATCGAGAAGATTTTTTAAGCTTATTTTGATATATATTGATGAATTAGATATTGATGAGTTTTTTAGACTCTATGAGGATGCTCTGTGTGCATTATTAAGGATTTAATAATCATATGATGTATGAACAATGGTTTATAATGCGCTTATGTGTTCACTTATAATGATTGTGTTAGTGAGAGTTGTTTGAGAAATTTGGGCTTAAGCATAAGGGTATTGTAT
Source organism: Torreya grandis (assembly GCA_037957365.1). Taxonomy (NCBI): domain Eukaryota; kingdom Viridiplantae; phylum Streptophyta; class Pinopsida; order Cupressales; family Taxaceae; genus Torreya; species Torreya grandis. Next base: position 2,134,849 of record JARHVA010001930.1, read on the forward strand.
TGGATGTTGGTAATTAAGGGGGACCTATAATTAATTTATAATGGATCCATGCTATTATAAAATGTTCCTATGTTCTTAGTTTATTTATAGAAGTGTCAAATAGCTGAATGGGTCTCCATAGGACCTAAAAGTGACTTAGACCTATTTGAAAGTGGATTATGATTAAGTGTGATCTATGTCAGATTCCTCAAGCATTAAGGCATGTTTTGTTTTTGAAAAGTAAATATAATGATCTTGTTAATGTTAGAATATTTGTTATTGATGCCAAAGGAATTGTAACAGATATGAACATAAATGGCAAATGGAATTATTGCCAAAAGTGAACAAAATTATTGTCAGAAGTGAAAATAATTGTTGATGAAAGTGAAGGGAATTATTGCTAGAAGTGAACATAAATGTTGATGGAAGTGATAGAAATGTTAATGGAAATGTCGATGGAAATGTCGACAAAAATGTCAATGATCACATCTCTTGGTGAAGAGGTACCTCTTGGATGGGACACATCCTTTAAAGGCTAATAAGGGAGAAGAGATGTGGAAGTATTATAATCATTTGATTTGATTGAAGATAATATAAGTGTGAGAGAGAAGGAAGAGAGGAAGAGTATAAAATGAAATATAATATCTCTTAATAAAAGAAGTGTGAAGGGTAGATTTATTTTAATGAAGAATATCATTTGAGAATTGTGAAAGAAAGGAGAGGATATTATAAAATTAGTCAGAGATAAAGTGTAAGAGAAGAAAACCCATCATTAAATTGAAGAATAAATCATAGATGGTGAAATAAATTTGGCTTAGGGTTAGTTCCTCATAGTCTAGGGGTTGGTTCTCCTATGGATTGGTACTCATGAATTGGCTAGGTTAGTGCTTGGCAAAGGGGATCAGTGCCTCTAGTGGGTGGGCTCTCACAAATTAATTTAGTGGGTTCTTGGTTTGGCTATTGATGTCTCTAGTAGTATAAGCTTATGCTTAACAATTTCTATTAGAGTGGGTTCCTTTGGAAATAGTTTAACCACTAGAAGGTAGATCTCAAAAACACAAGATGGCCAATCAGCTAAGGAAGGAGAATCAAGAGTTGAAATCTATGTTCAAGGCTCTTAAGGAATAGGTATGTGTCTTGGAGTCTAAGTTGCCTTTAGAATAAAAATAAGATAATATGTCTATTCAAGATCTTAAGACTTAGCTAGAGGTTGCATATTCAAGTTTGAAATCAAGAGAAGAAGAGTGTAATTAGTTAAAGGATGAGTTAAGTTATTTGAAAGATAATCATGAGAGGATTATAATCAAGATTGAGAAAGATCATGAGATATCAGTCCAAGGTGAGAAGGATGAAAGTTTTAAGGGAAATTTGAAGAAGCCAATTGGGAAACCCAATGTTTTGAGGTTTTCCAATTATTTTCATGGCCATTGTTTTATTTGTCATCATGTTAGTCATAGGGTAAGAGACTATTTAAGGAGAATTAATTAGTCAAGGAGAAATTTAAATCACCTTCAAGTAAAAGGTATGTAAATGTTTCTTGTTTTTGGTGTCATAAGGTTGGCCATATTGCTAAATTATGTCCAAGTGGAGTAAAGAGATCCTTAAGATATGTCAAAGGCTATGGAGCCCCTAGAAGATATGAAAAGGGCCAAACATAGGTTTGGAGACCTAAGATAGTACAAGTTGATCAAATAGAGTCTAAGAGTGAGAATGGATTACTTTCTATAGTAGAGAAAGAGTTAGATTGGAAGGATTGTGTGAAACTCTTGTTGTCAAGAGTTATATAAAAGATAGTGATTACTTGTCCTAAACAACCTACAAATCAAAGAGAATCTCTTGTTACAACTGAACATGAGCCTTGTTAAGATTCTCTATTATTAGTTTCTAATGATAGTACATTGGAAGGTAATATAGTTGTAAGAGTTGAGATAATGAACAACATCATGGATGTTGAGGTTAGTTAGTCAAAGAAGTTAGACATGCCTAAATGGATTCTAAGAGAAAAAAATCAATCTCATGGACGCATGAGGATCAAAAAAGTAATAGAGGAGATGTGGGCATCTCCTGGGTTCACTTTTTTCTGGGACCCTTTATGTGGGGTGTCTCTTTTAGGCTTCAAGGAGACACTTTATAGAGAAAGGAAGCATGGTGGATGCATGTTGGATCTTGGTTGTGTTGCATGATAATAAAGTCATGAATGTGAGTCGATAGATCAATTTGTATATCATTTTAAGGTAGATTGATATGGTGTAGTGTCTTAAGAGCTCTTGTGAGCATGGATTTAGGTAAGGCTATTTGTTTTGAGCATGTTCTTAATGTTCATATCAGTAGTAGTGGTGAGATTCATATGTGAAGGTGTATTGATCTTTGAAAGAGGTCTCTTGGGTCCAAGAAGTTTAGATATTGGTATTGATTTGGTAGCTTATACAAGGGTGAAGGTGTATTCAAATAAGGTATGTCAAATCTTGTGAGAAGTTTTGCATGTTTTAGTTGCTATCTTTTCATTTGTGGCTTGAAGTGGTGTAATTAGGAGGAGCATGGAGTTATAAGGAGCTAACTCAGTTCTCTTGAGAAGAATGTGAATTATGGACTTATTTCTTGTGTGAGATGAGTCAAGGAGCATCTCTATGAATAGTTTATACAATGGTGAAGGTGTATTCAAACAAGGTATGTCAAATATTGTGAGAAGTTGTGAATGTTTTGGTTGTTATCTTTTGGTTTATGGCTTGAAGTGGTGTGATTAGGAGGAGCATGGAGTTATAAGGAGCTAACTTGGTTCTCTTGAGAAGAATGTGAAGTATGGACTTATTTCTTGTGTGAGATGAGTCAAGGAGCATCTCTATGAATAGTTTGTCAAGTCCAAGGATCAAGAATGCTATATATGGATGAGTTTGTGAGATTTTATATAACCCTTTGCCATTGATGTTAAATGGGGAGAGAGAAGAAAAGGGGAGCATTACAGTAAGATGATAATTGTGGATAATCCTTTGTCATTGATGTCAAAGGGGGAGAATTGAAGACAAGGGGAGAAAACGAGGAGAACCACAGCAAGGGGGAGTTCATATACTATTTCATGGGGATTTTCATCAATGACAAAGTCAAATATTATTAGAATAATTGTCATTGATGTCAAAGGAATTGTAACATATATGAATGAAAATGTCAAATGAAATTGTTTCCAAAAGTGGATGAAATTGTTGTCAGAAGTAAATAAAATTATTGATGAAAGTGAATGAAATTGTTATCAAAAGTGAACAAAAATATCGATTGAAGTGAACAAAAATGTCAATATAAATTTTAATAGAAATGCTGATAGAAATGGCAATGGTTACATCTCTTGGTGAAGAGGTACCTCTTGGATGAGACACATCCTTTAAAGGCTATATAAGGGAGAAGAGATCTGGAAATATTATAAGCATTCGATTTGATTGAAGATCATATAAGTGTGAGAGAGAAGGAAGAGAGGAAGAGTAAAAAATGAAATAGAATATCTCTTAAGAAAATAAGTTTGAAGGGTAGATTTATTTTAATGAAGAATATCATTTAAGAATTGTGAAAGAAAGAAGAGTAGAAAATATATAATAAAATTAGTGAGAGAGAAAGTTTAAGAGAAGCAAATCCATAATTCAATTAAAGAATCAATCATAGATGGTAGAATTAATTTTTCTTAGGGTTGGTGCCTCATAGTCTAGGGGTTGGTGCTATACATAGGTCAGTGCTCATGAATTAGCAGGGTTGGTGTTTGGCAAAGGGGATCAATATCTCTAGTGGGTAGGTGCTAAATAATTAACCAAGTTGGTGATTGGTTTGGGGATTAGTGTCTCCAATAGTATAAAATTATGCTTAATAGTTAATTCATGATTACATAGTGAAAACAAATGTGTTGGTTTCTAGACTTATATGTGAGAGAGACTAGTGTAAGGTGTATGTGAGAGTTATAGACTGAAGGATAGGTAGTTAGCTTACTAGTTGAGTTAATGAGTAAAATAGTTTTTTGAATGTGTGTATGACCTATAGGTCATGTTCCTAATGTCATAATAGTGCTCTTTCAATTTGAGGAAATGTGAAGATGTTTGAGTTTGCATATGAGGACAGTTTGAGTGAATCAGAAAAGAGTTTGTGTAATACATATGTGAGAGGCATGTTTAAGATAAAGAGAGTTTGTGTAGGGGTTATAAAATAGATATCCATCATTAGGTGTTGAAGACACCATTTATAAGGTGGAGGTGTTCAAAGGAGGGTCTAAAGGACTTGGTTTTCCTTAGGGGTATTTGTTCCTTTTGAAACATGTTTTTCACTAAATACCTTTGGTCAGGAGGACATGATCAAGGTTTGTTGGTCTAAAGGAGCTGATCAATATCTTGTTTGTAATTTATTATATGATAGTATTCCATTTGTGTTTCAAGATTGAGAGTGGGTTTTATTCCCCATGAGGATTTCCCACATGAACCATGTGTTATGTGTTTGATCTTATGTATGCATTGAATGAATGAGATCTCTTGTTAACATTGCTTGATCAAGTTAATATATGTTGATTGATTAATAGTTTAAAGGACTATTATTGAAATGGAAATATTTGGGCTCACTGATTCACCCCCCTTTTAATGATCGTACCTCTAACAATTAGTATCAGAGCAGGTCTTTTGGTAAAGGTTTAACAACTTGAAGGTGATCCAAGGTACAATATGGGTAGTCATCAAAGAGGTTTCTCTAATAATCAATAATTAATGTTAAATGGATCCAATTATGTATTTTGGAGTGCTAGGATTGGGACATACATTATGTCCCTAGGGTTTTATGTATGGCAATCTATTGTGGATGGTTATGTTATTTCTACTACTCCTCCATCTAGTGTTATAGACAAGAAGTTGTTTGAGAATAATTCTAAGGAAATGAATGTCATCATCTATGGTCTTACAAAAATTTAGTTCACCAAAGAAATTCATTACACATATTCCAAGGAAATATGGAATAAATTGAAGACTATTTTTGAAGGAGATTCAAAGGTTAAGTTGGGAAAGTTGCAAACTCACAAAAGGCAATTTGAAAGTTTCAAGATGAATGAAGAAGATAATGTGGCATCCTTTCTATAGAGAGTTAATGGGATTTTGAACATCATCAAAGGTCTTGTAGAAAACCATGAAGAGGCTATTGTTGTTTAAATTTCATTAAGGTCTCTATCCCCTAAGTTTGATATGAAAGTATATGCTATAAAAGAGAGTCATGACCTTACTCAATTGAATATGGATCAATTGAATGACAACCTTATTGCCTATGAGATGAGGAAGAATGATAATATACCAAAGTAGGAAGTAGATTTCAAGATTAAAATGAAGAAAAAGAAGAGGTTTTAAGGTAAGAAACTCAAGGAGGATGATATTCTTGACATAGATAATGATAAACTAATTGCTTTGATTTCAAGGAAATTGAGAGCAATTTCAGGAAAGTATAAAGGTAAGCTACCCCTCAAATGCTTCAATTGTGGTGAGATAAGACATTTTTATAAGTGCCCTCATATTTATAAGAAGGATGATGAGGAAGATCATGATCAAGGTCATGGTGATGAAAAAAGATCTTTTAGGTCTGATAAAATCAAGAAGGGATTCAGAAGGTTTGATAACAAGAAGTACTATAAGGACAAAAAGAATCTCTACACCAAATAAGATTGTAACTCATCAGATGAGAGTGAAGATAGTGACTCAGAGTATGATCATGAAGATGATGGTCTTGTTGAAGATAGATCCCTTTTCATGGTTGAGGAAGGAAGTTGCTCACATCAAAGGGAGTCTACTTGGAGTGATTCAAATGATGATGAAGATGATGTGGACATGAGATTGCATTGACTAATGCTCATGAAGAACTAAAGATTAAGAATAAAATCAATAAGAAGATTAAATCTAAACTTAAGGAATTTGAGGAGCAATTTAGTGTGTTTGAGGCAAGAATGGACGAAGATTCCAAAGATCATGAAGATATGGTCAAGCATCTCAATTGTCAATTGTAAATTCTATCTACAAGCCTAAAAGCTAAAGAAGATGAATGTGCAAGGTATGTAATCAAAAATGAGTCATTGAAATCTGAGTTAGAGAAGGTATCTAGTAAGGTAATGTCATTTGTGAGATCTGAAAAGAGCTCAAGTGATCTAGACAACATTGTGAATGATAAAAAACATACAAGTGATAAGACTAGTATTGGATACAAAGAAGAACCAGAGAATTCAACTCAAGATAAGATGAAGACTAATGTGAACAAAGACAATCAACCTTTGAAGACAAATAATCAAACAAAGAATGATGGTGCAAATATATTGAATACAAATTAGATCAGGCAACCAAATGCCATGAGGTATGCAAATTTTAATGGTTACTGCTATATTTGTAATCAGTTTGACCATAGAGCTAGAGAATGTAGAAGACCTGTTAAGAGTGAATTTTCATAGAACTATGATGGGGGTTATCTATTAAAAGGTGTGATAAAGGTTGAGTTTACATAAAGGATTATGGTTTTCTATAGTTGTGAAAAAAGAGGTCACATTACTAGATTATGTTAGCAAAAGCCTACTAGAAAGAATAGGTTTTATTAGAATCCTAGAGTACAAGATAGAGGACAAGTGAAATCATGGAGACCAAAGGTGATAAGTGATAATTATGATGAGACTTTAGGTCCAAGTAATCTATTTGATATGGTGGAGAATGCTATAGATATTGAAGAGTGCCAAGAACTCTCATTGACTGCTCATGTTGAGAATGAAGAGACCAAGCTCAAAGAGAAGACCAAGGTACTAGGTGAGGCTAGTTATAAGGTAAGTATGGATCCAAGTGAACATCCAACTATTGTTGAGTAAGCATCATGTAAAGAACATCAATTTTTTGTACTTATTAATGAGGTTCCAAGCTATAAGGTTGATGTTTCAAATGAAAAGGTATGTCAAGATTTCATAGTTGCTCTATGTGTTATCAATTCTATATTTGAAGAAAAGGAGAGTGATATAGAAGAAGAACCAGTTGTCATAGTTCATACTAAGAAGAAGAAGAAGAAAAATACCAATAAGTCTTATATCTATATGAGGATTTTAGTGGTTATTGAGGAGATTGCGGCCACTCCTAGCTTCACTTTATTTTAGATCATTATGGTGCAAAAGAAGTATTTGTCTATGAATCTTAAAGAGACTCATTTTAGTGAAGAAGAAAATGTTATTTTGGTGTTCTTGAGATGGTTCTAGAAGACTAGAGTTGATTATTCTTAGTTAAAATAGGTATGTCCAAGTGAAAAATATGCTGAGGTGATGTCATGATGTTAATTACTATATATGGAATATTCTACAGGGTCAGATTAAAGTTTTCTAGATGGCAAAGGAGGATTTGTGGTTTATCAAGAGTATCTTTTTACATATAAAGATATATTGACCTTATTCTATCATTATCCATGTGGTTTTGTGATCTGAAGGCATGTTGAAGTCAATTTTGAGATTTTTGTTAGCTCTCAGGTTTCCTAGTTTATGCTTAAGAGCTTGCAGGTCCGAAAATGGGTTATAGGAAGTCAAGGTTCCCAATGGTATGGAAGATCAATTTTTGATTGTCTAATTTTATGGCCATGGGGAAGCTTGGATCTATATAATGGAGAGATGAAGAGTCATCCTTCATTAATGGTGCTTCAATCTTTCTCCTTGTGGCTCACCTTGGTCCCCTTTGCCTCCTTGGTTCCTATTGTTTCTATCTTTCTTTATGCTAAAGGTGGTCTTTAATTTTGGGTTATTTTTAATTTGATTTTGATTTTTTGGTGTTTGATTTGTATTGTATTATCATTGGGTTTGCCTGTATTACCTTAGCTAGAGCATACTACTAACACGCACATCCTTTCCTTGGCCTTTGTTCCCACTACCTTTAGAATTACTAAAATGCATGTAAGTATTAATTAAAGGATATGGAAACCCTCAGTTTTGATGGATAGGATAATGAAGATAGGGAGAAACATGGTGGTTTTAATGAAGCAAATAATGTAGTGAGGGGTGATAAGGATAGTGGTATTTTAAATAGTGACCCTATCTCATCTCAAGTGGAAATTGAAATGAATAGACCTCCAAAATGACTCTTCAATGAAGTCATGCATCTAAAAGAAGTGGCTAGGCATTTGAAAGGATCAAATTTTATGGTGACCAGGGAAGATAATGGTGAGCTCTAGTATAGGGAAGGCCAAATTAATAAGACCCCTAGCTTCCCTAAAACCTTGACCATCACTCCAAATGTTTCTATGAATTTGACCTTTAGAATGAGGAAACCAAAATTAAAAATGTTTAGGATTTTCTTTATTTGTTTAAACAAAAATGCACTCCCTTCTAACAACTTCTTTGATAATTGGTAAAATTTTGTGGAGCAAAAAATTAGGTTTTTATATTAGTTTTTGTAGGATATTATAGATAGGGGTTTTCATGATTTTTTTTAAAAACTCCAATATGCAACATAGGGTGATTAGTAAACCCTTATAGAATGTCGACCAGTCAATCTTCAAGGCCATCCCTTGGTCTCTTGAAATGGACTGTAACGAGCTTATCTTCAAAACTTCCCCTAGATGGGTTGACATAGAGGAGGTGCCGATTCAACTCTAGAATTTTCTTCCATAGTCACTGAAACCCATTAGTGAAGTTTTGAAAATTAAAGATGCCAGAAGATCCCTTGCTCATATGAATGATAGGGTTTTAATATCACTAGGTATTTTTTTCTAGAAGCACTCAACTTCAAAATCAAAGGTAAATCTCACACATATGCTCTCAGAGGTCTAGGTGGGTTGAATTATTGTTTTTTTGTAAAAAGGATGGTCACCTTAGGAAAAACTATCCTTTGTTGAGCAATAAAATCATTATCCTATGTAAACAGCAAGAAAGGGTCACCACAAAAGATGAAACTATGTTGAATAACCTAAAACTATTTGAGAATCCTATGTTTTCAAGTGTACCATTGAAATATAGTGCCTCTAATGGTGAGGCTATTAACATTCTTGGGCCTAATACTCAAGGTGAGTGTGGCATGGAAGGCCCTCTCAATGATTCTCAGGCTCAAGATCTTTTGTAGATTGGTGGTGATAATCCTTCACCTGACTTGGTTGATTGCCTCCCCAACAACCTGGATGAAGCCTTTCTTGATCAAAAACCCTTCAAGGATCATTCCTTTGAGGAATATGTGTTAATCCTTTTTGAGGCCCCTAAATTACATAATGTTCCACCCACTACTTTGACTAGAAGTACTCTTGATAATTCTTCCAATGATGCTATTATGATGGTTATTTCCCTAGAGAAAGAAATTGTAGGGCACCCCATCAATATGATAGATATTTTGGATGGAATTCCAATGGAAAACAAGAACCTTGCAAGGGTGGAAATTAGATGCTCAAAGGGGGTGAAAAAAGGATAAAAATAGACTTGATTTTGGCCTGGAGTGATCACACAACACTCAAGGAGAAAAAGAATGTGAATAAGGAGGGGCAACATAATGTGTAGGAACCCCCCTCTAAAAATAAAGGAAAATAAAGTGTTGGATTCCTTTACTAGGTTGTACAATGGGGGGATAAGCCCCATGATCAATTGAATTGACCCCTGTTAACTCCCCTTTATTTTTCATGAGGATTTTTAGTTGGAATTTAAAATGTTTGGAATCTTTATATATAATACCAATGGTAAGATAGTTCATATTCTCAAGAGATAATCTTGACTTTCTCTTCTTGCAAGAAGTAAAGGCTATTGGAACCCAAATTTCCATGATCTTGAATTTTCTCTAGCCTAATACTCCTCATTTTTTTACTAATCATCATAGAGGTAAAGGGGGTCCTTCATTATGATTATCCCCTTGTGGAAGGACTATATTGTCAACCATGGTAGTTCTCCTAATAACAAGGTTGTCTGGGTTTTGATAGAATATCAAAATCAGACAGTGGGCTTGTGTAACATATATACCCCCAATGACTATAGGGAACACTCTAAATTGTGTAATTGTTTAGCCACTAATCTTTAAAATATTCCTTAGATTTTTGGTAGTGACTTTAATATGGTAGAGGATAAAGAAGACAAAATTAGAGGGGACCACCTTAGATGGAACGGTAATGAGCTATTATTCTGGTCCAAGTTCAAACAAATTCACAAAATTAAAGATCCTCTCTTGAATGGGAAGAAACTTACCAGAGGAATTTGGTATACTTGGTGAAATAATTAGATTAGTAATAAGAGGTAGCACTCAAGGATGGATAGATTCTATTTAAACACTAAGTCTCTGGTGGCTGATGCAGTCACGAATGGTAATGTTGTAACTATGTTACCCTATACTATGTTAGATCACTACCCTATTGAAATGACCTTCTCATTAGTCAAGGATGAGAAAAAGGATTCATTAGAGCTAAAAGGGATATATAAATTTAATGTCTCACACCTTGCATAAAAGGTATGTATCGAGGGAATGCAAGCATCTTAGAATATCAATAAAGTTATCTATAATTCTAGTTCTAAAATTGACCATTAGAACTCTAGTATGAAAATTACTAAATTTTTTTGCAAGAACCTGTGGATAGATTAAAGATAGGAAGTGTAAAAAACTCATAGGAGATACTCAAGAAAAGCTTATCCACACAGAAGGCTTGCTTTAGCTTGACCCAACGAATGGGATTTTTCTTGAAGAACTTAATTCTTTGAAGCACCAAGTTCATCAAGCTCAACAATTCATTACTAAAGGGGCACCAATCCAGTCCAGGCTTACTTGGCTTAAGCTTGGTGATAGAGGTTCCAAATTATTTTTCAAAATTTTGTGAATTAAACATACAAAAAATAGATTAAGGAAATTGAAGTCAATAGACATATTGTTTAGGATGCTGCTAGTATTAAAGGAGCATTCTTTAAATTCTACTCTAATATTTTCTTGTCTAATGCATCTAGTGAATGTTTTGAATAGAATAGATCCTTTTGTGAGGCATGCATTCATAGGAAGGTCTCACAAACTCAGGCCTCCTTCTTGGAGGCTATCATCTCACTTGATGAGGTCAAAAACATGATTCACCTACTAAAAGATGATAATGCTTCAAGGCTAGATGGATTCTCTACAAAATTCTAAAAATTCAACAAGGAATTAATCTCAAAAGAATGTCTATAGGTTTTCAATGAGGTAATTTCATCTGGTACTCTTGGCCCAGACATAAATAGAAGGGTGATCAAGCTTATACCTAAGGATGGTAATTTGTCATTAGTTAAGAATTGGAGACCAATTACCCTTTTTAATGTCTCAAAAAATTATACTAGATTTGTTGAAGGAAGATACATTTTGGACAATCTCATCATCAACTAGGAAGGTATGTATTGGGAAAAATATTTGAACTAAGATGTTGAAATGATCCTGCTTGATTTTGAGAAAGCCTACAATAGAATAGAGTAGCCATTCATTAAGAGAATGTTGCAAGATTTTTGGGTTCCAAGATATATTTTTTAGAATGGTCAATGTACTTTTTAAGGATGCTTCTATAGTCATTAAATTCAATGATGAAATGATAGACTCCATTGTGCTTCAATGCTTCATAAGACAAGGTTGTCTTCTTGACCCATTGCTCTTTGTATTGGTCATAGAGGCACTACATTACCTCCTTAGGTGCTCAAAAGGTGGACCTCTAGTTAAAGGTATATCACTCTCAAATAATTAATCTCTTATTGATGTTTTGTTTTCCCATGATACTTCTATATTTGTTACCCTAGACTAGAGTAACCTAGAATAGGTTGTAAAAAGGCTTAATATCTACTACTCTACCTTGGGGTATAAAGTTTCAATGCATAAATCATTCATTCTAAGGTGGAAAGGCCATCCATTAGATTGGTTGACAACTTTTGGTTGGAATTGGAAAGGGCCAGATGAGATGCTTAGATATTTGGGGATTTTATTTGTCTTAACCCTTTCAAAAATATGTAGGATTGGGTTTTTTATAAAATCAATAAGAAAATCATCAAATAGCAAGTCCACCTACTATTACTACCAAGAAAAATCCAAACTTTCTAGAAAGTTTTATCTTCATACAACATATAGTATGCTGCATGTTAGTTATTTGGAAAGACACAAGTGAACATGCTTCATAGAATTATAAGATATTTCCTTTGGTTGGATGGTAAAGGGGGCAAGAAAAGGCATGTGGTCTCATGGTAATTCTGATTGAAACCTAAGAACATTGGTGGACTGGGGTTAAAGGACCTTTGATTTCAAGGGATAACCTTGGTTGTTAAATAGATGGTCAAATCGTCAATTGGGAATGATCCTTGGAAAGTTTTGGTAAGGTATAATATCATGTGAGGCTTTCCTAAAGGAAATCCAAATTGGAAAGGATTACATATTGTTGATCTTCTCATTGGACCTTTCTCTACCAAAGTTGTTGGCTCCCCTATATTTACGTCCATTTGGTCTGCTTGGGATTCTATCAAGCCATTCATTACTTCAAAATAAGTATTCAATTCACATGGGACTGCATGTCAAGGTTGTAGATCTATTTGGTAGAACTTAAGTCTCAAAAGGAATCTCTTGGCCCTCACTAAGAGATGCTCTACCTTTGACTAGTACACTAAAATATTGAGGATATTTAAGGATCTCTTCATTCATGAGCAAATGGTTTTATGGTCAGAGCTTAAGGACATATTTCAGCTCTTGGATTCTCAATGAATAACATTTACCCTGCTACAATCATCTCTTAAAGGAAATAACAAGGTTATTTTTATGGAGGATGATGATGAGTTTTGGAATAGTGTGAAGTGGAAAAAAGGCCCACCTCTACTTGAGTATTTGACACAGATGCTCTACAAGAAACTTTCCTTTTATAATGTCCCATGTCTTACCCTCAATCATATTTGGTTTGTGCTTGATCGTTTGCATGCTTGGTCTTTTAGGTTTGCAATAATTTGGTCTTCTTATCTTGAACCTAAGAATTCATTTTTCATTGGCTACTTATGTACCAAAATTTGGCTGTGGGTTTTATTTTGAATAATTGTGATTTTGCTAATCCTCTGTGTGCCTTTTGTAGTGATGTTGAATCGGTTGAGCATGTGTTTTACTCATGTTTATTTGATACTAACCTATAGAAAAAATGTCTTAAACCTTTGAATATTATTTTTGGATATGATCTTGGATAGCTAAATATTAATTTTGGATATGCTTGTCCCAAAATTAAAGTTCATCCTTTTTTCCATAAATTTTGGCTTGTTGTTTCTACTAAAATTCTTTGGTCTTTATGGAAACAAAGGAACTTGGAGGTGTTTCAAGGTAAGGCTAGAGTTCTTACTAACTTTACAATTGAATTCATTCTTCAATTTTTGTCTTTGAAAATTTTCCTTTAGCTGAAGATTCTATGGGACCAACTTGAAAGGTTTTTTAAGAACATGGCTACTCAAGGTGATTTCAGATTACCTGCTAGACTTAGGAGGATACACTAAACTAAGCCCTAACCCAGATTGGGCCATGTCTCACCCAAAAACTATAGAGGTGAATATTTTTGAATTTGAGTGGGAATACATTAAGGATGCCTACTTTGATCAGGTCAATAATCCAGTGCAAGAGTGGATCACCCCTTCTGAGTTAGATAATAATGGTATTTGTGAGTGGGTGGCAATGAATGAAAGTACCTTCCAAGATTTCTACAATGAAGAACATGGTGGCTAAGTCATTTAGGAATTCAAGGAAACATTCACACTATTTGAACTAAACCTTTGTCTAGAATTACATGATGAGATTGCATTGGTTGGCCCCTCATCTTGGACTCCTTTTCCTAATACCTCTATCTAGGGAACATAGGTATAAATTTGTCAACAGATTGATGAGAACATAAATACCTTCTCCAAAAAACTTGAAAATCTGATTGAGGGTGGTTATTTCACAAATGTGTAAGATATAATTGAGTATGTAAGGTAGAATAACATGAAAGGCCTCTTCGACTAAGTTGATCATTACCTAGTTAAGTTGCTTCTTGGACATCAGATGATTAGAATTGGTAGTGATTATTGCTCTTTAGAGGGGAATGCCTCATCTACTTTAGATGGTAGCCATGATGGGGAAGTCGCTACTTTTAACAGGGCACTAGACCCTCATATATGACTCTACCACCTTTGGGTTGCCTCTTACTACCTTGTGTTTGCTCTTGTTGTAATGTTGTGACTGTGTTTCTTCTGGATGCCTTTTGGTGATGGTGTTTGAAAAATTATTGGTTCTTTTTGGTTGGCTACCTGGTTGGTGCCTTTTTCATTTGATACTATTTAATTTTTTTATTTTTTGGGTTGCCTCTTTGGATCCACTTTTATATTGAATTATTTATTATTAGGACTATGGGTGGGGGATGCCCCACCTATGCTTTTTGTTCTACTTAATACTATGTATATTTTTGGCATCTTGCATGCATATATTAGTAATCAATCTTCAATATAAAAAAATGGTTTGAAAGCTCAAATATTGGTCTAGAAGTGTGTGATGGTTGTCTCAAAGTGTAAAATAAGTTTCAAAGGTGGATGTTGATTGGAAGGTGTTGTATTGACTTTGTTTGTTTTAAGATTCTAGGGTTTTGGGATTTGTTAGAAAAGTGGTCTACCTTATGAGTTGAGGTCTAAGACTTTTTAATATGTTAAATGGGCCAAATGGGTTATCAAATCAAGATTCATATATATTTAAAGGTTTTTGGTTCTCAATTTATTCAAGTTTTTGTCAAGTTAGAGGCCTAATTAGGTAGTAGGTTTGTGAAGGAAGTATGTTATAGAGGATGAGCTTGTTGTTGAAAAATTGTGTGCTCAAGGGGGCATATGAGAGTGTTCTAGATATGAAGTTTTAGGTATTGAATTTATGTCTATAAAAATTTATGGGCTCTGCAAGTTCCATGTAGGGCTACAAGGAGGCTAGATAGGCCTAGTTTGAAGAAGAGCATTTTTCTTAGCTTCTCCAAAAAAAGAAAAGTATGTTTGTTTCAAAGAAATTTCTAAAGTTAGTTGAGAGCATGTTTCTTGTTTGAGATCTGAAGATGCTCAAAATTTGAAATGGATCAAACATCTTAGGGGGAGTCCCTCTCATATGTCTCTTGGTAAGTTCCATCAAAATTTGATGTTTTGTGTGTTATTTCTTCATTGGTTACAGTGTTTGGTTGAAGAATAGTTTTAGCATGGAGCAAGAGGAAGTTGTCAAGGCAAGAAGAGGTAGGCTCAAGGTAAGGGGGAGTTTTTATCATCTTTCTAAGATGGTCCTTTCCTATTTATGATAATTTTAGGTCCATAGGATCAATTGGTGCCCACTTTATAATTATGTCAAAGGGGGAGAAAGTTATTGTTATGGGAGTGTTTAAAGAGAGAGAAGGTGAGTTGTATATTGCTATATATGATGTTTATTGACATTAATGACAAAGGGGGAGATTGTTTGAGAGTTTTCAATGATGTCATGGTGATGTCATAAAGGTGTCCTTGTGAGTGGATGAAGTGATTTGATAGCCTAAGTAATAATGACAAAGTGTGAAATGTGTTTGTCCTAGTGTGCTTAAAGTAGGCTTGGTTGATCTTCAGTTTTGGCATGATAAGAGATGTTCAGGGATGAGTATGGTTATTATAACATGTGAAATAGGTCCCTAAGATGTTATATAGGGTTTGAGAGCTTGTGTGCATAAGTGGAATTCAACTAGTAGTCCATAGTTTTCATCCAGATAGGTTGGGTCTAGTGGCATAAAATTTGAGTAGGCAGTTTATTGATGTCACCATTGCCACGTATGGATGAGTCAAGGGGAGTTGGTCTTATGGTTGTGATCACATTAGTCCCTAATTATTATGTGTTAGATCTCAAGTCATGTGTCCAAACATGATCAAATATATGAGGATTCAATGTTAGATTCTAAGTCAGAATTCATTATTTTCTCATAGACAAATTTGCATGTGGTCAAAAAGATCTAAGTAAGCATGTTGATAAGATCAAAATTCATACACATGGAGGTTTTAGGACAAAATTATCATATAGGTTTGTTTATTTTTGTGCCTAGTTTCTTTATGCTAATTCTCAGATCATGTGATAAAGCACATCAAAAGATATGCATATGCAAAGTTGGGCTCCCAAGTAGTTTGACTATGTTTTTCCATATTTAGCCAAATTTTCATGTGACAAGAAAAGTTGAGTAGGCATTTTGAAGGTGTTATATCTTGCATGTGTGAAGGTGTCAATAGAAACTGATCATATGAGTTTGTTTAGTTTTGATCCTAATTTATTTTCTCTAAATTTTATATCATGTACTAAGCATGTCAAAAGTTATGCAAGAACAAAGTTGGCCTTCCAAGAAAATTTTGACATTATTGGGTTTATGATAGAAGATTTTGAGAATGAATTTTAATGGTGATATATCTCACACATGTGAGGGTTCTAAGAAAATTTTGACACATGGTTGGATTTTCCTATCTGAGGAGATCATGTGGTCCAAGTTTGAGATCATGTGAGTAAGCACAGAAGAAGTTATTGAGGTTAAAATTTGGCTACTTATACAGATTACAAGGGTCCCTATACTTAGTCAATTTTATAAGAGGTAAATATAAAGCAAGTCTTAAGGAGATCGATGGAGCATGTTTTACTCCAAGATGTCAGGAAGTAGTGAGATGAGGACAAGTGCAAATTTTTTAATGACTGAGAAAAGGTAAAGGAGAAGGATACAATGGTGAGTAGGTGTTCATATAGATTGATCAAATAGTGATAATTACTAGTTAAATTCTTGATTGATCCATAGAGATTGACAGAGCATGTTGAGTCAAAGTTTCCAGATTGCATGTGATGAGGTCAACTATCAAATGTTTAACATTTGTATTTGGTGGACTATGCATTAAAGTTAAAACATGATCAATGTTGCATAATTGATTTAAATTTGAGAGGACACAAGATGCAATCATAGTGTTCAAATTTTAACTGTGACCATTTGCATTTAAATATTTGAATTTGTGAAGTAAAGACTAGTGTCTAGTTTTTGGATCATAACTTTTGATCTAGACATAATTTACTCATGCAGTAAAAGAAAAGTGGTAGAGGATGCCAAGGCACATTAGGAAATATGGATTTAAAGATCTATAACTATGTGCAAATAAATATATAAATCTCCAAATTTGAATATTTGTTCATGCATGGACTACAAGTGACCCGAGAAGATTGTTCGAGCTTGTTTTGATATTTTTTCAATATATCTTAATGAATTGGTTATCGAGGAGTGTTTTAGACTCCATGAGGATGCTATATGTGCATTATGAAGGATTAACCAATTGTATGTTGTATGAACAATGGTTTATAATGTGAATATGTGTTCACTCATAATGACTGTGTGTACAAAGAGTTATTTGAGTAATTTGTGCTTAAGAAGAAGGGTACCATGTTAGATTTTGGAACTTAAGGGGGACCTATAGTTCATGTATAATTGGCCCATACTATTTTAAAATGTCCCTATGTTCTTAGTTTGCTCAGATAATTGTCAAAGAGCTGAATGGGTCTCCATAGGACCTAAAAGTGACTTAGACCTATTTGAAAGTGGATTGTGCTTAAGTGTGACCCATGTGAGATGATTTAAGTATGAAGTCATGTTTTTTGGCTAACAAGTAAAAATTACAATCTTGTTAATCTATGATTTATCTATATATAATGAAACCAAATGTGTTATTTTCTAGACTTTTATGTGAGAGAGATAGTGCAAGGTGCATGTGAGAGTTGTGGAATGAAGGATAGGTAGTGTGCCTGTTAGTTGAGTTAATGAGAAAAATAATTTGTTGATTATGTGTATGACTTTTAATTCATGTTCCTAATGTCATAATAGTGCTCTTGCAATTTGAGGATATGAAAATAGGTATGAGTGTACATATGAGGATAATTTTAGTGAAGAAGAGTTTGTGGCATGCCTATGTGAGAGGCCTATTTGAGATAGAGAGATTTTGTGTAGGGGTTAGAAAATATAGATCCATCATCAGGTGTTGAATACACCATTTATAAGGTGGAGGTGTTCAAAGGAGTGTCTAAAGGACTTGGTCTTCCTTAGGGGTAGTTGCTCCTTTTGAAATAGGTGTTTCACTAAATACCTTCGGTTAGGGGGACATGATAAATGTTTTCTAGTCTAAAAGAGTTGATTAGTCTCTTATTTGTAATTTATTATAAGATAGTAGTCTATTTGTGTTGTAGGCTTGAGAGTGGGTTTCATTCTCCATGAGGGTTTCCCATAGGAACTATGTTTTATGCGTTTTATCTTTTGTATGCATTGAATGAATGATCTCTCTTATTAATATTTCTTGATCAAGTTAATATATTATAATCGGATAATAGTTTAAAGGACTACAATTGAAATTGATATATCTAGGCTAATTGATTCACCCCACTCTCAGTGATTGTACCTCTAACACAATCAAGACTTAAGTAGGGACAAGAATGTATAGAAAGCAAGAAAAAATAACTTGATAACATGAGATTAAGATATGAACAATCAAGATCCATGTGTCCCATCAAGATGTACTTGGAAAACAAAAAAGCAAGACCAAATAAGAACTCAAAAGACTAAACAAATAAACAACAATCAAACAAACATGCACATAAAATAAAATGTTTTTGAGTTTTTGGGGTTTTATTAATTTTTTTGTAATTTTATAAGTATCTCAACTTGATTAAGGATTAAGAGATACAGAACGGTCCAAATCACAAAATGGTGAGGGGACTTAAAAGAGTGATCATGAAATGGTGAGAGTACACCAACTTAAAATTCTCTCAAGATGATATGAGTGTATAGAAATGGAGGATTGAGTTGACCTCAACATGAATTGAGCACAACTTACGTAATTCCATTAGGACCTCAAATATTAGTAATTTTTCCCACATAAAAGACAATGAAAAACTGACTAGATCACAATAAGTTCATAAATAAAGGAAAATGATAATATTAATGACCAGGTGATACAACAATGTATGATAAAAATTTGTTGTACCTAATTTGACCATAGGTGGTTATAATTAAGAAAAAACATCATAATATTGATTTTCCCAAAGTTGGTTATAATTAAAGGTACCAAATACAAAACTGATTTGCCCATAGCAGTTATAATTAGTGATACTAGATAAAATGATAAATGAAAGATAACTTGCCACATCAAATCTTATAGTACATTCCTAGATTATCATTCAACATGGTAATCTAAAACTATCAAAACTAGATCAGAATGTCCTCATAGAAAGTGTGAGAAGAAATAAATTAACCAAGATCAAAATGAAGTAAACAACATGGCTAAAAATAAGCCTTGGTCAATAGTAAAAACATGGTATAATAAAAATGGTATAAGGAAGATGATCATAATTCAATTGTATATAGTGGCAACAAAGTTGCCACCAAATGATAATTGGCTTAATTTTTTCACAAAATGGTGAGATCATGTCTTAGGTTACTCATTAAATGATGAGTGTATTTAAAATTAACAATGGATCTCAAAATGGCAAGAGAGTGGTGAAGGTGATCGAGCTTAACCTTAATAAAAATTGATCACTGCCTACATAGTCCTAAAGGACCTCAAGTCAATGTAGTTCAAACAACAAGAACAAATGGAACATAATGGTATAAAATGGTGTATAGGGTTGCTCCTAAGAGACAAGGCATATAAAATGGAAGGGTAAATGGCAAATGAAAAATAGTTTTTTTGTTCCTACTGACATGGATATGTTCATCCTGATTAGCATGTGAGATAACCAGAATAATCAATTAATAAAATTAATACCCAACTCTTCATCTAAATAGCTACTCTTGTTGACATGTAGATGCACATTCTAATCAACATATGAGACAACTATAATAACCAATCATAAAATTTCTTCTTAACACCCTTTCAGAATAGTTACTCTGTTAAGAACCTACTGAAGATATGATCTTGAATAATGTTGTGATACTCATTGGTCATTGATTTTGCTTCCTTCAAACATCAAGGTAATGTGTATTTGTGGTCTCTGTAAAATAAAGTGTGGCCAAGGATGGTAAATAATGTTAGGTATATGATAAATGGTATAAATGGGTAATGAAAATGTGGATGATAATGGAGTGTATAATGATTGGGATTTTTAGGCACACACCATATTATTGATTTTGGATTTGACATAACTTTGGTTGTGGTGAGTTTTAATACCTATGAAGATGCTCTCAATAAGACCACCAAATTTTTTTGTTACTTGATCCTGAGAATAACTACCATATGATTATGTTATAGATTGGAAGCTATACTAATTTGATCTTTGATAATGTCTTCATTAAATAGTGAAGAAATTTCATACTTAGCTATTGGCACCTCGATGAGGTTCTCACCAATGAATTTATCCTGATTATCCCATAGTGCCTCCGAGAAGGTTTCACAAAGAGATGTTAACAGTTGACTTTGATTGTCTTCTAGCACCTTTGAAAAGGTTTCACTAAAAGATGTTGATTTTTTCTTTGATTGTCCCCTAGAGCCTCCAAAAAGGGTTCACTATATGGTTCTTGTTCTAAATGAATGTGGTCTTGGTCCCCCTAATATTATGAAAATGGTATGTCTTCATGGATGTAATTAAATGAAGTGTGATTATGCCAGTCCTAATTGATGCTTATAGGAGGTAGAATGACAATATAATGGCTATGTTGGGTGGGGGTAATGAAATGATGAAAGGTAGCATAATCCTCATAGAATATACTAGGATAACCTGTGTCAATTTTGAAATAATCATCCTCAAAAACTATAAAAGGATCACAAATTTATTTTCAATACAAGTATAACAAATGTTATAACAACCATGACTATACTCTATTTCTGAAGTTGAGTCTAATGTTTCACTAAATTTTGATTATTTAAAGTTTAAATCAAAAATAGAAAATAATGATGGGGATAAGTGATTATAATGAACCTGGATTGGTTTGTGCATCATATCCAAACATTGTGAGCACTCTTCTTTGGCTAGGGAGGACTACCTGCATGTAAGAAATAAATACCACAAGATGTTTGTTAGTAGTTAAATGAGTGGGTTGCCAAGCTACATGCTTGTTCTAGGAAGTTTGAAACTTCCTTAGAGATGATAGTCCATTTTTGAGAGATAAAAGAGTAATAAATAACTAAAAGAGAGAGAAAGAGAGATAATATTACTATTATTCATAACCTGAGTGTAGAAGAGAGTGTTAGGGTGTAGGTAGTGTACTTTGTATTTTAGAAGTTGTTTGGGTAATTTTTAGAGAGGTTAAGAAATCCAAAATCATTAACATCATTAGGGGAGTGACTGATATCAGTTATACTATCAAGATCAGTATGAAGGTGATCGATGTTGATTAGGATGTCGAGATTGGTAGGGGTAATAATTAACTAGGGGCTTGTAAAAGGCTTTTTGGGGTCTAAAAAATGGTTTTGATCAAGTTTAGAAGGTTGGGGAGAGTTATGAGAGAGAGTATGGTTTGGGTAGATCTGGTCAGAGGTTTGGTGTGTCGGGTTAAGGGGAAACAAATGAGGAAGCTTCATAACTTCCTCACAGAGGTTCAGTTAGGAGTATGCAAAGAAATGCATAGAAGATATAAAGTGATAAAAGAATAAATGTTTAAAGAAGACCTACAAAATAAGTGATATACTTAGCTATGGTCACTGAATGATAAGTGTTAGACTGATGATCCTTATTAAGAAGTCTAAACTTGAATGCCTAAATAGAGAGAATAAACGGATGTCATTGGTCCTTAAGAGCTCAATTCCTAATCATGATTAATTTACGTAAGATGACACTAAGCTAAGATGTCAAAAATAGAATGACAAGAGATTGAATGTAAGTAAGAATGGATTTTCTTGATTTCTACTAACCTGAACTTTAGGTTGGAGTTTGGCTTATATTATCGATGTTGGTGATCCCATCGACGTCGATCATGGGATGACCGATGTTGATGACCCTAGAATAGGTAAATCTTACTATTTTTGGCCTATTTTCTATTGCTTCTTATGCCAAGTGTGGTACCCATTAGAAAATGGTAAAAATAAGAGGTTAAGAAGGAGGTAGTTGATTAGGAATTTATTTTGGAAGTGAGAATAACTATTGGGTAGTTAGGATGAGGGGACCAGGTCTTGAAGTGATTCATCAGGTGGGAATTAGTCATAGGGCAAGGTGGCTTGGTAAGGTGGAAAAGGGGGTTTTAAATAACTTAATTAATTATTTTAAATTAATTAAATGTGTGAGGGGTACAAGCATGGGTTAGGGAGATTAATTATTATTATTATTAAAATGATCTAAATGGGGGTTTCAATGTAGGGATTTATTCATGTGTGTGTGATGTAATTTTGGTGTCTATATTTTCCCCTTTTTGTCTTGTAACTTAAACTGACAAGTTACAAGACAAAAATAGGAGTTAGATGCTCCAAGTATTGGATGAGGTATCCCCCCTCAAAATAGGAATTGATGAAGGAGAAACTAGGATTAGGTACTAGTTTGATAAAAAGGTAATTGGGTGAGTGGTGAAGAATTGAGTATTGCTTTGTATGCGTATACTACTACAAGCTATAGTTGATAAAGTCAAGAATAGGGAAGGTTGAGGAGGACTTGGATAGCAATAACCAAAGTATAGCTTACAAGTGATACTTGATAGGTCAAGAAAATCAAAGTTATAGCTCTAATAGTCAAGGTTTCCCAGGTATCTAGGGTAGGAAGTGCCCTTCGGAAACACAAAAGGGTGGAAGGTGATAGAATGAGTTTGGTTGCTAGCCAAAACACCTAATATACATGCATATGCACAATATAAAACTATATCAAAATAACATAAGCAGTCAAGATAAGCAATGCAAGGTTGGTGTAAAAGGGTTAATGAGTGAGGAGATATTCATGATCTCCAAGAAAATTTGTTGTGGGTGAAGATTTAAGTGATCTCCAATGGTGTTTGTCATGGTTGGGGAGATATATGTGATCTCCAATTGCCCTAGTGTATGGGTTACTATGTTGGGGAAAATAGTATTAGAATGGTGCTAACATCAATGAATTTATTGATATCAGTAATAGAAAGTGCCAACATCAGTGAACATAGGGAAACATTATCGATGTTGGTTTGTGTAAGCACCATCATCAACATATTAGATCAATAATGTTGACATTGGTGGCTGACCAAACCAAAGGGGGTTTGGTGGCTAACCAAACTCATTTGTAACTTTGTGATTGGAGAGAAGAAATAGACCTTATAGAGTGATTTGAGATGGCAGCTCAAGGAGGGGACCCAGTGGGAGGTGCACCACCACAAGAGCCAGTGATGTCAGCCAGGAGGAGATGGAGAGATGAGGTAAGAGTCTCTACTATTTGGTTTGAAGTTTGATTTTGGTATTTATAGTTTTTAGGCTATTTGAGAGGTGGGGTGTTAAAAAAATTAGTGGAGGGGTAGAAAATAGGGTAAGGTAGTTGTAAGATAAGTTAGGGAGTTTTATGGGTAGGTTTTTAGGTGAAATAGGTAAGTTTGGGTTTGGGTCATTTAGCCCTGGGGCTAAACCAATCACTGATGTCGATGAGGTCCACTAACATCGATCAACATGGCACTAAGGTTAGTAGTTTCTTACCAACATCAACCAATACTTAGGCTGATAAAGCACCGACATAAATATTAATATCATTGTTGGTGACTATGGAAAACTAGCAAAAGAGGAGAAAGGGTTAATTAGGGTTCCCAATGGAAGTAGTCAACTAGCCTAATGACTGAGTCAGCCTCAGAAGACCTCATGTCAACTAAGTGATGCCTGCATAGCTTGGTGTTAAGCCTCAATCCAATGTAACTCTCCCAGAGAGAAGGAAAAAGATTTGTTAGCCTAATGACCGAGTTAGCCTCAGAAGACCTCATGTCAACTAAGTGATGCCTACATAGCTTGGTGTTGAGCCTCAATCCAATGTAATTCTCCCAAAGAGAAGGAAAGGTGTGTTAGGGAAAATGGACAAAAAGGTAAGTTGAGATAGGTTAAGAGGTCTAGGGTTATAAAAGACAAGGCATAGTGTCAAGGGTCAGGGATATAGGTGGTAAGGCCTAGAGTTGTGATAGGCAGCTAGGCCTAGGGTGGAGAGATAGAGGTAGTGAAGCCTAGGGTAGAGAGAGAGAGAGAGAGAGAGAGAGAGAGAGAGAGAGAGGTATTGAAGCTTAGGGTAGAGAGTGAGAGGTAGTGAAGCCTATGGTAGAGAGAAAGAGGTAGCAAAGCTTAGGGTAGTTAGGTTGGTGAGTATATGGCTGAGCTAACCTTAAAAGACCCTTTTGTTGATTGAGTACTACCTATATAGCCTAGTTTAGGGCCTCAGACCAATGTAGTTCTCCCAGAGATAAGGGAAAAAAGGTAGTGATAGAGTATATTAAAAGGTATATGACTTGAGTTGTTGGGTGTATAGATGCAGGCAAAGATGGAGCTAACATTACAAGACCATCTATCAAGGTTGTTGACATGGCTGAGGAGAGATGTTAATCCAAATGAGTGGGAGAACATGGCTACCATGGGGTTAAGAGTGTATTTTTACTATTGAGTCACCTAGGATGTGTCCCTGATGATAGCATTAATTGAGAGGTGGGATCACACCACTAACACCTTTCATCTACCAACCAAAGAGTTGACAATGACTCATAAGGATGTTTATCAGATTTTATGTTTACCACTCTAGGGTGAGGAGTTCTTCACATGCTCAAGAGAGGAGCATGATATCTACATGGTCATATTATATGGAGAGCATGTGAGTGAGGTGACCTACCATTTGATGAGTTTTGTATATGATCCACTCTATATAATTGATGAGGAGCAACATTGATTGAGTATTCTGATGATGATTAGGATCACAATGTATGCATTACTAGATGCAAATGGTGGTAGATTTATGATTGCATTGACAAGGGTGGTTGCATAAATGGTTAAATAATATATTATTTTTGCCTGATGCCTAGTATTTTTAGCATAGTTATACAAAGAGCTATGGGGTTTGAGGCTGTAACAGTGATATAGTTTGTGTGTCAATAATCTACTACACTATTGGGCATATAAGCACATCATGGTGACATGACCATTGAGGTTACCTACTATGATCTTAGCTAGCTTCAGGGTTGGGTTTAGATGGTGGAGAGAGGGCATGGCATAGACCCGAGTGGATGGCATGGTTTGGGATATTGTCTATTATAACCACATGATTGAGGGCTTGATCCCTATAGATATTTTATAGAGACCCTATCTGACATACCTAATTTTTAGAGGATAGGCACATCAACTTGTGGGTTTGTAGAGCTCACTATGGGTTAGGGAGAGATGGGCTAGTGAGTTGGAGATGGTAGCCATGGCATAGGCTAGGAGGTAGTTTGGTCTACTACAGGATATTCTACTTGCCTTCCCTTGATACAAGAGGGATGACATAGAGACACCCCTACCATTTCCTTAGGAGATAGATGGGCCAAATTTTGAGGAGCTACCAGTAGTGCCAGGTGTTAGAGACCCAAGGTGCACAACAGAGTATATAGATTGGTGGGAAAGGTTACATCTAGTGGTGGATGCCAAGAGGCCACCACCAGATTTACAAGGGTTGGTGAGAGAGAGGGATGTAGTGATATAGGCCTAAGATGTAGTAGTGCAGGCTTGAGATATAGCCCAGGCATAAGTTTTAGCCTTATAAGGGTAGGTGGTGACATTACAAGGTCAAATTGGGGTACTACAGGGCCAAGTTGTAGCACTACAAGGCTAGGTTATAGTTTTATAGGGTCAGGTGACTATAGTGATAGTATAGAGAGATAAGATAAGAGTAGTAAGTCAAGTTGCTCCTCTTCCACCACCACAAGGACTAGTATAGGTTGGGACATCATAGAGGGATATGGGACCTCTATAGACTATATCTCTGGTGAGATACTTGACTGTGCTAGATGAGATTGCCTGTTATGAGAGGGAGATTAGAGAGTTCCCATAGATTCAGAGATATTTAAAGTTCAGAGAGGAGAGGTCTATGTCATGTACTAAAATTTATAGCTCATGCAGACACAGATGGGAAAAGAATGGTGATGCCACTACTTCCTCATGACCATGCAGAGAGCCTCAAGGACACTGAGGGTCAAAGTTTTTCTAATTTTGATTATATTTTTTATATGTATACCAACTTGTGAGCTGAAGATGTGAGATGTATATTTTGAGAGAGAGAGAGAGAGATGATGTTAGTATGATGATGTAGTGATTGACATGTATTTGACCCTATATATATATGAGATGTACATTTATTATGTTTTTGAGATGTGTGTATTATGTTTATGATGATGATATGGATGATGATTTTATGCTATGTTACTTTGATGTTAATGTTGATCATGTTAGTTGAGTTAGACTAGCCTTTTGCATATATGTGATGGTATATGCATAGTTGGTTTGTTAGTTTCATCTTAGAACTTTTCCATATTTGTGATGGTGTATGATTAAAATGAATAAATTGGTCATGGTAGTTTATTTCAGCATTTTTCTATATTTATGATGGTGTATGCGTAAAATAAATTGAGTAGGCTTTGATAGTACTAGTGTGACATTGTTTCTTCATCTCAATAGAGAGATCAACATGTGATGTTGATGGGAAAATAAAGAAGCAAAATGCTCATTCACTGGCAAAGACCATAATTAGATCATAAATAGGCTCAAGAAGATGAGTCTCTTTCATGCCTTATGTCTTTGAACCATTGTTTGTGTTAGAGAAACATCGTGTTCGCCTTATGTTAAGTGAGCTACATAGTCCCTTGAAAGAGTATGAGGGAAAAAGGGTAAAATGAGGGAAAATGTTTGGGTAGCATAACCTACCAAGTAGGGATTATATGCCCCTTTTTTGGGTGACATGAGAGCTAATATAGACAAGTCCATGGCTTAAAGCTTTTTTTCTTTTTTCTTTTTTTGTTATGTAAGTTGATCAATGTGGGAAGCCTACAATGGGATTTTGTATGGGTTAAGGTCATATAAAGCTGATCGATATGAGAAGCCTTTTTTATTTATTTTCCCCTTTGAGAATAAAGCTTGGCTTAGCCATCCTTCAAGGGAGTCATCTAAGTGATTTTTTTAAATTTTTAAATAGTTGTCCTTCAAGGGAGAAGTTTATTGATAGTAGCAAAGGGAAGTTATGTAGCTATCCTTCAAGGGAGAAACTATGTTGAGAAGCATGATCTGGGACTTTATAACTTTTTCAGATATCCCATTTGTTTTTTTTGGTTTTTTTAACTTTTAGGCATGGACAAGCCTATAGAGGCTTATGAGTTTTCCATTTTGAGGGCAACACCTAAGCTAACTAAGTGTATAGGAGTAAGGGTAAAGAGGAAGGGAAATGAATGTAATAGGGATGCTCAAGGGACAAGCTCAATTTAAACATGAGGTAAAGTGACACTTCATTTTAAGAAAAGAATGGTCAGAGGTGTAAGGCATTTAAAGGCTCAAGTTTTGGCCTTCCTTCAAGAAAAGACAAGCGATAAGTTCCTGAGCCAAACTTGTGAGTTATGGTATAAGGTCCAAGCCAATTAGGAGTAAACTTACCCTGTTTTATTTTCTCTATGTTCATCACATGTTGATTTTCTTTTAAGATGAGGTCTCCTATATTGAAATATCATTCTTTGATATTTTTGTTATAAGCGTGTTTGATACGCTCTTGATAGATTTGAAGGTGGTTGAGGGCTATGATATGGTGCTCATCAAGTAAGTCAAATTGACCCAAATGTTCTTGGTGAAAGTCATCATTAGTAAGTATGTCTTGTAGGTAAATGTGAAGAGAAGGAATATGGGCTTCAAGAGGCAAAATAGCCTCCATCCCATAGACAAAAGAAAAAGGGGTAGCACTCATAGGGGTTCAAATGCTAGTGAGGTAAGCCCACAAAGCAAAAAAAAATGTGTGTGTGTTAATATTTGCTCATATCATTGACTACCATCATGAGAATTTGGTCAATTTTTTGTTAAAAGCTTCTACCTATCCATTAGCTAGTGGATAGTATGGTGATGAGAAGTTTAATTTGATTCTAAAAGTATCACAAATATTTTAAACAGTCTTATTTTTGAAAGATTTGCCGGTATCTATTATAACTTTATGAGGGACACCAAAATTATAGATGATGTGATGGTTGATAAAATCAACAATTTTTTCAGCTTTAGTGGAACTAAGAGGGATGGCCTTGACCACTTGGTGAAGTATTCAATGGAAATAATGATATAATGATGACAGAGGGATGAATGAGGGTTAATTTCTTTGATTAGGTCTAAACCCCATTGGGAGAAGGGCCAAAATTCTTTAGCAACTTATAATGCATGGCTAAGAACATGAAGGAGGTTAGCATGTTGTTGACACTTAACACAATGCTGAATGTAATTAGCTTAGTCTTGATGGAGCATAGGCCAATAATATCCAAGTCAAAGGATATGACTGTGTGACCATTGAAATGCCCACCACAAATCCCATTATAGACTTTCTTAATAGCGAAGGGAGTCTCAGTACTAGTGAGGTATATAAGGAGAATACCATCAAAACCTCACTTATAAATAAGTCCCCCTAAGATAGTGTAATGAGTGACATGTTTTATGAAGGCCCATTTCCTATTATTAGAGAGATTAGAAGAGGTAATAGAGAAATAAAGATAATCCATGAGTTGCTTATACCATAAGTCATGTGGGTTGGCTGTTACACTTTTTATAAAGAGGATGTTAGCTGAGACATAGGAGAGTAATGTTAATTGATGAAAAGTGACATAGATTATTGAAGAAAAGGACGAAGAGGGTATGTGTGAATAAAGTGAAGCCATCGTGTCATCAAACTTGTTTGTAGATCAAGAAACAGTTTACAAGAGATAAGAGTCAAATGATCCCAATAACGTATCTACACGATGTTTATACCACTATAGAATTTCATTTTTGCATACGTAAGAACCATTAACTTGGTTAGCCACTAGCTAAGAATCATCAAAAATAGTTATGGATTTGATACCCAAGAATAGAGCTATCTGAAGTCCTAGAATCAAAGCCTCATATTCAGCCATATTGTTAGTGCATTCAAAATATAGTTTAAAGGACAAAGGCATAAGCGTGCCATATAGAGGAATAATAATGACCCCCACACCCCCATCATGTTGACATTTAGATCCATCAAATAACATCATAATTTGATACGAGATGTCATCTATGGAGAGAATTTTAATGGATTCATTAGGGAATTCAAGGTTTAAAGGTTGATTATCAGGTAAAAGGGAAGCAGCTAACTGATCAGTGATTATTTACCCCCTAATAAACTTTTTCTAAATGAATTCTAAATAAAATTCATCAAGAAGCATGAGCCACTGAGCTACATGTTGGTTGTGATATGGTTTGGAATGTATGTATTTGAGGGGATCAGTATGGGTGACCACATAGTTTTTGTGATTTAGGAGATAATGGTGAAGTTTAAAGGTGTAAAATACCAATGCAAGGTAAAGTTTTTTAGTATGGGTATAATAAGTCTCATAATTAATAAGTGTTTGGCTTATGTATTAAATTACCTACTCTCGATGTTGGTCATCTAGATGTGTAATCATTACACCTAGAGAATGGTCTATGGTGGATATGTATAGGTAGAAAGGTTGATTTTCATTAGGTGGAATAAGAACCGATGGGGAAAGGATATATTTTTTAAGTGCGTCAAAATATTCTTGTCAATCTATATTCCAATGGAAGGAGACATCCTTTTTGAGGAGATGGTGAAAGGGTTGGCAGTGATCTGACAACTGGGAAATGAAGTGGTGAATTGATTAAAGTTTGCCTTATAGGGTACAGAGTTATTTGATATTAGTAGGTAGAGGCATCTCTAGGATTGCTCTAACCTTAGATAGATTGACCTCAATACCATGGAGAGAAATGATAAAACCTGAGATCTTACTAGAAAGAACACCAAAGACACATTTATTTGGGTTTAATCAAACATTGTATAAGAGGAGAAGAGTAAATATGGTTTTGAGAATCAACAAGTGGTCCTAATAAAGTTTAGACTTGTCAAGTAAGTCATCCACGTAATCTTCCATAATTTTGTGTAGGAGATCATGGAAAATGTAAGTCATGGCACATTGGTAGGTTGCACCAGCATTCTTTAAGCCAAAAGACATGACCTGATATTAGGGTCAATACCAGGCATGTCATTATAAGACCAAGCAAAGGCTTTGCTATGGTCATTAAGAAATGTGGTATAATTAGCTTACTCAAAGGAATCTAAAGATTGGCCAATCTTTAGGACATGAGGGTTATCATGAGAGGGCAGGTTGATGTCAATGGTTGATTCATTTAACATAGCTTATGTTTCATATGGAAGTGATTATTGGACATAAGATTCATCCTCACCCATGTATGTGATAATTGCATCATCATCTTGACATTGGATAGTTTTAATTATGGTAGAATCTTCATCAATTATTTTAGGATTAATGAGAGGAAGGGACCTTGTTTCCTTACCCTGGCAATAGGTGAGAGGCCCCAAATGAATGGCATTTATTGAAAAAAAAAAGGTGGTATAGATACCTCTGATTCAATAGGTGATGGTAGAGAATAAGGTGGAGAAGGAGAGACTAGTTATTAAACAATTGGTTCATGAGAGGTTTTAATGAGTTTATTTGGTTTGTCATATCCCACTCCATGCCTCTTTTTTGTATTTTCGATGGTGTTGCTAGTAGGATATTCAATAGGCATATGGACACCTTGTTCATCCAAACTAAATCCTTTCTAGGCACACCTATAGAGATAGGTGTGAGAAAATATAGCGTTTCTTAGGAAGGATAAGTCACAATTAAATGGTTATGGTGAAGGAGATGGATTACCAACAGTAGGAGCTTGATCAATTCCCTTATATGTGAAATTGGTTCGAAGGTTAGGGGGCCCATAAGGGATGACCATCCCAACATGGGGATCATAATTTGGGTACATGTGAATCCTTTGATACTCTTGTGGGGTATAGAACATGTCGAGTGTCAATAAATGATATTCATCAAGTGACAAATATTGAAAGGTCTCCTTAAGGGGATCTTTGTCAAGAATTTGTATTGTCGGTATTTGTGTAACTATGGGAGTAGATCTTGTAGAAGCTTCAGAAGTATCATGTGGGGAAGATTATTTTTTCAATGGAATGAGAACATCATTGGGACTATAAGCCATGTTATATGTTTTAAATGGAGGTGGGTTAATGGGTATAACATGTACTTGTCCATCATGTTCAAACTTGACACAACAGTGCAAATTTGAGGGTACACATGTCATGGCATGTATCCAAGGTCACCCAAGCAACATGTTTATTGAAACTCTCCTTCCACAACATAGAAGAGCTTAGTAATAGTGTGGGGACCTACATGGATATGTAAGACAATAGTGCCTATTGTGGTAGCTATAGTATCGTTAAAGGACCAGAGTACTGCATCGGTTTGAGACATGCAATTATCGAGAAGGGCTATTTGTTTGTAGGCATGGGTGGAAATAATATTAATACTAGCTCCCCCATTGATCATGACTCTCTTGACATGAGTTTGATCAATATATGTAGTAGTAAAAAGGGTAGAATCTTGATCTTTAGGGTGTTGGAGTGGAATTTTTGAATCACTAAAAGAAATTAGGGAGATGGAATTAAGGGAGCCAACCAAAGATGTGATAGGTTGGGGATCATCTGATTGTACCTCAATTGCTTACAAAGCACTAATCAAAGCTTGACGGTGTTGGGATGAGTTTTTTATTAACTCATATAATGACATTTTCATAAGATTTTGGTGAAGCTATTTCAACATTGAGCTTTGAATAATGTTCAAAGATGTCATTTTAGGAATACCCAAGATGGACATCTTAGGATTGGGAGGAGTGTCTTTGGAAAAGGGATGAGCCCAAAGAGTCACGAGTTTTTCCTTTCCTTTATCATTTTGGTTTTGTGACCATGTGGCCACATTAACTATGTTGATTTGAAATGTAAGTGAAGGAGGTGGTAAAGGGGTTACGACAACATTTTTAGGTTTGAATTTAGGTGGAATAATAAGAGACATTATGGATGTCAAAGGTGGAATAACAAGAAGGTTAATGGCAGTATCATGGAAGAGAGTGTTGACATCTAAGTGTTGTTGAATGACTGATGTGAGGGATTTACAACTCTTAGTATCATGTCCAGGTGAATGATGATATAAAAATAATTATGTATCATCAAAATAAGATGGATTCATTCCAAGAAGACTATAAGGCTTAATGGAAGGAAGAGTTATCATGGAAGATTAAAATAACTGACGTAAGAAAAATCCTTGAGAGCCTACAAGTGGGCTTGCACTTGTTGTGCTAACAAGAGTGGAAAATTTCTTATGTTTTGGTACTAAAAAGGTAATTTTATGTGGTACTTTGTTTGGTGATGGTAGAATTACATGTTTTGTTGTCTCTTTCTTAGTGTTAGATGTGAGAGGCCTACTAGCTGGCAAAGGTAGGAGTGGAGGTAATTTGACCTTTTTTTTGCTTGGTTAGGTAATATTTCAACTAAAGTAGAGGGGTGTAGTCCCAAAATGGATGGTAAAATTAAAGTTTGAAGAAAGGATCAATGAGATCTAGGAATCTTAACATTTTTCTATAATTCAAGCCATAAAACTCTAACTTGTGGTTGAGGAGTTAAATCCAATTTCACCTATGGATGAATTAAATTAGAAATGAGGTGTACACCTAAGCGTCTAATTTGCTTTGATGTGTCATATTCCTGTGAGGGTGAGGGTTCTGACATAGATGGCTAAATTTTAAGTGTTTTTGGTGAAGAATCTCTAGCTTTGTCAAAGACCTTGGGGTAAAGGGTAGTGAGAGGGTTAACGGTAAAGGTTGACATTCATTATGTTAGATATGAATTTTTAAGTTGGATCTAAAATGCCACATGGTCTAACTTCATGGAGTCAAGAAATTTTAGACTTTTCACCAAACACAAGAAGGGTTTAGATGAAGTTGATGTAGGCCTTACGGTTGTGTCTTTAGAAGGCTGTGATGTTTGGGAAAGAGGGAAATTATTGGTTTTTGCTACTTTGAGCCAAAGATGAGAAAAAAACTACAATGAAGTCCTCTTTGATAGAGATGGAAGAAGAAACATGGTCTACCATGGGTGGAGGGGAGGTAGGTGAAGAAGGTTCCTCAAGAGGGTAAGCATAGGTATTGTGGCTCCCTCAACATGTGGCAAAGGCATAGCTATTGTGGCTCCCTCAACATGTGGCAAAGGCAAGGGTAAAGTATGATCTTCCATAAGTAAAATAAGGGGTAAGAGAGGTACAATTGGAGTAGGCACAATAGGTCTCTCATCTATTATGGGAGCATATAATACTAACTATTCTAAGTGTAAAGGTGGAGTGGGTGGGTTACTACTCTCTATAGGTGGAGGAGAGGTAGGTGAAGAAGGTTCCTCAAGAGGCTATAATGTAGAAATGATGTTCCCTTCAACATGTGGTTGAGGAACAGGTAGGGTGTGGTCTTCAAGTGGTAAGAGGATAGGTAATATTGGTGCAAATGGAATTGGCATTATGGGCTCCTTAGGTGGAAAAATAAGTGGTAAAGGAGTCTCTTCCTCTCGAGGGAATGGAATAGGTGAAATAGGCTCTTCTACCTGAGGAAGAAGAATGGGCAAAATAGATGCCATTGAATGTGGGGGAGGAGTCAATGAAATGGATGTCCCTTGTGGAGGGGTAGATTAAACTAGAGGTTGTTAGGATCTAGGAAGCACAATTGATTACCATGTACAAGCAACTAAATGCAGAATTTAACCAGAAGTAACAAGTAACTAGAAATTTAGAAATAACATAGAATATGAGAGACAATACCCAATTGTATTAATACTCTTCCAGAAAAGAAATTACAATGAAGAGATGACACACTCTTCCACACCTTACAAGCTTCCCACACCAAGTGTACAATAATTCACCTTCAAGAGTTCACTCTCTCAATTATGGGCCCAACACACAACTCAAACACAGAGTTGGTATTCACCTCCAACCAGTCAGTATCACTACTGCCAGTACCACCAGTCAGTATCACTACAACCAATACACAAGTACTCCACGTACTCTATAACCGAGTACACACCATACTCCAAGTAGATCTCCCCTGATCTTGCTACTTGTTGTGTTGTTGATCTCCCT
This sequence comes from Torreya grandis, assembly GCA_037957365.1. Lineage (NCBI taxonomy): Eukaryota > Viridiplantae > Streptophyta > Pinopsida > Cupressales > Taxaceae > Torreya > Torreya grandis. The sequence goes on from JARHVA010001930.1 coordinate 2,168,920, forward strand.
GATCTTGCTACCACCTATAGATCAACTTGGTTTTGCAACACCTACAAACTTAGACCACACACACACACACACACCTACAAATCAATGATCTTACTTACCATGTATATCTCACCTAATCTTGTTATACCATAGACCAAGCTGGCCTTACACACCTGCCGATTGAGATCATACACACATGAAGAACCCTTTTGATTCTCCAAACTAACACCCCTATGGATCTCTACCAAACCTTGTAACAACCTGTAGATATACCTGATCATACATACTTGGCACTGTGGCACTAGGAGGAACACACCTTGCTCTCTTCACTCTGAAGGAGCTAACCTTGCTCTCTCAACTAGCACACTTTACAATATAGCCCATGAGTCTATTATATAGATCCCATGCAAACAATAATTAGGCATCCAATTATAATAATTAGATCTGCAGCTCAAGACTAAAATTAGCCTTTTAACATGCAAACAATCGGTTCGTTAACAAACTATTCGTGAACTAGCAGTTCTGGAACCGCACAGGCAACTAACATCGGTCCCTATCTAGCTAGAGATGACCAACGTCGGCCGATCCCTGACTGATGTTGGTTGCTCTACTCACTGGATATGACTGACATCAGTTGATCAAATTGATGTCGGTTGCTCTACAACTCAGTAACCTCTCAACAACCTCTTCCATGTCTACATCAGTGAAGCTTTTAGCTCCACAACCTAACAATCTCCCACTTGGAGATAAATAGCTACACTGTACCTATACTTGTACACCATTTAATTTGTTTTTTGGCTTGTATCCCTCTTCAAGCTCAATCTTGAAGACCAACCACCACACATCCTATGGTGCACCACATGTCATCCAAGTAACTTACCACATTCGCATCTACAAACCCATGTAGAAAAGAACTTGACCCTGCATAACATGTTAACCTACTGTTGGTCCCTCTCAGATACCTGAGAACCCACTAAACCGCTTTCCAGTGCTTCCTTCTCAGATTGACTACAAACCTGCTGACAACTCCCACTACTTGGGCAATATCAGGGAGTACACATGTACTTAACCTCATCATGTGATTGGGGACCCTATTCTGTGAACTATCTGTCCATAGGTGTGCTACCTAGTTCTGCATCCTGCACTACCTTCACACAATCATCTTGTGACAACATCAACTTGTGATCTTCCCTATCTCTAGGATTACTCATGCCAAAGAATTTTGCTGCTCCCAAATCCTTCATGGCACACCACTAAACTAACCTTACCTTTAGCTTAGCAAAACCCTGTATGTCTAAACCTGTAATAAGCATACCATCCACATACAATAACAGGGTAATGTCGTGACCATTATCCACCTTGGTAAGACAAACACAATGGTTACACTGACATTGACTAAAGCCCTACTTTGTCATACACCTATCAAACATGTACCACTGTCCTATAGCTTTCTCAAGACCATATGACATGGCCTTTCATCTCATGTGTCCATTCTCTCTATTCTTTAACTAAGGAATCCATTCATCTTTCAGTGCTTTCATACCGGCTGGCAACCCTACCAAATCTCCTGTTTGGTTTTGCATCCTAGGAATCAAATTCCTCATTCATGCCATGCTCCCACTATTTCCTGGATCCTTCCTGATCTGCAGTGAGCAAGGAGTATCAAGAAGAGGAATAATGAATTTGAGGCTTACTTACCCTTTTAGTCCTCCATATGGGCATTTGAGACTCCTTAACAACTTGCTGTCTGCCCAAAATCCATTCCAGTGACCGACCTCGGTCACCACACAGTCTGCATCTGACTGATGTCAGTTCCATGCGACTATCCTAACTACTAATGCTAGTTTCCTAATTAACGTCAATGTCTACCTATTGCTGACATCGTTTTCTTGATCAACGTCGGTCTTACCCTGCCCGACACCACTGGCTCTGGTCTACACATGACTGACATTGGCACCTGTCTGTTCAACACCGGTTCCTTCTAACCGACGCTGGTACCTATGTTCTCCTATGAGTGATGAATTTTTACCCGCGAGCTCTCTTTGGATCAAAACCCTGTCCAAACTACCCTGCTTAGAGTTACTCAGCCTTCTCCATTAATCTTTGTCCATCATCTCCTCTATGAACACCAAGGCTTTCCAATTTTTAAGTCTATCAAAGATATCTGACTTCCTCTTAAGAACATGCATCTCCTTCTTGCTCATGTGACCAAGCCTACAAAGCCACGTCTTTTCAACAAAAGAAGAATCAGTAATATAAGTAGATAGATAAAGGATACCTACTTTCTTACCACCTGCTAATTCAAGTGCATCCACTGTGAGAGTTTTTGTGCATCTCTTATCACCCAACTTTCCTGAAGAAATTAGCCACATCTTCAAGACTGGGACCTGCATGACCTCCTTCAACACCCATGTGTTGGCCGTCTGCAATTTCAGCTGCACTTCCCCTTTGCCAAAACTTTGACAAGGCACACCAGCCCCTAAATAAATCTTTCCAAAGTCTTCAAGGACCTTAACATGGAAAAATGCTGTATTTGGGGCTGCATGGAAAGAGGTAATAAAATCTATAAAACAAGATTCTACTTTATCCAAGGAACATACCAGAGCATCCTGTGTAACAACACCTACAACATTTGCTTCTTCAGTTCTTTCATGCTGATCTACTACCAACCAACAATATTTCTTTACCTGCTCTTTCTTTCCATAAGACCGTAATTGACTATTCTTGCTTTTGAATTCCTCCATACTTCCTTCTACCATTGCTATACTCCCACTCAATCAGAAACCCCTGAGAGTGACCTGTAATCAAACACAAACCTGCTCCCTGTAACCTTAACTCTGATACCACTTTGTCAGGATCTAGGAAGCACAATTGATTACCATGTACAAGCAACTAAATGCAAAATTTAACCAGAAGTAACAAGTAACTAGAAATTTAGAAATAACACAGAATATGAGAGATAATACCCAATTATATTAATACTCTTCCAGAAAAGAAATTACAATGAAGAGATGCCACAATCTTCCACACCTTACAGGCTTCCCACACCAAGTGTACAGTAATTCACCTTCAAGAGTTCACTCTCTCAATTACGGTCCCAACACACAACTCAAACACAGAGTTGGTGTTCACCTCCAACCAGTTAGTATCACTACTTCCAGTACCACCAGTCAGTATCACTACTGCCATTACACAAGTACTCCATGTACTCCATGACTGAGTACACACCGTACTCCAAGTAAATCTCCCTTGATCTTGCTACCTATTATGTTGCTGATCTCCTTGATCTTGCTGCCACCTGTAGATCAACTTGGTTTTCCAACACCTGCAAACCTAGACCACACACATACACACACCTAAAAATCAATGATCTTACTTACCATGTAGATCTCACTTGATCTTGCTATACTGTAGATCAACCTGGCCTTGCACACCTGTCGACTAAGATCATACACACATGAAGAACCCTTCTGATTCTCCAAACTAGCACCCCTGTAGATCTCTACCAGACCTCGCAACAACCTAAAGATCTACTTGATCATACACACTTGGCACTATGGCACTAGGAGGAACACACCTTACTCTCTTCACTCTGAAGGAGCTAACCTTGCTCTCTCAACTAGCACACTTTACAATACAACCCATGAGTCTATTATATAGATCCCATGTAAACAATAATTAGACATCCAATTATAATAATTAGATCCATAGATCAAGACTAAAATTAGCCTTTTAACATGCAAACAACTAGTTCGTTAACAAATTGTTCGTGAACTAGCAGTTTTGGAACTGCACAGGTGATCGATGTCAGTCCCTGTCTGGCTGGAGATGACCGACGTCAACCGATCCCTGACTGATGTCGGTTGCTCTACTCACTGGATATGACTAAAATCAGTTGATCAGACTGACATCGGTTGCTCTACAACTTAGCAACCTCTCAACAACCTCCTCCGTGTCTGCATCAGTGAAGCTTTTAGCTCCATAACCTAATAGAGGTAAAATAAAGACCATATTAACTGTATGGATATTATGATCACCTAAGTTAGTTGTGGTTTGAATAATATTTTGATTCAATGAATGGTTAGGAAAAGGGTATTTGAACACATCCATACTTTGATTAGGGGGTGCATTAGGATTATCCAAGATGAGATCACCTCTATCAAGCATATCTTGAACAATGTTCTTGAGTGTCTTACAGTTATTAGAATTGTGGCCTTTGACATGATGGTAACCGCAAAACTCATCTTCCTTGTACCAAGTTGGGATAAGATGGGAAGGGTCAAACTATATAGGAGGTTTGATTTGAGGAAGGGTTATGACACCTTATTGTAATAGTTTCTCCAAAATGGATGTGTATGATTCCCCAATGGGAGTGTATTATCTTTGTTCATATCATTGTTGAAATTGCTTGGTCAGATTTTGGGAAGTTGAGGAATTTAATTGGTTTGTGGTTATGGAAGACACTGACTTAATGACCACCGTATTGGTAGATCCTTTAAATTTTTGGTTAGAAGGGGAAGTTTTAGAGGAGGAGGAGTCATTTGATTTAGAGTTGGTATTCTTACTACGTAACTTGACTTTCCCTTCATCTATAGTGTGAACTTCAAGTTTCTATGCCATTATAAAGTCCTCATCAAATGTGAAGAAAGCTTATACCCAGAGTGTGGATGAGCTGTGTGTAGCACATGCCCTTGAGAAGAGCTCAATAAGCTCAGGTTAGAGTAAGGAGAAGGATATTTTATTGATCAAGCTTCTCCAATGAGTAATAAAATATGTAATAGACTCATCATCAAATTGTCTGATAGAATAAAGTTTTGTTATAGAAACCTTCTTAGAAATGTTAATAGAGAAATGGTTTAGGAATGTTTGTGCGATTTGGATAAATGAGAAAAGGTAATGTTGAGGTATAGAGATATACCAATCCAAGGTAGCACTTGAAAGAGACATAGGGAAAGTGTGAAGTAGTAACACATCATCATGCCCTATTAAATAACAAGCATGTATAAATTCTCACAAGTGCTATTGTGGGTCCTCTTTACTCTAGAAACAAGTAAATTTAGGGAGTTCCCATTGGCTTGGATAAGGGTGAATAGGTAAAGAAGGATGGAGATTAGTTCATTGCATATCTAATCATAAGATAGCACATTATTTGAACCAGAAATGGATGTCTCTAGATTAGACATCTTGTCTATCAGCATCTTAATGAGGTCTGGAGGGGGATTAGTTTGGGGAATACCTCTTAAGTTATAGGGAAGCTAATAGGAAGCAAAGGAAGCATATGCAATAGTTTTTCAAAGTTGTGTTGAGGTAACATAAGGATTATGGGTCATAGGTTGGGGTACAAAAAGAAAAGGGGTTTGTCCCATTAGGTTGGAGACTATGCCTTGGTTGGTTGTTATTGTAGGTTGGATTATTGGCATGGTTAGACTAGATAAAGGGTGAGTCATAACTCAGGTAATTATAGGTGCAAGGGTAGATGGAATAGGTACCATTAAATTTTATAATGGGGTGTGACTTAACTGAACTGGTTGTGGTTGTGAAAGTAGGAAAGTCACACCAGGGTTTAGGTGGGATTGGGCAGTTGGAGATGTTACACTTTGGACATTATTTATAGTTGGGTTTTTTTTTAGAGTGGTGGTTTGGGTAACCACGAGGAAAATAGTAAAGGCAAATGAAACTAAGATTGTCTCCATTAGAGAAATGGGCATACCATAAATTGGGTCACCCAAAGAATTACAGGTTTGGCTCATAGCAAGGTAATGCTAAAGGGTTGCTACAGTGTGATCAAGAAATTTAGCAAAATCTTGATCTCCCTCAAGCAAAATGAGAATTTATTTGGGGCTAGGAGTATGCTCTATATCTAAAGTATGCTCCACGATATAATTGAAAGTGAGAAGAGAAGGTGCAATGATTGTTTGCTTGCATAATCAGCAAGAATTTTAGCTTGAGCTCATGTCAATACCATGCAAGAGGAAGTATAAATAGTCTTACTACCCTATATTAGAGATAGAATAAAGAAAAACCAAGTTTGGGTGTAGGTAAATGGGTTATTTCAGCTTGTTGTTTTGATCAAATGAAATTACACAGTCATTGACGTCAGTCATTTGACCAATGTCAATAGGAAAAGTTCACTGATGTCAGTGGTTTAACTGATATTGGTAGGTAAAAGCTGTCAATGTTGGTAGAGTTAATCGATGTTGGTCACTTTAATATCTTAAGAGATGGAAAATTTGTTGTCTTAAGAAACTAGAATTTGAAACTTGGTAGAATAGTGGATGTAAGAGGTCTGTGTAAAAAAGAACACTCAGAAAACTTGAGATACTAGGTTATATAGACTAAGTATTATAAAAGGTATTGATTTTGTGAATCAATAGGAAATGTCCTTACCAACTTCAAAATATACAAGGTAATATAAAATAGAAAAAGAACATATATCCAACAACTATTAAGTCCTAGAGATTAATTTTTAGTCTCATGTTGGCTTATGCCTTAATCAGATAGTGAAAAGAAAATTTAGTTAACGAAGGTACTAGAATGCAATCTAGAGCTGGTTTTAAGTAGTTTTAGTGCTTAAGATGAAATCTATGTTAGACCAGGTATGTGGCTTGTTATAGGAGCTCTCTCTACACTTCATGGACCTAGAGCAGAGATAGGCTACTTAGCCAAAATATACCTTCTATCTAGAGATTATATTCTACTAGAGAACGGAGTGCATTCTCCCTTGGTGGTGAAATCCAAGTAGGATATCCGAATAGGGTAAGGTGATCCACTAGGTGATGAAATCTTGATGGGTTTTTTCTCAGGTGAGTTTAGATGTTTGTTTGTGTGAATATGATTTGGTTGTGTAACATAGGTGTACTAAAATTTATTTAAAATGCTTGTATTTAACTAGTTGAGTTAATATGCAATAAGCAAATAATGAAGTGCAGTAAGTTTTAAACCCAAATCTAAAATGTTTAGATTCGAATGAAAACAAAGATGAAATAGGAAGAGTATGAAATTTTCTATCTTAATGTGCATGCAAGAAGAATTAAAGAAGAGATTCTTTTTAACTTGTAAAAGAAAATGATAAATTGCTTTTAAAGGCAAAGAGAAAAGAAAGAAAAATTTTAGTTTAATGCTTTTAAACAAGAAATAGAATGTTGAATTTTTCAATTTAAGGGAAAAGAGAAAGAGGAAGTGAAAGAAATGAAATTTACACTAAAATGTACCTATATGAATGCTTAAAACAAAAAATTAACCCAAATAAAACTCCAAGGTCCCAATGGGCATGCCAAAAATGTTTCTCTAAATTTTGATTATTTAAAATTTAAAGAAAATTAGAAAATAATGATGGGGATAAGTGATTAGAATGAACTTGAATTAGTTTGTGTGCCATATCTATATGTTGTGAGCACTCCTCTTTAGCTGGGGAGGACTACCTACAAGTAAGAAAGCACTACCACAAGATATTTGTTAGTATTTAAATGAGTGGATTTCCAAGCTACGTGTTTGTTCTAGGAAGTGTGAAACTTCCTTAGAGATAACAGTCCACTTTTGAGAGACAAAAGAGTAATAAATAAATAAAAGAAATATAAAGAGAGAGAGAGAAAGAGAGATAATATTACCATTATTCACAACCTAAGTGTAGCAGAGTGTCAGAGTGCAGGTAGTGTACTTTGTTTATATTTTAGAAGTTCTTTGGGTAGGTTTTGGAGAGGTTAGGAAATCCATAGTCACCGACGTTAGTAGGGGAGTGACCGATATTGGTTATACTTTCAAGGTTGGTATGAAGGTGATCAATGCCGATTAGGCTGTCAAGGTCGATAGGGGAAATAATTAGCTAGGGGCTTGCATAAGACTTTTATGGGTCTAGAAAATGGTTTTGATCAAGTTTGGGAGGTTGGGGAGAGTTATAAGAGAGAGTATGGTTTGGGTAGATCTAGTTAGAGGTTTGGTGTGTCAGGTTAAGGGGAAATAAATGAGGAATCTTCATAACTCCCTCACGAGGATTCGATCAGGAGTGTGTAAAGAAATACATAGAAGATATAAAGTGATAGCAGAATAAATGTTTAAAGAAGACCTATAAAATAAGTGATATACATAGCTGTGGTCACTGAATGATAAGTGCCAAACTAATGATCCTTATCAGGGAATTTGAACCTAAATGCCTGAATAGAGAGAACAAATGGATGTTATTGGTCCTCGAGAGCTTAGTTCCTAATCATGATTGACTTACGTAAGATGACAGTAAGCTAGGATGTCAAAAATAAAATGCTGAGAGCTTGAAGGCAAGTAAGAATGGATTTTATTTATTTTTGTTGACCTGAACTTCAGGTTAGAGTTTGGCTTATATTTCTGATGTCAGTGATCCCATCGATGTTGATCATGGGTTTACCAATGTCAACAGCCCTAGAATAAGTAAACCTTACTATTTTGGCCTATTTTCTATTATTTCTCATGCAAAGTGTGGCACCCATTATAAAATGGTAAAAATAAGAGGTTAAAAAGGAGGTAGTTGATTAAGAATTTAGTTTAAAAGTGAGAATAAGTCTTGGGTAGTTAGGATGAGGGGACCAGATCTTGAGGTGACTCATCAGGTGGGAATTTGTCATAGGGTAAGATGACCAGCTAAGGTGGCAAAGGCATTTTTAATAAAATTATTTAAGTATTTTAAATTAATTAAATGTGTGAGGTGTAAAATAATGGGTTAGGAAGATTAATTTTTATTATTGAAATGGGATAAAGGGGGTTTCGATGTAGGGAGTTACATATGTGGGTGTGACATAATTTTGGTGTCTACATCTGAGTCAAGGGATTCTAAATCCAATGTTGAGATTGATAGTGATTATGCTTCTGATGCTACATTTGATGTCAGTTTAGAATGGGAAATTGACTTTAATGTTGTTCTTCATCTAATGTGGTTGTTTCTATAATGATGTTATGTTGAATGTTTGGTATCAAACAAGTGATGGCATAATGGGATCTATAAAAAGTGTTTCATCTAAGAAGGGTTCAACATAGACTAGATCATCTAAGTGAATCCCTTAAAAGAGAGAGAACCACTTGAGGGATAACTCACCAGAATCTTGTATGTCAAAAAGATACTACTCAATGAGTGGAAAAAGATCAAGAGACAACTCTACAAAGACTATCTTATCAAAGAGATGATGATCTTTAAAAATAGGTAAAATATGAATAGGTAACTCATCATAGGTTGGTTCATCACAAATGGGTGTTTCAATAATAACAATGTGATCTTGGTTAATTATTGGTTGCAAAATATCAAGTTTGAACACATTTTTGTCTTCATAAGATGGCTCTTGAAGAGTTAATGGTTCATGTTTTGGCTCAAAAATCAGCTTAGAATTTCTAAAGTGGAGAACAATTGGTTCAGGTAATCAATGATTCATGGTTTAATAGTAGGATCTCCAAAAGTTAGATTATTTAAAAAGGAATCGACAAAGACAGGTTTGTCAAAGTGAGGTTCCTCAACAATAGGCTCAATAGATATAGGTGATGAGCCTAGAATGGTAATAATGGGACACTGCATAGTTTGGTTTCTCACACAAACCAAAGGAGGAGGTCATAAAATGGCAACTGTCATACACTGTAGAGCTTGATTTCTAGTGTAAGTGAAGGAGAATAACCTGAAATAATAACCTTCATGTGTTTTAGAGCTTGATCACTCACACAAGCTGAATGGGGATAACCTAGAATGGAAACCTTCGAGCACAATGCACAAATTAAATGAAGATATCCTAAAATAGTAACCCTTAAGCATGGTGCATAAATAAAAGGGGAAAGATGAGTATCGCACACAAAAATTGGCATGGATCGGATTGGTATTCAATAAATAGGCTTAAAAAGAGTGATATCCTCAAACAACATGGAATGTTCATGTCCACCATAAAAATGCTCCACCTCGTAACTAAGGCCACAAGAGACCCTATTATGAGTATACCTTAGCATCATGTCTAAAATATTATTCCCTACATTTTCTTAAGATTTGGAAAAAAAATTACAAATATTTAAACAAGGTATGTGTTTTGATCTTATCTAAACAAATGACAAGGCACAAAATAGACTATAATAAAAAGGAGGTGGTGTAGTTCCACATGATTAAAGGAATGTGTTCATGAAATTACTCAAGCTTGGGTAGGGTTGAAATTTTATGAATTAGAAGAGGGTATGATAATTCAAAGACTTAAGTGTAAACTAGTACACCAAATTTGGGTTACGAGATACGTCAATACCATAAAAAATAGTTCAATTTTGATGAGTTGATAATAAGAAATTAGAAGAATACCCTTTGGATTAGGAAGGTGAAAATGTAAACCTACAAACTCAAGATGTGAAAATATGCAAGAATTCCTAAGTATAAAACTAAAACCAAATGGTCAGCACAATGCCACCACATGGTAATAAGAAGTAGAATAAAATGTGCTCTAGAACTTAGAGTGTGAGAGATACAATTGATGACCTAAGTTCACAATTATCAAATGGTAATGATGAGTTTATAAATGGTCTTCAATCCAAATGGCAAATTGAACCCAAGTTAGCTCAAGTCAAGTGCAAATGGAAAATTTGAGTAACATGTTAACCTAGAACTTAGAAAGGTGTAATTCTAAATTTGAATTATCAATGGACTTAAGGATTTTTGAAAGTGGTTTAGACTCAAATGGGTAAGCATAACTACATTAATTAGATAAAATAAACACAATGTTTAAGATGAAGATTTGAACAAAGCAAAGATGATTTGAATTTGACTAGTGTAATGCCTCCTTGTTCAAGAAATGGTGAACAATATGTTTGGTTTATGACATTTGTTTACAAATAATTTTTGACTCAAATCAAGACAAAGTAAGTTAAGACTAAAATAAAAATAAAACTAAGTAAATTATCATAAGCCCTAAACTGACAAGGTAGTTTTGTATTGTTAAAATCCATCTTTATACGTGCTCTTAGAATGAATTAAATTGTTAATCCAAAAAAATAAAAGTGCATGAGTTGGTAGAGTATTTTACACCCCCTTCTCCCAAGAGAATATGATGACATGGACCTTTAGGTGCACTCTACATCAATAATACTCTACGATAAGTGGTGTTGTCTAAAACTTACAATTTATGACCGTATAGATGGTCCCAAGTGTGGCTAACACAAGGGATGCAACATATCAATTAAATCCACATCAATCATCTTGTTTTGAAAAGGTCTTGTCATTTTTAAAACCACTACATCTGTCAATTTCTCAATGTAGTGTGATGTCCTAATCGATCATATGTTATGGGTCAGCTTGCCACTAATGGAGATGGTTTAACCGCTTAAACCATCATCCCAATGGGATGATCCCAATTTATATACCCCATATGGATAGGGGTTGAATTTAATGTTGGGATATGATTCTCCAGATCAAATTTTCCCTAAAGAATTTGTGAAGAGGCAATGACCTCCCCCCCATAAGCCAAATTACATAAAATAAAAGATCTAAGTGAAAAGGCTTTAGAGGTTTTTTTTAGATCACCCAAACCATACAGGTTTTGGGGAGAGCCTAGACAAATTCCTTTTCATGCCTTGGAAAAAGGCACAATCACAATGAAAAGGGCTCTTTTGGCCACCTGAGTTCCCTATAAGGGATGGGTGGAGACCATACATGCACTTCTTTTTTTGCTCAAATGATCTAACAAGCAATAGATGATTTGCATAAAACACTTCAATAAAATTTGAAATTTTAAGTGAAAGTTCATTTTATACACCAAATTGAAATGTTAAGTGAATTTCTTGGCCCCTTGGCCTTAGTTTGTAAAAACTTTGAAAAACATTCATAAAACAATCAAATAAACCATCTAAGTTCCTTTTAAACACCAAAAGGAAGGTTCAAGATTTAAATCATGCTCATCTAGGTTCCTTTTAAACACCAAAGGGAAGGTTATAGACTTAATTATACTCAGATTAACCACTCTTCCTCATGGGTCCTGCAAGAAAAGTTAGAAAGTCTCCTTTAGATTTGAAGCACAATTAAGAATGAAATAAGCAAGTCTGGGTTTCTTTCTATTAGATTATCTATTTTAAAAACATAAAGACCAATGTTGGTCAATAGTGGTCGATGCCAATTTCTAAAAGACTAATACCAATCATAAAAGAACTGTTTCTAGTTGAAAATGACCAATAATGGTCACCTGTGAACCCTTAGGCAAAAAATATTTGGACAAAAAATGCTTGTTAGCATAATGTTAGGATAAAATCTCCAAAATAAATTTCTAAATCAGGAAATAATGTTCAGACTAGAGAATTATAAATCCAATTTGAGAACTACAAACTTAAATAAATCTCTAAAATCAAAATTATTAGTCATATTTTTTCTTGCAACCTAGCCAAATGTCTGTTGGCCTTCACCAATGTTGGTTACACATAACTGACGTCGGTCACTATGTGACTTGTGTATCAATAAAAAACATGAGAAAAACAAGCTAAAATTGACATTAAAGGAATTTTTAATGACTTTTAAGGAAATCTAAGATTGCCAAGATGTAGAGATGGATTAAAAATATAGTTAGATCAAGAATTAGTCATGTAAAACACAAGAAATGCATAAGATCATAATAATCTAGGCCAACCTATTCAATGGGGTGTGTAAATGTCAAAATTAAAAACTTAATTAAAGAAAGCAAGCATACACTACCTTCCCAAGAGCATCCCATCATCCATAAGCGAATCCAAACATGTTTTTCCCATTGATTTGGTGCTCAAGTCTTCAACAATGGTGCAAAACAAGCTCCTCTACCATCTCAAGAACACCAAGTATAATCTAGGCCCATGATATGAAATTAAATCTATGCCTATCAATGAAACTATTCTATTGTAAATAAATCATAATAATCAACACAAAGAAAGCTTGTGGAGACAATCTTGCATTATAAGTTTACAAAAATTAAGTTTAATCAAAGTGGTCTTGGCCCTCCTATTTACATATTTTCCAAATTGACCAAGATCAACCATGACTGTCCATCTCAATATCAAAATGCATGGTCATGAATTAATTCAATTATGTAAATAAAATCCATAAATATCCTCATAATTATTTGGGAGGAAAGGGCATTAAATAGGCATGGAAAGCCATAATCTTGATATCTATTGCATTTATGACTTATGGATGCCACCGTAAAAATGACCTCATTCAATGATGCAGTTAATAGGAATCAATTTCTAATAAAGAAATATTTAATAACTTCCATGGAATTCTTACTTAAGCTCATAATTTAGTTTAATTTTCCTAAGTAAGATTAATCAAAATTAGTGGAATTCCTTGGAAATTGGTGCACTTCATTAATCAAACTAGTCAAAAAATCATATTATTGGGTTATAATTTGACTGGAGAAAAATTATAAGGTGACGTTAGTTCCATATAGACCATCATCTCATTTAGGGCTTTGTTGATAAAAATTAACACATGCACATGTTGTGTGCTTCTGAATTAGAAGAAAAGAGTGATCCAAATCACCAAAATGCATTTTCATCATTTTGACTCAAAATGATTTAATCAAAATTAATAATCACATAAAATGCATTGCCCCATTTAGTGATACATTAACCTAAATTGATACTTGTATACGACAAGCTTGAACCTTTAGCATATTAAAGTGATTTTGGCCTAATTTTGTGTATTTTCATGAATTCGAGTAAGATTGATAATTTCATCATAATGTGTTAGGAATTGGATGTCTATAGTATCTACCTAGTTTGATAAGTAGAGTGGAACTATTCAAAGAGTAAGGAAGGGGAAGGTGGGAAATTCAAAGAAAAAAGAAGAGGTAGAGTTTGAACATAGGGATAATCTTGTCCATTTAGCAAAGAAGCCTAAGTGAAACCCAAATGATCCCCTAGAATATATAGAAACATTCTTTGAATTTTTTTATACCATGGGGAAGGAAATGAAATAAATGTATCAAAGTAAAGAGGATGCCTTGAAAATACTATAAAAAAGGCAAATCATACAAGATCCTCATGAGATTATTGTTGATGTACAAAGTGTAGCCACCAAGCTATATAATATTTTGTATAATATTAGGGTTTCCAAGATAAGGAGCCAACCTAATATGGAAAATGTTGTTAAATTTTATAATCAGATGAAGGAATTGGAAAGAAGATTGAATTTTTTGGTTCAATGCTCTAGGACAAATGCATTCTAATAATTGAATCTTATGACCAATAGGGATGCCTCATGGTGCATGAACTATGTGATTACGAGAAGGGGTGTTTCCCTTAATTGGCATAATTAAATGAAAACATTATCATGAAAGTGAGGCCTTATAAATTTTGTGAGATATGAGTGTTACCAATGTGATTAACCCTACAAGAGAACTAGTCAATAGGCCTACGTTTGAGAATCTTCTCCAAGTGCAGACAACTTCAAATAAGAATTTGAGGGAACCATTTATAGAACTAATGAATAAATCTTATAGTTGGTTACTTTTACAAATGATGGAGTAATAAGATCAAAAGATTTGGGAGCTAAATTTTAGAATTTGAAAGTTGAGCAAGAAAGGTTGATGGTTGAGGCTATCAAAATATTAAATCCTTTTTTACTCAATTTTGATATTATAAATAAATAATTTTATATATCTTATACATTATTTGAAGAGCTTAAAAAAAGGAAGCAACTTTAGGGTCAGTTCCACATATGCAACCAGTTATCAATACTTCCTAAGCTTCATAAAAATCTTAGTTTTTTGGGCTCATAGTTTTGAAAATTTTGATGAGCCTAGTTCTAATCCCACAAGGACCTCTAGTAGTTACCTCAGTTGCAACTACAGTTACTCTAATGACCTCTTTAGTCAATGGTATCATACCAGCACCATGATATAAAAATAACTATGTATTTTCATGATATTATTAAGGTAGAACTTTAGTTCCTAACCCATTCACCTCATAGGCATATTTTATTTTTCACTGAAGGGGTTGTTCTAAATATTGTCACGGCATATGCATATTTTGCATGATTTTATACGCATTGTTCTATTTTTAAACTTGTAATTCTAGATGAAGCTTGAAGAGATGAGGTATTCCCCATCCCAAGCCTATATGTATTTGTAACCTCTCAGTCCCAAAGGGAGGAAAATTTTGGCTACTAAGATTAATAGGAAATTTTGAGAAGTTCTATTTGACTTGATCTCTTTGTGCAAATATTCATTCTTATCCAATTATGTAGATTATGTAAGACAAATAATCATTGTGATATCTTAGTTATTTATTTTGTGCATGAGTTATCTTTTTAATATAACTATTAATTTTGAGCTATAGCTAATTTGAATGTCTTTTATATATCAATCATAATCCCCCTTTGTGGATGTGGAAAAGTAATATTACAAACATGGTAACCTTTGATTGTCTATGTTTGAGCATATTATTTTCTTTATTTCCTTTGACTCCTTAATTGTGTTTGTTTATTTGTGTGCTACAGTAACTTGCAACAAACATTAGTTTATGACTTCTTGTCCAAATCTTAGACAAGTTCTAGTCCTTAAGGGTTTTATCTTGGGTAGTCCACAGGGTTTTGTTCTCTACATTCCCATTCCCTATCTTTTTTATTTATTTTGGAAGTCCTACCCACCTTAGTTAATACCATCATTCTTACATCCACTTCAATTAGATCTCGTTTCATCAATAAGCTGACCCATCCATGATAGATAACCTGTATCATTCTCTACTATTCCACCAAAAGGTTAACATAAAAATGAATACCCTATAACTCATGCCTTGGAGTGGTATATTTCACCGATCTTAAAATGTTATAGGATACTATGTAAGAATTTATAAGGGTGTGTATAAAACACATATCAACAGATCCTAGATCTAATCACTTTAGTTTTCATAAGATATAATCATATGTGACATACAAGATATTTTAAGATTTAAATAATAATGTAATAAAAATAAACTAGGGTTTAAAAACAACACATAAGGGCTAGGGATAATGATTGAAAATAGATATAATGAGCATTAGGAAAATATATATCTGTGATAATGAAATTAATATCTAACCTTAAAGGGTATAAGAGAGCACAGGTGCACCAAAATGTAGAATGAGAAAATTGGTTCAAAATAAAAAATATATTACATTCACCTACATTAATTTTCAATTAGATTAATTAGATAAAATGATGGAATTAGAAATGATTAAATTAATGAATGTTTTAGAATTAATAATAAGTTCAAGGAGAGGTTTCTAGAATAATATCTAAATCATAGTGAATCTAGGATAGTTAGAAGAAATAGGCACTATGAAATAGGTTTAAATAGAGAAAGAACAAAGAACTTTCTCATAATATCATACCCATTTAGATGGTTTTGGGTCTACCAAATTCATGTATTTTATGGTTATGTGCACATTTTCCTCTTTGTAAAATGAATATAAAATTATTTCAAAACATATTCACTTGCATCAAAACTCTAAAAACCTCACTCGTTGTAACCGAGTTTTAAAAATATTTTTTATAAATTAATATCTTTCTCTGTAACCTTAAAAATTCATCAAATACCAATAAAAATGGGGGGATAAATTAGGCTATTATGTTATCCCTCCATTATTATTAAGGCCCTACTTTGGAATAAATTTAGAAGACAACATTTAATGTATGTCAATAAAAAATTCATGAATGCAATCCCTAATCCCTATATGACTTTTTGTGCTAGTATGATAAGTGGCACAATGCAATTAAAATTTTGGCTCTTGCAATAAGTTATTACCTAAATTCTCAAATTCATCTTGTTAATAAAATCGTAACTCTAAATTTCATAATTCACTTATCACTTATGGAATCACATTCATTTTAAGGTATTTCATCTTGTCTTATATGCATTAATTCACCTATGTATTTATAGACATCTCAAAATTAAATTAAGACCTAATTGGTATATAATCCAACATACAATGGGATGGAAAAGCTAAAAACATGGAACAAAAAGTATGAGAAATCCAAAACAAGGGTCACATAGGCCCACATTAGAACTATATAGTGTGTATTTGTGGGTAGTAAGACCAAAATTAAAAAAAAAAATAGTAAGGGAAGAAACATAAAAGATGAAAGAGAGAATATGGTAAAAGACATGATAAAATATTTCTAAAATATATGGAAAATATCTTAATAAGAACTTAATATGAACTAATTGGTGGATGGTGGCCCTGATCTTATTACAATGCTCGGTTCTCAACAAAGGAGGTGTGCCCCCCACTATGATCGTCATGAGGTTTTATGGAGGGCATTTGGGGACAACGCCCTTGAAGCAAAATTTAGTTAAAAATGCATTGTAAAATATTGTAGTTTCGTAGTAAATCTGGACCATTCACTATTAGGTTGTAGATCTAATGATAAAAATTATGTTTGTGCATTTTTTTCCTATATTTAACCCTCTTTTTGATATGAGGGTATTGTAATCACAATGACACGCTGTATGTGAGTGAAGAGGAGATTGCAGTGGATGAATTGCAAGTTTTATCCCTTCATTTTGTTGGATTGAATAAATAGAAAAACTGGTTGTTTTTGTGTGGATGTAGCTCATACTAGGTGAATCATGTTAAATCTGTATCTAACTTATATTGTGTTTTTTGTATTTTAATCCTATCTTTATTTCATTAATATTTCTCTATGTTTTATATTCCTAACACTAATTATATTGAGATGCAATCTACAATGGTAGTTGAAGGTAGCGACAGGTTTTAATGCTTGTGAGTATGTTCACTTTTAATTATGACCTTAAATTTGATTTTTATTTAGATTTTATTTTATTTTTTAAAAAAGAAATTAATTGAAAAATCATAATATCTTAGATATATGGTGGAATTCAAAGCCCTTTTTTATATATATATATATATATATATATATATATATATATATATATATATTTCAAACTTATCACATTGACATAGTTAAATTGATATGATTAATCATCTTTAATTGACAAAATTACAAACAAAATAATATTTCTTAACATTTTTAAAATAAATATATTTAATATATTTATAATTATTATTAAAAAATAAATAAATACTTTAAAATAATATGTTTTGATAACTACAGCTCCCTGAACTCAAATTAATTGCAAACACAATGTATAAGTTTTTTTCTTAAATTTTGTTTAGGAATCATAAATGCTAAGCATTAAAAAAATAGTATTTTTATTAAATTTAATCTTTGAAAATAAGATATAAATGTAAAGTTTGTGGTGATTAATAGTCATATGGAAACTAAAATAATGTGCACATGAATTTTAATAAACAATGGTAAAATATTGAAAGAGTCTTCAAGTATTCTTAGTAAGAAATACGTTGTATATAATATGAGTTTTTTTATTTTATTTTTTTGTAATTTAGAGGTATTTTCGATTTTATTTGGGATACTATGATTTTATTTAGTGATTTTTATTGGGGTGAGTGGAAGTGAGACTAGTTCTTGGGGATTAGTGGTGAGGTCTACACGTACCAGTCAACGATTTTAATCTGGACCGCAAGAATCGACCTTATGACTTATATGGGAAGAACCCAAAGCCTTTAACCAACTACACCACCCGTGAGGACTATAATATGAGTTTTTTTTTATTACTTTCTATTAAATTATTAATAATAAATCTTAAAATATTGAAAGATGACCTTGATTTAACATAAAGTGGGATGAAAGACTTAAATAACTTGAAAGTGTAAATTTCGACTTTTGTTTGATATAAGAATCCAACATACAAAACTTCTAAACTAAGTGTTATAAGAATCCATATCATAATTGTATAGTATATAGTAAAAATGTTTATAATAATAATTATTTTTTTAAATGAAAAAAAACAAATTAAAAAAATATAATAAGACATTATTAAAATATAAAAAATAAATTAATAAAATTTTAATATAAATTAATAATTCACAAATATATAAATATTTTGAAACAATACAATTTAACAACTAAATTTATATACCGAAATTAAGTGTGTATAGAATATATGAATTTATTGTTCATTTTGTTAGGAAGCCATAAATCTTGAAAATCACAAAGAGATTTGATAAATTTAATCTTTGAAAAGAAATTTGAGATAAATATTACTAATTTAGTTAGATATTTAAATTCGGTGGGGGAAGTAATTTAATATTTGAAAAGGATATATAATTTTGCGAATCTTAATAGTCGATGTTAAGATATTGAAAGATGGTATTAAAGTACTTAATAAGAAAATATGTTATACATAATCTAAGTTTATTTAGAAAGTACTCTATGAATTTAATGATAAAATATTGTAAGATATGAAACCCGAAGTAAAAGTCTCCATGTCCCTTCAATATGAAAAACGAGTGTCTAAAAGTCCAAAAAAGATTGAGAGTGATATGAGTTGACCTAAAGGTTGTCCCAGAAAATTGTTTGTTTTTTAAATTAGTGGTAAATATTTTATTTAATTTGAAATTATAAATTGAAATATTTTTTATTTTTTATTTTAAAAAATAAGAATTTGAGTAAAAGTTGAATTGAGGAACTTGAGCAAAAGTTGAGGAACTTAAGCAAAAGTTGAATTGAGGAACTTGAACAAGTAAAAGTTGAGGACCCTGAGCAAAAGTTGAGGACCCTGATCATTGAGGACCCTGAGCAAAAGTTGAATTTCTGAGAGAGATCTTTCTTGTTCCTGATAGTCCCATTGATTTGATTATGAGATTCCCATTGATTTGATTTGATTTTGAGACCTTGTCCCTGATAGTCCCATTGATTTGATTCTGAGATTCCCATTGATTCTGAGAACTTGCTCTTGATAGTCCCATTGATTTGATTATGAGAAAGGTATTCCAACTGATTTGATTCTAAGAGAGATCTTTCAATTGATTCTGAGAGAGGTATTTCAATTCTGAGAGCGAGATTCTACTATCCCTGGTTCCCTGTCCCTGATAGTCTCATTGATTTGATTTTGAGAGAGGTATTCCAACTGATTTGATTCTGAGAGAGATATTTCAATTGATTTTGAGAGAAGTATTTCAATTGAATAGTGTTGAACATAACCAAATCACTCTAACTAATGTACCATCTCATTGAATTTGAAATTTCCATTGTAATTTATTTATTTATAAATGATATTATTTGGACATTTTATTCAAAGAAAGGTTTCCAAACACAATTTAGTATTTTAATTTTATTTATTTTTTTGGTGAAAAAATGGAATATATATATATATATATATATATATATATATATATATATATATATATATATATATATGGGTTATTTTTTTAATTTTAAATGCAATTTTTACACTAAATAAAGATATACAACACTCTCTACTTGCGAAAAACAATATTATCATTTCTAATTTCAACATATTAAAACAAAAATCTATCTTTATCTCTAACTGATCATATTACTCTCTTATATAATTTTAGATTCAAAGACCATAACTTTAAATAAAAGATTAAAAATGAATGAAGAAAATGCTTATGACCATATTAGCCAAACATATTCATGTCAATCCCTCACACCATCATCTATCATCTTTGTAATGTGCATTCATAAAATATTTTTATCAAAAAATTAAATATAAATTTTACAATGATAAGAAAACCCCTCCTCTATTATGTGGGGAGGTTTTGGGGAAGTTCTTGAAAGCAATTAAATGTTATAATAGATTATTTATATATACACATTCAAAATTTAATTGGTGGATGAAAATAACATATTGTTGGATATAAAAGAAATAGAAAATGAGGATATATAGAAATGAATTAATCTAGAATTCAATTTGGATCCAAGAAATGAATGGAAACATTTATTAACCATCAATATATTAAATTAAAAAATTACATTATTAAATATGGAGGATAATAATAACATAAATTTATTTTAAAAATTATATATTTTTATCCAAAAATAAATATAAAGTTTCATTTGCTAATTTATTTTGTATAATAAAAAAAATGTCATGTTCAAATTTTTATATAATCACTTTTATTTATAATTCATAAAAGTTAAGTAAATAATTAATTTATTAATTATTATATTCACTAAAAAGTTTTATTAATAGAGAAAGAGATTTTATGTAATAATTTTTTCATAAATTTATTATTTAAATTTGACCTAAACAAGTAATCAATTTTTAGTTTAAACCATAAATTTTATATTTGTTTTAATTCTTCTCATAAGCTAGCAGATTCTTTAATTTTATTTGAATAACAATCATAATTTTTTTTAATTTTAACATTTTTTAGTATGGATTTTATGATTCATAAAGAATATAGACACTACATAATTTGTAAATGATGGTTAAACTCAAACACGTTCTATGCTAAGTAGAGATAAAGAAGACAACCCCTTGAGAAATCCAACTATTGTATACCATTTGAATCACCATGTAATAATGTGAATCATTTATTTGTTTTAATTCTTCTCATAAGCTAGCAGACTCTTTAATTTTATTTGAATAACAATCATTTTTTTTTTTTAATTTTAACATTTTTTAGCATGGATTTTATGATTCATAAAGAATGTAGACACCACATAATTTTTAAATGATGGTTAAACTCAAACACGTTATATGCTGAGTAAAGATAAAGAGGACAACCCCTTGAGAAAGCCAACTATTATATACCATTTGAATCACTGTGTAATAGTGTGAATCATTTATTTGTTTTAATTCTTCTCATAAGCTAGCAAACTCTTTAATTTTATTTGAATAATAATCATAATTTTTTTTAATTTTAACGTTTTTTAGTATGGATTTTAGGATTCATAAAGAATCTAGACACCACATAATTTGTAAATGATGGTTAAACTCAAACACATTCTATGTTGAGTAGAGATAAAGAAGACAACCCCTTGATAAATCCAACTATTATATACCATTTGAATCACGTGTAATAGAGTGAATCATTTATTTGTTTTAATTCTTCTCATAAACTATTAGACTCTTTAATTTTATTTGAATAACAATCATAAGTTTTTTTAATTTTAACATTTTTTAGTATGGATTTTATGATTCATAAAAAATGTAGACACCACATAATTTGTAAATGATGGTTAAACTCAAACACGTTCTATGCTGAGTAGAGATAAAGAAGACAACCCCTTGAGAAATCCAACAATTATATACCATGTGAATCACCGTGTAATAGTGTGAATCACTTATCATGTTTCAAAAATATTCCACATCAATGTGACCAAATTTATATCCATGCTCGAGATTGGGTCCACATATTTTTACTTTATATTCCTCAGACAAATATAGTATGTATGAATTTATGGTGTATAGGATTTAGCCAAAAAAAACTTTTAATGAGGACATGATGATTGTTCCATATCTAAAATATCAGGGAAATATGTGTACATGTTAGAGATGGGGTCCACATATTTGTACTTTGTATTTCATCCTAGAATCATTGGCTCAGGTAGACATAATATTTATAAATTTATGATGTATAAGATTTGGCAAAAAAAAAAATTAATGAAGACATGATGATTGAAGAACACTGGTATTAAAACCCTAAAGTCCACCCAACAAATCCTTTCACTTGTGTTCTAATCCATGGTGGAGAAAACCTATGTTGGTTATAGACTTTAAATCCCCAAAATCTCCCAAATTCTTCTAGAATGCACACTAAAATGTTGAATACTCTACCTTGGCTACGAGTTCTCAACACCTTGTAGATTCTGACTTTGAAGAAGTTAGAGAAGTGGATGATCCAAAATCAGAAGGAAATCCATGAACATGTAGAAAACCATCTCTCAGTTGTTAGGAGAATACATAGTATTGGGATGATGAAAATCCCACGAGCCAAGTGTTGAATGATCAAACTTGGGATGATGATACCCTAAGAAAATGCATAGTATTTGGATGATGAAAACTTTAAATAAGGTGGGGGTGGAACTGAGACAAGGGAAGGACCTCAAAGAATCTATGTTAGAGTATTGACCACCTCAAGAATCATAAAGAAACACATGCATCTGATTGAAAATAAGGATGTATCAGGGCAACAGGTACCCAAGGAGAGTAAAGAGCGTACAATGGAAGTGAAGTGTTTTTTATTTTATTTTTTATTTTTTGATATTTTTGAAGGTATTATATAGAATTTTTAAATTATATAGAATGTCAGTATCTTTATTTCTATTTTAAAAATAAATATATGATAGATTTACAATGTTGAGTAAGCATATATCTAAATCAATGAGCTTCTTTTACTAAGTAGTCATGAGTGAGGGGCATCTACATGGTCAAAATCACATAGGACATGACCTTAGTTTTAATCGCTTGAGTCTTAGTGTTGGATATCTAGATAGATTTGTACCTTGGTGGATGGATATAAGCAGCCATCATCCTCCCCAATCAAAGTAACCCTTTTGATAATGAAGTGAAATTGAAATTGAATGATCTCATAAATAGATGAGATGGGGATGGAAAACTAATGCATGTTGTTATTAACTTGGTATGCTTAGATGGGAATCAAGCATATGTTGATTTCAGGGTTATCGAGTAATTAGGGCCCCTTTCCATTATATACAAGGTAAAAGAGGTCTAATTTTCCCTATTATAATAGATGAGATCAGGGAAGTTGGGCTTCCCTTACTCTTTTTACATTGAGTAGATGTGTAGGAAAAGTCCATTAGTTCCACTTCCATTTGCATTTTGTAACAAATATGAGGAATTGGGATTTTGTTAGAAGATAGTTACAGTGGAATTTCATGGAAGGAGCAACTGCTCTTATTTTTTTGGTACAGAGGGTTCCATGTGTATGTAGTCATTTGAAAACTATAGTAAACAAAATCATCAACATAAAATGTGGACTTGTTGCTATTTAGGGAGATAAATTTATGCCTATTGACCAATTTTGACCCCTAAGGTCAAAAGGTCAACCCTTATATCAAAAAACATTACTTGTCATACTTCCATTATTTGTTTGTAGTCTATTTCATGCCTTATGAAGTCTTGGATGTCTTTTAAATAGCCTTGTTAGCATTATTTAAGGTAATATCTTTATTCAAGCATTTAATTCTTTCAAGGTCAGTCTAGTGGATCTTAGAGGTATGTCATGAGGTGCCAATATGGTATGTGGTGTATCAAGTAGGTTCTTTCACTTGGTTACTTGATTTAAAGCTTGTTTAGATTTTTTGGAGATATTAAGATATTTTAGCTTCTTATGTGGCCTTTCAGAGATCAACATACCCTTATTTACATTTAAAAAGGTCACCAAAAGCCTTATAAACACTCAAATGGTCTCAGATTCCATGTATGCATGCTAGTCTTTCTTAGTGCAGGTCTCCATGAGGTTGCAAGCAAATGTAGGTATTTGAGACCTTTTAAGTGTTTGGATTGAATAATTCCAACCCTACTCCAAGTATGAAATACAAGGAAGATGCCAAATATTCTTGTGAACTTAAAATAACCTAACACCACTTGAGAGAAAAAGGCCTAAAATACAAGGAATGCAGACCTACACATCTACAGACCTATAGTTCTGCACCTTGTGAGAATTGGTTGAGTTTGTACACAAAGTTTTGAATTGAAAGACCTAATAAAGAGATTAATGGCAGTGTTCTAACACTAAGAAGGGTTCATGATCTATGAAGTTGTATGACCAAACATCAATGCTCAAGACACCCTAATATATACCTACATCCATACAAGCCATTGACATCTACAGACTTAGGCATAGTATGAGAGAGAAATACATGACCTAAAAGGTGATAATAGATTGCAAGAAGATAGGTTGAAAGTGGGAAAAACCTTCAATAAATTTTAATTAATCTCAAGCATCAATTTCCTAGTTGGAAAGACCAAGTTTCAAATAATGATATTCAAGGGATTCTCAACTACCACCTACAACCAAAAAGTTTCTAAGTTTGAATAGTGACAAGAGAGGATGCCATATTAGCATGAGGGTTGAGGTTGAGATAAGTAAGGAAAAATTTATTGAATCTTTGATATCTGAGTATGAATTTGAATAACTTAAAATCTAAATGAATGGCTAATGACAATACCATATTGAAGCCTAGTAGGTCTAAAATTATACTCTACAGTCTTGAGCATACATGAGAGAGACAAGGGGTGTTTGTGGATATTTGAAATCTCAAGGAGACTGATAAGGTTTAAGAAGATAATATTTAGTCTTAAACACTTTAACAAGGGTTATTGAAATGATCATAGATTTCTATTGAAACCCCAAAATGCATACCTATAGGTGGACTAAACAGTCAAGTTACCTTTGAAACTTGTAAAGAGGGAGACAATGTGGATTGAGAGTGATGCCTTGGTTATAAAATATGATGATTAAGTGTTCATGAGTTCAGGTAGAGTGTTTTCAAGCTATTTTGATGCTTTGAATTGAATAAAAGAGTTGACAGTCAGGATGACATCACACAGAGTTCAATAGTGCACTTGAGAAAAATTGGTCACCATTTTGTATTGAACAAGCAAGGGAAAGGCTTTATATAGTGTGAAAACTCTAATTAAATATAAATAAATATTTTTATAGTCCTTTAAGTGGTAATTAGACACCAAAACTTTTCAAAAAGGATAAAACTAGGCCATTATGGCTACATACACATACCTAATTGTCTTCAAACCCTCATAGTATGGACTCAAGTTGTAAAAATATTGTTG
This sequence comes from Torreya grandis, assembly GCA_037957365.1. Lineage (NCBI taxonomy): Eukaryota > Viridiplantae > Streptophyta > Pinopsida > Cupressales > Taxaceae > Torreya > Torreya grandis. The sequence goes on from JARHVA010001930.1 coordinate 2,194,489, forward strand.
GGAGACTAATGTCTATTGAAAAACATTTATAATAATTAATGGATCATTTCAAACTTGTTTTAAGGTTCTTATGGTCACAAAATGAACTTTAGGGTGTTTTGACCAAGAAGCACTCTCTTATTCTGTGCACATAGACTTCTCTACTTGGGAGACCACCTCGAGAAGCTTACAACTCCTTGGAGGAGTTGCATGGGGTAATATGGACTTTGCATATGTTGGTAGGGGTCTCCTATCCAAAACTAGTGATATTAATTTTCTTAGTAAGATTCACAACTTTATAAACAATCTCTAAGATTGAAGGTTACCTCAAACCTATTTTTCACTATGGAGAACTCGAGAGGACTCAGTTTGATGCTTAGAAATTGAAGGAGGATTTTCATGGGGTATAAAGTTTTTGTACATATAAGGGTACATATGTGGTATAAATACTTGTGGAATTAGTTTAAGTTTTTATTCCATTGCCTTTATGAACCATAATTAAGATGGTAGATACTTTTGAACTTGCCTACACCCTGTCAATGACTCAATGAGAGAGAAAAAGAGATAAATGACTTCAAATGGACTTGTTTACATGTAAAATAATTAGATTGACCTTCACAGATCTCATGAGAACTAGGATGAGCTACTAGTTGGCACATGTGAGTTATAAGGTATATAAATTAAGCACAGAGATAACTGCTACAGGCCTAGAAAGGGTAGTTTTGGGAGCTTTCTCTTGGATTTGAATTAAGGCCTAGTAAGGTATAATGAGGTTATCTATACATGAGGAGAGCATAATATAATGTTTATAAATCCTCATGAGGAAGATTTATAGTGATTTTAATGTCTTTTGGAGAGTCAAGACACCTAGTGTTGATCAATTATACCATGAAGAGCCCCAAGAGACTCAATACAACTAGGTGGTAGTCCTTGAAAGTGGTTTGCAGGTTTGAATGAAGATGAGGAGAACCAAGTGTGAAATATAATTTCAAACTATGTTAATATCCTTTATGAAAATAATAAACCTAGAATGAGAGAATTGACTAGTTTTCATGGCCTATTGAGCCAACTAGGCTCTTGTACTCAGTCTATATGTTTCCATCAGCTTGAAGGCACTTTAATCTTAGTTCTTAGCTCTAACATAGTTAGAGAAATGTGGAAATGATCTAGAGTGGTATTGAATAACTTCAAGAATATTTCCACATATCAAGAAAAAAAAATTATAACTCTAAGAAATAAAGTAGTACCAGTTTCAAATGAGATGAGTGAGGTGTCTCCTTTCTATGCCAACTTCTCATAGGCTATCATCTCAAAGATGAAGGGACACATGTTGGGGGATTTATTGGGACTATGTCTAACTCCTATCTTATTTTAACTTGCCTAATGAAGAATGACATGTTTCCTTGACCCCTCTCTAATGCACCTTTCTCTCTTTCTTCTCACCTTCTCTATATGTATGGCCTAGTTTGGCTTTGAAAAAGATCCTGACTTGAGTGATGGTGAAGCCCTACTTAGAGAAACACTTTTATTTTTCCTTTTGACTTGAATAATATTGAATTTTTCCTTCTCATGGCTTGTGTCTGGTATATGTGCTTAGTTTTTTTATGAGTGACTAGTGATATCAAATGCTTCCTTTCATTTGTCATTTCTTAGTTATCTCTATGCAAATAATAGTCATCTTTGTAGGTCATATAGTTTGAATAGCATCTTGTGTGCTTGATAAGTGAATAAATCCTCTTTAGTGTCTTTAGAGACTTATTTCTCAACTTCCTATCCTATGCACCATACACTAGCCTCTATGTGAAACACGCATGCCTAGAAACTTCCTATTTGAGTAGTGAAATTGAATTCATGTTGTAGTTCATGTCTTTAGTGTATGATATCCAGGTGTAGGATCACATATTTTTTGCATCACCCCCATTAGATTAGGTTCCTCTCTCTTTCCATTTCAAGTTGATACAGTAGTTTGATGAGCCTATGTAATACATCAAGGGAGCTATCCTTTTTATCTAGAGATTTACCTCTCCAATAGGTCATCCAAAACCTTGAAGTGTTTCAATGTTACATCAATTGGAAGGCTTGAACTACCTTTCAAAGGGTTGAAATTTGATTGATAACAATTCCCAAGGTAATGGTGGGGTAGTGATGCATTTTATTTACCCAAAAACATTATTTCCACACCCCATGACAACCTACATGAGATGGAATGTTTGTTATTTCCCTCCAAAAAATAGTTTTGTGATAATTCTAGAGGGAAAGATTTAATATATAATTGTTTATCTATTTAATATGCTACATGAAGCTCTACAGATGCAAGTTTTGAGCATGATTAAAGTAACTCTTTCTATGTATGCCAAAGGAGGGTGAAAATAAAATTGAATATTGATCAAGATCTCAGAATTTATATAATAAAATCCTACCACAACACTACACAAGTAGCCTCCTTTGGTTTATTATCTGAGGTACTATTTTTTTTAAGATTTGAAATATATTACAAGTTTATTTTCAAAATTATTTGATATTTCAATGTAATAGATTTACATAAGTAATAGTAATAAAACACATATCAATAAAAAGAAAATAACAACTTTTAATTCCTTAGATAGTTTATCTCATTACTTCATATTTTCTAATGTAAATATGATCAAAGGGTTTAATGTCATGTGTTTGGTGATACCCTTTCAAAATACAAAACATGGAAACTATAGTGAAATATAAAATAGGTCATACATGATCAGAATGAAGGATTTATATAATTTTTATTCTATAAATCTAAATTTATATAATAAAAAATATAAAATAGAATTACAGTGAAATTCATTTTTTTAACTTTATAATTTTTAATTCTATAAATCTAAATTTTATTTTGATAGTATTGTTTTTTTGTTTGTTTATTTTTAATTCTGATGTTTTAATTCTATTTTAATTTTAGTACTCTACAATCCATTTTATATAAAATAAATGCACAAACCTCCCAATCACCCCCAAAATAAGGCTAAATTATTTATATCAAAGTCAAGAAAAAAGAGTCTTCTATATTCATACATTAATATTTTATAGGGAAAAAACTCTCTTAACAATAATGGATAAATCTATGTACTGCCCAACTCTTAGAAAGTCTGGTTTATTGAGATTTACTTCATTGGTTTTACAAGATGATGATGATGATGATGATGATGATGATGATGATGTATATTCCTTAAACAATGATACTTTTTCTAACTTTGTCAAGTATGAAACTAACATCACCATCTAGGTGAAAGCATTTTTGTTGAAAGGATCAACCATGAAGATCAGTTTATACATCACATCGATTCCTCTTTACCTCAAGAGAATGTGGTTACCAAATAAAAAAAAGTAAAAAAAATTCCATTGTCCTTCCTTCACAAAAAGGTAAGGCTCATTAGAGCATTGTGAAAATTCTTGTCTTGATTGATATAAAATGTATTGAGGACACATAGTGTAGTGGTGGTGCAATGAAAAAGATCATGTAACATCCTCTAAAAAGTGGATAATTGTGCAATAATATTATGCCAATCATGGTTTCAATCATAAAAAAAACTCAATGGGCTGAGATAGGTGGGAATTAAATAACTAAATGCTTCGATGTATATTCATTAACACAACATGTGAATATATACAATACAAAAATGGTTGGAATAACTGTAACTATCTAATCAACTACCTAACCATAACTCTTAAGTAATAACTACAAGTTAAGTTAATAATTAATACTTAAAACTATGCTAACACTCACCCTTTATTTCATTGTTTTTACAAATTTACCCCCAAAATAGATCAAATTTCACTTTGCCAAGTGACTTGGTGAGTATAGATGCTATCTATAAATATATTGGGCAGTATTGGAGAAAGAATTATTCTTGAATGTAATGGCACTAGACCTAAATATGTTTGGTTATTTCATGAAACACTAGATTCTTGACAAGCTTCAACACACTTTGATTGTCACAAAAAAGGATTGGTGGTTGATCTTCAATACTTTCCATGTTAGACAAAATATGACATAACCAAATTGATTTACACATAGATACTTATGTAGAATGATCTTTTGCCTCTATGGATGAGAGAGAAAGTATAAATTTCTTCTTACTAATCCATAAAATTAGTCTAGATCTAAGATGAAAGATATATCCTATAGTTGATTTCCTATCATCAACATATCCTACATAGTCTGAGTCTGTATAACCCTATGAGAAGAAATGTGAGTTCTTCTTGTATTCCATATCATAATCTCTTATACCTTAGACATATCTCAAAACTCACTTTGTTGTAACCCAATGGCACTTATTTGACTCCTACATGAATTCTGAAAGATAGTTGACATCAAAGCATATATCTAATCTAGTATATCTCAAGTAAATGAGACTTCTAACAAGTTTCCTATAGTGAGTCTCATCTACTTGAGGTAAATCCTAAAATTGGGATAGTTGAAAACATTTATGCATCAGATTTGACAATGGTTTACAATTTGTTATTCCATATTTCTCAAGTAGTGTCTTAGCTAATTTCATTTGTGAGACAAAAATGTGATTCTTCTTTTACCATATCTCCAAGCCAAGACAGTAATGAAGTAGCCCCAAGTCTATCATTTTGAAGTATTTATTCAAGTCATTCTTCACTTCTTTGATGAGATCATTTGAGCTTCCTTTGATCACAAGATCATCCACATATAAAACAAGAATGTCAATCTTTGTGCCTGCCTTCTTGATATACAAATTTTAATATGAGGGGCTACAAGTGAACCCATACTACAATAGATGATCATTTATCTTAATGTATCATGTGCTTGGTGCCTAATTAAGTCCATAAAGTGACTTTATTAGATGACATACCTTTTATGGATATTATTCATCAATAAATCCTTTTATTTGGGTCATGTACACTTCTTCCTTAAGATCACCATTTAGGTAATCACTTTTGACATCTATCTACTAAAGCTTCCCTCCTTTTTTTGTTGTCAGTGTGCAAACAACTTTGATGTTTTTGATCTTCATAGTGGTGTAAATGTCTCCTCATAATCAATTACTTCTTGTTGAGCATACCTCTTTATAATAATTCATGCTTTGTATTTGTTGATGGATCCATTTGCCTTGTATTTGTTTTGAAAATTCACTTGCAGCTAATGGGTTTATTTCCTATATGCAAATTGACAAGTTCCCATGTCCTATTTTTTATTAGGGAATCATATTCAACATACATGGCCTTCTTCCACTAAGGTTGAGATAATGCCTCTTGAATTGTCTAATGTTCAGTTCTATCAACAACTAAACTCATCAATGTGATATTAACCTCATTTCTCACCTATCTTCTTATTCAAACTCCTGATGAAGTATTTTTAATAGACTTTATGTGTGAGTCCCTGACAGTTCTTTATAACCATTTTAAACATTGATGTTGCTTATAATTTGATGAAAAATTATATTCTAAATTTCCATGATCAATAAAAATTTCTCCTTATATCTCATCTTCATGTTGACAAGATTCATCATGCTCATCATCTGACTATAGAATTAACTTATGAGAGGTGGTTGGTTTTGACTCCTATGTGTGTGTCAATGAGTTGAATGATGACTTGTCACAAACCATGTCTCAAATTTTGTAAATATTTTATGTATTAGGATCCATGAGATGATATGATTTTGAAGTAGTATTGTACCCCAATAAGATGCACTAGATTTTATTTGGTTTGATATTATTCCTCTTTTTATATAGGACATGCATATATGATGTACAACCAAATAATCTTAGATGGGAAATTGAAGGTTTGTGACCATTCCATAATTTTTATGGTGTTTTGTCTTGCAATATCTTCATAGGTGCCCTATTAATAAGATAAATGGCTATCTAATTTAATTTTGCCTAGAATGGCACCTCTAACTTTGTAGTGGAAAGCATGCAATGATCCATCTCCATTATGGAATGATTACATATCTATACAATTCCATTCTATTGGGGAGTATAGTTTGCAATGAAGTGTTGTTTGATGCCATGTTGCTTCAAAAATGCCAATAACTCATTTGATGGGAATGCCCTCTTGATTTGAGTGGAGGAAATGAAGAGGCCTCCCTAACTAAGTCACAACAAGGTGGTAGAAGACCTTAAAATGAGAAAATACTTCACTCTTCTTCTTAAGAAAGAACACCTAAGTCTTTCAAGAGAACTCATCAAAAAATAATTGGAAGTACTTAAATCCTTGAAAGGTAGCATGTGTAGACATCTAAAATTGACCACCAATGGTTTTATACCTAAATTTAGAGAAATTCTTACCAACCTAAAAAAAAATAACCTAAAAATCTCTAAGAGTCTCAAATTTGGCTTCATAACCATGCAAATAAATCAAGTTGGCTCATAAATCAATTAAATTGAACAAATGCATAGATCATTTAATTCAAAATCTTGCACATATGATCAAATGCCTAACAAAGATTAATTAACTTATAAATCCTAAAATAAAGACTAATTGAATTCATCAATGAGAAAATAAATCAATTATAAAAAGGAAAATTCAATAAATATCCTAAAGAGCATCTTAGAAGCTAATCATAACCTTTTGTGAGTTGTCCAAAAATAAAATATCTCAAAGCACACATATTCATTCTAATCATGAGATTTTAGACACCTTTCAACCCTACTAAGGTTAACTAAGGCAACCAAGGTTAAGATTCAACCCATTCCAAGCCATTTCAAAGCCTATAAAGCAAGCCTATAACTCTTCATTTAGAGAGCTTGGAACATAGTAAAGTTATAATGTTGGATTGGATTTCATAAAGCAAATGCATAGTGTTATAATTGCAAAATCAAGCCAAACATGGTGCCAAGAGGAGGTGGAGATAGCCAAGCCCCATTGATGAAGACCTATTGAGCACAATCTGAGCAAGCCAATGAACACATCATCTTGGAGCAATCAAGGAAGGTAATGAAAGTTTTCATTTCTTTGAATTTTAGTTGTGTCTTCATTTTTTTAATTCTCTAAACTCCCCCTATGATCTATAACTAAAGATGTTAGCTTTTTTTAGTGTGTTTATTTCATTATTTTTGTAACTAACACCATGCTAACCTCCTCTCTTGAGTCAAAATCTTAGATCATAGATGGCATGCCCGATGGGACCCAATGCATCCCATATAACAAGGAGATCATTATGCAGATTTTAAATCTTCACTTGGATGCTTGAATCCCTCTAAAATTGATTTTTTAACCTTGATTTGTCTAGATTTCATTTTTGTTAAATTCTCAGTTTACACAGTGATCATTTATGGTCAGGTAAAACCATTGACAATTAGACCCTAACCAATGATGATTATACCTAACTGCCATCAACTCCGTCTAATTAATTATAGTCAGGTTACAAGGGAGAAAAAAACTTAAAGATTACATTTTGATTCTTTTGGTCATTTTATTCCTTGATTTATTAGTTTTAAGATCATCTAAATTCATCAACTAAGTTTTACCTTACAAGTTTTCTCAATCTTTGAACTAATCCAAGCCTAGCCTAACATGTTTGTTTATTGAGGTTTTGCCTTTGGGTTCATAAGTCTTCATCGATGGTATTTATCAACTACCAACAGTTTTTCTTGATCACTGACAATTATCTCTAACTGATCAATGATGGTTGCCTTAAAATTGTCAATGGTTGTCTGTGACTGTCAACAATCACTATGTCAAATTAAATCAAAAACTCAAGATCTCAAATCTAAACATCATTAGCTAACAATCAAAAGTGATTATAAGCAAGGAGACACTCTCTTATTTTTGAAGGGTCAAGGTAAACATTGAACATCAATTTGCATGCTTGAATGGTTTCTAACATTTAAATTTGGTGTTTAAAATGAATTAGGCTTAATTCAAACATTTGGACTTAAGGGCTTAAAATGAACACAGTTGTGTTTTTGCTTAGTTTATGTTTGTGTAATTTATTTTAAATCTATCAATATGCTAAGGGGCCATGAACTTAATCAAAACATTTCAATTATTTCATAACAATGAACCTAACCAAATTTGAACATGTTGTCAATCTTGCTCACATCATCTTTTAGGTATCTAAAAATAAGTTAGTTCATTTTTATGCCTTAGATGTTTTTCAATATTTTATCAAGTTTTCATCAAATACAAGGGGCCAAAATTCACTCCATATTTCAATTTTGGTGCCTTAAAATGAACATTAACAATATGTAGTCTTCATGCTTTTGAGCACATTTACTTTTATACCATGCTTATTTGTTGATTATTTGTTTTGTAAAAAGGATAGCGCATGTATGCTCTCCCCCCATCCCATATAGGGAGCTCATAAAATTAAAAGCACATTTCTATTGCATTTTAATTCTTATTCCAAGGTGTAGAAAGAAAATTTCCTAAGCTATCCCCAAAACTCACATAGTATTGGGTGATTTAAAAGCAACCCTAAAGTCTTTCTACTTGTCTTTTATTTTCATGAATCTTGGCTTATGAAGGAGGTATCATTTCCTCTCATGGGTTCTTTAGGGAATAATTGACCTAGTGATTCATCTCCTGACAGTGTTTCAACCCTTCTTTGTGTTATACAAATTGGGATTGCCCCACTAGGATGGTGGTTTGAGTAGTTAAACCATCTTCGTTAGTGGCAGGCTAAGCATAAGATATATGATCAATATGGACATCACACTACACTGAGCAAGTGACAGATGTAGTGGTTTTGAAAAGGACAAGATGTTTTCACAACAAGTTGATCGATCCAGACTTAATTGATGTGATTATTCTCTTTTATGCATATGTGAAAGTGTGTATACATAGGATCAATATAGAAAGTCAAAAACTTGTAAGTTTTAGTCAACCCCACTTTGCCACACCTTGATAGGATCTAGGACAATATACGTAGCTGTATTTTTATCATTTTATTGATTGGTGTGTTAGAACTAAAACTTGTTATTTAAACCATGTCATGAATGAGTCTTGTGTCTAACATTACTCCATTAGTTCAGGAGGTGTTATGTCATCCATTTGACACCTAGATTTAAACTTAGTAAACTTTTATGTCAAAACATTGAGTGAGTAGAACTTGATTGAAATGGGTAATGTTATGTTGCCCAAATAATTCCAAGTCTTGTGCCTTTAAAGTATTTGAAAAATAAACATTTTCACATCTTTTGGGAATGATAACACCGTTATGCTGCCCAAATTGTTTCAAAATACTTGTCTTGTGTCAAAATTATCATTGTTTAAACCAATCATTTGAGCCTTATTGTATATTTGTTTAGCACAATCATGTTGTTCAAATTTACCTAGCTTGTTGGTCATCAAATCCTAGTTTACCTTAGTTGATTATTTGATTAAATTTCCCAAAGTTTAGATTCAAACATAGATATTTATCTTTTGGGTTGCATAACTTAGTTTAATCAATTAATTAATTTTAGAAATTTTATTTTTTGTTCCTTTGTTTGATATAAATATTCCATATTCAAAGTGTCTTTTGTTTAGTGTTTTTCACCAATCAGATCACATTTAATGTCTAGAATCAAGTGCTTAGTCTTTACCAAACTGTTCCAAGTTTTTTAGATTAATCATTATCATCATCTTTTATTTCAAGCCCATCTTTTGACGTTGTTTAGACAATAGTCCTAGCACAACCTATTTGAGCCTAGATTTTGACTCCATGTTTGGACAAAATATCTAGCAACATTTCCCTTTCCTAGTTTAGACCTATTTGGAACATGTTTGGACATTAGAGTTCGGCATCTTGTTTTTAAGTCATTTTACTTGACCTTGTTTTTGTAAAACATTTAACATTAGGCATTTGACATTTTACTATTTTTACCAAATATTTGCATCAATTTTTTTTGGATATACAACTCTGCCCTCGACCAAGTTGGATCATGTTTGAACCCTTTTATCTTTTCAAACATAATTTTTCAAATTTTACAAAACTCTAATCCATCTTGTTATGAAACATTTGTCATTATATTTGACCATGGCTCGCTATACATGTGGTGTAACTATGTAAATCTTGGATATGGAAATCTTAGAACATAGGAGGACTTTATTCAAGACCCTTATGGAGAAGAGGTTGTTTGGGAGATGGATTCATATCCACCATACAAAACTCAAATAGGGAAATAGAGTCAAGATCCTTTGTCCAATTATTTGGTTAACATGCCTTCTTACATGGAGTAAGATTGAGACTAGAAATCCCAATATTTAGCTAGTATACCTACTATTGTATAAAATGTCCAACAACAAACCTACTACATGATCATGCCATCAACCTATGAGCCTAATAGAGCCATAAAAGTAGGGCATGACAATTTGCCAAATCTACCAAGAGGACCTTATAACATGTTTTACAATCCATACAATGATTAGGCCTCTTATATTAACCCTAATGACATATTAAGATCCACGTATGATTGACACATAAAGAGGCCTCATGGAGGACCAATTCATGCAAATGTAGATAACATACTAGGCATATCAAAACCTAACACATAATTTTAGTAACCTAGCCATGTTTAATACACCTCTTATTCAGTCACTCCCTTCAATAAGAGTCTTATTTGAGTTGATAGGTCAAGAAAATTAGGGTGTAGACCTATTTACACAAAACACTTTGGTTAAAAACATGCTCAATACCCAAAATATCAAATAAGTGTCTTATGCTTCTATGCAGAATAGTGAACAAAATAAAGTGGAAAATACACAAGTAGCATCTAATCCAAACCAAAGCGGTATTAACACATAAACACATAGTTAGCAATAAAATGTGCCTTTAACTAGCACTATTAGTGGTTCACAGAATCAAGGAGTAGGAGTTTCTACTTCTCAACCTCAACCAACTACCTCTAATCATAAATCAACTACTTCTTTTATCACCCAACAACAAGGATTAAGTAGCTAGCCAATGCCTAATGCCATGCCATAATAGATCGTGATGAATCCTACTCCTCCCCAATAGGTAATATTCCACAATAGCATGCACCATTCAATCAACCCATATAATAGAGGCACAATATATTTTGACCTCAATAGGGGGAAACCAATGTTCTACCTTGCTAGGTAGAAGTGAACATACTTCTTTCATCATAGACTAATATGTTGATCCAAAACCAAATGATGTCTAACCAATAATGCGTAAATATTGGTCAGTGAAAGATACCAAATATCCAACATGCATCCACTTCCCAACCAATATTCACACAAAAAATAGGTTCCAATATTCCTCAAGAACTTACTAAGCAACAATTTCCTTTCATTCCAAACATGCCATAAGTTTAGGGTCTTGGTTCACAAGTTCCCCCTCAACAATAAGGTTTGACTAGTTGGCATTATGTCCCTATTCAACCTTAATAGGCAAAGTACAGCCATATACCACCATCCCAGCTTCAATATTCCAAACATCAGACCTATATACCCAATCCTAACTAGAATATTTCATAACCATAAGTGAAATTTCAATAATTGCACCCTAATCCATGCATGTGTATTCATGGTTGATTTCTTAGCCAATCTAACATAACCCAATAAATACCTCCATCATACATTAGTCAAAGTGATCCATTTGTGACTGCTCAACCGTCTCCTCAGGCCAATGTTCCCACAAATTTCTTTGAACAAGAGCTACAAAAAATGAAGGATGTAATTGCTACCATCCAAGCTAGGAAACAAACCAAAAAGTTCAAGTTTGATGATGTATGTTCTTACCCTTTCAACATGGAGTACTTGTAGATACCATTTCCTCTAAGGTATTAGCCACCAAAGTTTGACAAATACAAGGGGAAAGGTGACCCCAAAGCACATTTGATGGAATTATTTGTCGCATGCCAGCTAGTAGTATATAAAGACATATACTTGTTGTTTTTTATAAGTCTAGCTAGACAAGCCTTGTAATGGTTTTTGAAGTTACCAAAGAATATGACTTTTGATTTTGATGATCTTTTGGACAAGTTCATGTATCATTTCTCTTACAATATCAAGCATGAGATTTAATTAGTGGACTTGACACAAGTAAAATAGAAAATAGGTGAAAGATTCATAAGCTATCTATAGTGATGGTGAGCCCTTTAAAGCTAGTTTACCCACAGTATACCAAATAAAAAACTAGCCATTATGTTTACCAAAAATCTACACAGTGAGATATCTTTCTAGAGTTACAATGTGCACATACATTCAAATAAATCATTGAAAAAGGTTTAGTAACCAAACAAGCCCTTATTAATAAAGGTATCATCAAACTAACCTCATAAAATTAGAATAATGGCTAAAACTAACATCCAATCTAAGCACAAGCATCTCAATCAGCACAGGCTAATAATAGTGATAGAACCAAACAATTAAATCATAACAAGAATGTTATAGGAAATGGATTAATAGAGTCATGGCATGTCCAAATGGTGTAATCACTATCTACTTAGCCTATGTCACCTTTCTAGCTTACTCTTAAGCAGCAAACTTTTCAGTAGTTGCAACACATGTAGTAAGTGAAACAACCTCTACCAGCACAGTAAATGCAAAAAATGTAGAAACCAATGCATTTTCAAAACCCTCCTCCTCAAAGAAGAAACGTGCCAACTTGTCATGCTTTTACTAACCTTAGAGACCCCATAAAATCAATCTTTTATAAGCTTGCAACAACTAACTTAATTAGATGGCTTGTTCTAAAAGAGTAATTTTGTGAGTGTGTTGACATGCCAAATTGGTATAAGACAGAACAATTATTCAATTTTCATTGAGTCAATGGCCATAATTTGAAATGATGTATGATAATTAGGCATGTAATTTAGAATATGTTATAAAATGAAGAGATCACATTGAATCATGGAGCTTTCACCTCCAATCAGAGCCTTGGCATTTATTAGAATCTTTTTCCCCAACATAACAATCAATAACAATAACAAAAATAGCTAGTGCAACATCAACAACAATAGTATCAACAATTAAGGCCAAACCAATAAAATCCATATAACTAACAACATCAAAATAATGGACAAAACCAAGGTCAGAATGGTAACAACCAATAGACCTACCATGCAGTTGCACATGACTAAAACATAGTTATAGGCCATATTGTTAGAGGTCATGTTAACACCATTTCCATTAATCCTAGACCAAGTATCCATCAGATAAGACCATTGTTAATCATACCTAATTAACCAAGCCATTCTGTTAATCCTTTCTTGACTTGGGACTGCACACAGGCAAACCAACAAGTGGGGATTCCCATGTTAGGACCTTTTACTGATAACTCATCATTAGCTAGTGACCACGTGAAAATGCATCAACAACTAAGACTTATCCTATGTGGTCCCCATCCACCATAATTTGTTAGCAACAGTGGTCTTATACCTAATCCTAAGTGTGTAATCACAACTCAATAGTCAAGGATTGATAGAATATCTAGTATGCACATTGTATTATGCTCTTCTTCCACATTAATTTAATTAATAAGTGGAACTAAATAATTTATAAGTGATTGTTACTAATGTAAAATCACATTAATCTAAGATTTTATTGAAGGATATTAGGATATTTGGATGAGGAAGATCTCCTAAATTTTAGGATATATTTTCCCTTATCTATGTAACCTGGTATTCATTCAATAATCAAGTTTTTATGATTGATCATTTTATTGTGATTCACACATTATCCATTAATGGGATAGTTCCCATTAGTGGTATAAGAGCATGTCACTCTTGGACCTCTCTGAAATAAGGAGGTAAAGAATGGGAATGTAGCATGGACCATGTGAAAACCTTGTTGTTTTTTAGTCCTCCATTTATTTTTTCTATTTGATTTATAATGGGTAGCAGTATGGATTATGTGCAATCCCATTATGAATTGTTTATATTCATTTTTTTATGTGTTTTTGTAAGCACTTACACTAGTTATTTTTTGAAGTAGATTTGAGTAAATCAGACCTCATAAATGATTTTAGAATGTCTAAAATGGTTGGAATGACTATAAATATGATATATCTTCAGTACAGTCAAATATGATAGTTTTTGGGTATCGTGCAATTTTTTCAATAGTCTATACAAGTGATCTAATTAATCACTGTCAAGTGCTCACAGCTATTAGGAGCCACATACCAAGAAAATTAAGGGTGCTTCATAGAAATATTTTCTAGCTTAACCTGTAGATATTGACATTGAAAGGCTTAGTTATTCAATATCAATTCTATTATGGTTTGTCATCTGCTTGGACTTTAATTCCAACCCTGTAATAGTGTTGGCACCCAAAAAAGTCCTACATGCATCAGTTAAACAACTTGGTTGCTTGTTCTTTCCAATTTCTACAAGATTTATGTCAACATGAACAATGTTGACCTACATTTACTTTGACATTATCATGGTGAGATCCTTCTTCTTAGATTGAAGCTCACAACTTAACCATCAAGTTTCAAGATTTTATATGGATCTGCCTTGAGTTTTGAGTTCAAACTCAATTAGAATCACAATGATAAGATGCCTCTCCCCTGATCATAGATGCCTCAACTCTATAAAATTCTCAACCTCTACTCAATGATCTAAATAAACCCATGTTTGTCATCTTCTACACAAAGACCTTGAACTCCTCTCTAAGGGGATGCTTCTTGCGATTTCTCTCAAAATTGGTGACCTTGCTCCCTCATCTACATGGCAGTAAATGGCTTGGATCTCCACTGTTAAGTCTTCACACAGCACCATAATCTATTCATTGACATCTCATTCCTAATCATCCTCTCACTAATATCCTCAATGATGAGATTATTATTCTAAGGTGAATCCTACAACTCGGTGAGATAAATGGTGAATCCTCAATGATGGTCTCTATTGCACGATGCATGTTGTTATTCTAGGTTAAAAAACCTAAAATGAGTAATAACTTTATTTATTTTTTAATGGTCTGGTCTTTGGCAATATTAAAAAGTAATATTTACATTTAGAGAAAATCAAGGATTATTTAATGGAGGGAGATGTTAAATTAGAAAATATCTTTTTAAAAGATATTTTTGAAAATTTATAGAAGAAGATATAAGCTATTTTTTTTGAGTTTATTTCATAAAAATAAATTGTAAGGGGCCACTTTTATATATATTTGGATATAATATCAATGGAAACCAACATCCAATAATCATTTCGATTAAAGGGGGGCATTCACAAATGAGGTCAATGCACTTGAATGCAACATTCTCCCCCATGTGCACATGAAAGGGAGGAATGATAGAATATTTAGTGTGCACATTATACTGTGATCTTGTTCCACATTAATTTAATTAATAAGTGGAACTAAATAATTTGTAAGTGATTATTACTCATGTAACATCACATTAGGCTAAGAGTTTATTGAAGGATATTAGGAGATTTAGATGAGGAAGATCTCCTAGATTTTAGGAGGTATTTTCCCCTATTTATGTAACCTGGTATTCATTCAATAATCATTTTTTTCTAACCAATCATTTTATTATGCTTCACACATTGTCAATTAAAGGGATAGTTCCCATCAAGGATTACCATACTAGGACCATAACTATTTTCCACTACACCCATCATTTAACCAATCATTCTACCTCAGAACAAGCCATTTACTACTATCCCATAAAAGACGTTTGATATTATTGTTGTTCCCAAAATTCATCACTTTTTTTTGGGGACAACATATCAACTATTTTTGTCTTGAAGGCCAAAATTATCTCTTCCCTTCTCAAAAATGTTCTAAGTATTCAAATTCTTCAATTATTCAAGTCTTCTCAGCTAAACAACTCGCAGGTTCAACAAGCAGGGTTTCTCAGAAAGAAGTTCCAACACTTAGGCAATTTCAAGGTTGGTTCAAAGCTGAGGTTCAATCAAAGGTCCATCATCAAGCTTCAAACAAGTGGAATGAACCATTGAACCTTGAACTTTCACAAGTTCAAAGTTCAAAGTGGTTCAAAGGTTCAAAAGGAGTTAAGCGCTTCAAAGGATCTAGAAAGTTTGAAGACTTTGACAAGTTCAAAGGTTCAAAGACTTTAGTGGACTTAAAGAAAAGAAGGCTTCGAAGAATGAAGGTTGAACTATTGAACCGTTGAACCTTGAACCAAAATGGTATAATGAGTTCAAAGGTTTAATGAGTTCAATAAGTTCAAAAGACTTAGAGAATAAAGGGATTCAAAGAAAGAGGATGAACTATTGAACCGTTGAACTTTGAACTGATATGGTTCAAAGGTTTAAAGAAGTCCAAAGATGGTTCAATTGAAGAAGGAAAAGAAAGTGAATGTGGCCCTTCACAAGAGATTGAACCAAAGAGCCGATTGAACCGTCGACCATTGAACCACGTTGAACCATTAAACTGATGCACTCCAAGGTTCAAGGTTCATAATGGTTCAAGAGACTAAGTGATCAGTGACGTCTCCATAGACATCAAATATAGGGTAATGAAATATCCATTGATTTTCAAATATGGTGCAAACCCTGTGAACAAATTCAGCGACTGGCCAAAGAAGAAGCCAAAAGAGCCAGCAAAAAGTGAGAAGATAGCCTGAGAGCTCAGATCACCAAGGAAAGACAAGATGTGGTGTGGAAAAAGAGAACAACTATAAGAAATCTAGAAATATCTGCACAAGAGTTATTTCCAATAGGTGAAATAGTCCACCAGGTAGACATTAGAGAGTGCGAGCATTCAATGACGTGGCCTATTTTTTTGCATTAAGTAAAGGCGAATGGACAGTCGTGTAAGAATCATAAAGAAAACTAGGCAACCCATGCTTAGGAAAAGATGTTTGATATGATTTAGAATGCTAAATTTAAGGTTGATGACCTATTCTAGCATGGCTCTTTCATGGAAATACATTCAAGGCATTGAATACAACATAGGCCATTTTCCATGAAACAAAGCACCCAAGTCTTTCTTGGAGCACTATTTATTGTAATATTTCTTATTTTTTTAGAGAGATCTCTTAGTTGTAGAAGCAAAAATCTACCCAAATTGAAAGGCATTACTGAGATTTTGAGCTCAGATTGTTAATCATATTTTGTTATATGAATGAGAAAGAAGGTTACTTTTAGACTTTGTTCTATAATAACTTGTGTTATTTAGGGGATTGTTCTTATGTTTATTTCCTAGATGCAGTCTTGTTCATTTAATTAAATAAGTATAACTAATGGAAGTAATCAAGTGAGGTGTCCTAAAGCCAATTGTGGAGAGACTTTGTGCTACCATAATTATCTTTAGCATGTTTATTTTTCTGTTTCTATGTAAACTATCTCGGGATGACTTTGTGCCCCCATTGTCCTTCATATATTTCACTCTTTGGCAATTGAGGTGGAGAATTTTTTCTACACTTCATCCTATTGTGTTACTACGTCTAGTTACTTTTACTACCCAAGAAGGAATCTGGCTGTTGATTGAATATTACTTCTAAAAGAAGAGAAGTACCTTTAGCAATTACCCAGGATTTCTCCTTTGATCTATGAACATCATCTCTAAAAAAATAGAGATGGATGGTGTTGTCCTACCCTTGAGTTTTATTTTTAGCTTATATTTATAGTATATTAATATATCATAGTTATAGGGAACCTCCCCTTGATGAGAGGAGAGATTTGTCCCATTTTGATGTGGTAAACTTGCACGTTTCGGCCTATCAATCTCCCTATGCTATGGTTGAAACACCTATTTTGCCCTTAATTAACTAGTGACAAAATAGTCACCCAACAATTATAAAACAATTGTAAAATATGCTAGCACTAATATCCATTTTATATTTGTTACATACATCAACCATCCACAAAAACATCTTGATATATTTCCTTGTTCAATCCACAATTCTAAATGACATATCCCCTGATAAATTTCAAACTTTGGTTGGACACCTAGCTCCAGCACAATAATTAACCTTCAACCAAAGTGATATGTCATCCCTTGGCCTATTGCATAATAATCCATTATATATCAAATGTTACGTAAAAAGGCATGAAGTTAAATGTGTCCTCATAGATAATGGATCATGTCTAAATATAGTGTCTCTAAGGCTTACCAAGCTTAACGGGTACACCTTAGTAGATCTCCAAGTGGAAACAATCACCATCAAAGCCTACAATAATGAAGAGCAAGAATCACAAGGTACCATTAGCTTGTCATTTATAATTTGGCCCTTGAGCCATGATACACTTTGCCATGTGCTATATCTTGATTTTTCATAAAATATGATTTTGGGTAGGCCTTGGTTATATGAAATTCATGTAGTCCTATCAATGTTGTACCTTTCTATCAATTTATCCCATTCATAAGTGGAAGTTAATATTCTAGGTGATTTGCATCCATATGAGCATCCTAAACATCTAGAGGTCAAGTTCAACAGCTATAAGTACCATTTTAGCATGAATCAAGTCACCAAGCAAGACAAAGGGAAAGATATACTTATTAAATTACCAAAGGCCAATTACATTGACCTTGATGCCCTTGATTCACTTTCCCACATGCTGCCTCCTAAAATGTCCAATCACTATACCATCTTAGATAATGGCCTAGGAAAATATTTGATGCATGACACCTTTCACATTGCAAATCTTCCACAAAACCCAAATTCCTTTAGATGACCAAAAGCTAAACCACTAATGTAATGGAAAAGAAAGGGAAAAGGCCATCTACATAGTCCAAGACCTGTCACATTTATACCAGCCTCAAACTAATAACAAGACCCTCTCAAAGGTGATGAATCATGGTTATATAATGACAAGCTGGCCAATTGTTACAAAAATTTCAAGTCTCATATTCCTAATAAGATCATGAAAAATCAAGCTTATGAAGGAGGAGGCCTCAATCCAAATCAATAGGGAACACCTGAGCCCATTTCTATGACTAAGTACAAAGGAACCTATGGACTTAGATTTAAACCGCTTAGGGGTGACCCCATGTATCTTATTCGAGTTTCATCACCAATGACTAGTGATGATGATGTTGATAGCGAAGTAGAGTATGATCATAGCCAATTTGATGACTTAGAAAAAACTAATCTATTTGATAATAAAACCATTTTTACCCTTTGACTAGTCATTCATCATAACCCATGACCATTATATTATCCCCAACTAATAGACTAGGGCCAACAAAAATCCAACATGTTGGTTGATGAGTTTCAGAATGATGAAGCTTTATATGATTTTTTAGGCCTTAGGGATAATTTTCTATTAGGAGATCATAAATTAGGGTTTTCAATCAAACTAGATCCATAATCCTATTTTGGAGAGTGGATGAACACCCTTAACCAAAAATAATTAAGTAAAACATTAAGGTCCTAAGGTGAAAACCTCTTTGAAGTACTTTCTAACCAGGGAAAAAGTAAAGATAAAAGCCAGTCTAGTGGTGAAAACTTGTTTTAGGCACCATTAGATGGGAATGTTCAACCTTATTCAAATTTAAACTAGGATCTCATCAATGATGAACTTGTTTGTAGGTCAAAATTTAGTCTTGACAAAGAACAAGCTTTTGAGCGAATCATTCAGGATCATAACAATGATAAACTTACTTATGGATCTGAATTCAGTGTTGAAGAACAAAAGGCCTTCGATCAAATCATAAAAGAGTTTCCAAAAACACTTTTTATATGGTCATCTCTCCCCTTGGGGGATTTTGATTCATCATGTCTAGGAGAAATTGAATAACTAGTCCTAACATGGACTCTAACATATCCAAATAATTCAAATCTTTACCCACTATTCTTAAAGATGGTTCAAACGTTCTAGTGGAAGACACATCAAAGGTTAACATTGGGACTCTAGATGACCCAAAGTGGATGAAATTAGGCATGTCCCTTACTGAAGAGGAGTGTGAAGTCTTAACATTCCTATTAAGGGAATTTATGGATATATTTGCATGGTCCTATTTTGACATGCTTGGTTTGGACAACACCTTGGTTATTCACCACCTCATGGTACATCTTGATGCCAAACTAGTGAATCAAAACTTATGTAAGATGCATCCTTATATTGTTGTATTAGTAAATAAAGAGTTGGAAAATATCTTAGAATCGAGATGTATGAGGCTAATTGCTTATTCTAAATGGATTTCCAATGTAGTGTTAGTCATTAAAAAGTTGGAAAAAATCAGAATCTGCATTGATTTTAGGGACATTAACAAAGCTTACCCTAAAGATGACTTTTCATTACCAAACATTGACATGATTATCAACTCCATAGTAGGTTATGAGATGGTTTCTCTGATGGATGGTTTCTAAGGATATAATCATATCAAAATCACACTAAAAGACCAACACAAGACAATGTTCACCACTTTATGGGGAACTTTTTGTTATCAGGTTATGCCATTTGGTCTTAAGAATACAAGGACCACCTATCAAAGAGCCATGACAGTCATATTTTATTATATGATGCATGACATTATTGAAGACTATGTCGATGACATACTAGGCAAATCAAAGACTAGGGCTGATCATCTAGTAACATTAAGGAGTATATTTGAGAGACTATATGAATATAAAGTTAGGATTAACCCTAAAAAATGTATTTTCATGATCTTATTCCTAATAATATCATGAAAAATCAAGATTATGAAGGAGGAGGACTCGGTATAAATCAATAGTGAACACTTGAGCCCATTTCTATGATTAAGTATAAAAGAACCTATGGACTTGGATTTAAACCACTTGGGGGTGACCCCATGTATCTTATTTGATATCTATCACCAATGACTAGTGATGATGATACTAGTAATGAAGCAGAGTTTTATCATATCCAATTTGATGACTTATCCCAAACCAATCTATTTGAAAATAATGCCATTTGTACCCTTCAACCAGTCATTCATCATAATCTACTACCATTATATTATCCCTAACTGATAGATTGGGGTCAATAAGAATCTAACATACCGGTTGATGAGTTTTAAAATGATGAAGCTTTCTATGATTTTATAGGCCTTAGGGACAATGTTCTATTTGGATATCATAAATTAGGGTTCTCAATAAAATTAGATTTTAAAGCCTATTTTGGAGAGCGTATGAACACCCTTAGCCAAAATAATTAAGTAAAACATTGAGGTCCCAAGGTGAAAACCTCTTTGAGGCAATTTTTAACCAAGGAAAAAGTAAATATAAAGGCTATTCTAGTGGTGAAAACCTATTTCAAGCACCATTAGATGGGGGTGTTCAACCTTCTTCAAATTTAGACTAGGAGCTCACTAACGATGAACTTGTCTATGGGTCTGAATTTAGTCTTGATGAAGAATTGAGTGAATCGTTCATGATCACAATAATGTTGAACTTACCTATGGATCTAAATTCAGTCTTAAGGAAAAAAAGCCTTCGATCGAATCATATAGGAGTTTCCAACAACATTGTTACATGGCTATCCCTTTCCTTAGGGGATTTTGATCCATCATGTCTAGGAGAACTTGAAGAACCTGTCCTAACAGAGGAATCTAACATATCCAAATAATTCAAATCTTTGCCCACTATTCTTAAAGATGGTTCAACCCTTCTAGTGTAAGACACATCAAAGGTTAAAATTAGGTCTCCAGATGATCCAAAATGGATTAAATTAGGTTCATCCCTCACTGAAGAGGAGCATGAAGTTCTAACATCCCTATTGATGGAATTTGTAAATATATTTGCATGGGCATATTCTTGCATGCCTGGTTTGGACCCCACCTTGGTTTTTCACCACCTTATGGTACATCTTGATGCCAAACCAGTGAATCAAAAGCTATGCAAAATGCATCATCGCATTATTGTATTGGTAAATAAAGAGTTGGAAAAGCTCCTTGAAGTGAGATGCATCAAGATAATCAATTATTTTGAATGGATTTCTAATGTGGTACTAGTTAGTAAAAATCCAGAAGGAATCATAATCTATACTAATTTTAGATGCATTAAAAAATCTTGCCCCAAAGATGACTTTTCATTACCAAGCATTGACATGATAGTCGACTCCATAGTGGACTATGAGATGATTTCACTGATGGATGGATTCTCAGGCTATAATCAAATTAGAATCACCCAGAATACTAAGACAAGATAGCATTCACCACTCCATGGTGAGCATTCTATTATCAAGTTATGCCATTTGGTCTTAAGAATGTAAGGGCCATTTATCAAAGAGCCATGATAGTCATATTTCATGATATGATTCATGCCATTGTTAAAGACTGCATCGATGACATACTAGGCAAATCAAAGACTAAGGTTGATCATCCAACAACATTGAAGAGGATATTTGATCAACTATATGAATACAAAGTGATACTCAACCCCAATAAATGTGTTTTTGACATCACATCAAGGAAATTTCTTGGCTTCATTTTGTCTCACAGGGGCATAGAAGTTGATCCATCCAATGTATGATCCATAATATAGATGCCACCACTGCCCAATCTAAAGTAGCTTCACAGTTTTTAGGGTAAGATCTAATCCATCAGATGTTTCATATCTCAATTTGCCAATAAATTTCATCCATTTACATACCTATTGAATAAGGGTGTAACCTTTCTTCGGGATGATGATTGTCAAAAAGCTTTTCAATATTTAAAGCACTATCTTGTAAATCCACCAGTCTTATTACCTCCTATGCTAGGGAAACCATTCCTTTTGTATCTATTAGTGACAAATAAAGCCCTGGGGGCACTTCTAACTCAACATGATGATAATGGAAAAGAACATGTAGTATATTATCTAAGTCGTACACTGGTAGCATATGAAAACAATTATATGCCCATAGAAAAAACATGTTTAGCCATGGTCTTCATAGCTCAAAAATTATGACACTATATGTTGAACAATAAGACCATGGTCATTTAAAAAGTAGATCCACTCAATTATCTACTATCTAAAACAACTTTATAAGGTTTCATGGCCAAATAGATCATGCTTCTTAGTGATTTTGAGATATAATATGTAAACTAGAAAGCCATCAAGGGGTAAGTTCTCACAAATTAGTTTTTTTAAGCACCCCTTGTAGATAAAGAGCCACTCACATGCCCATTTCTTGATGAATCCATCATTACCATGATTGAAACACCTCTTGAGGAGAAGTACTAGAAGCTATATTTTGATGGTTCATTTATAGCACACAAATCAGGGGTAGGCATTTTGTTTATAACTCCATAGAGGGATTTAATCCCTAAGTCATTTAGAATCAGTTTTCTTTGTACCAACAACATGGCCGAATATGAAGCACTTATCTTAGGAATTTGAAAAGTAATAAAATGGAATATAATTCATCTAAAGGTTTATGGTGATTCATATTTAGTCATCAATCATGTTACAAACCACTTTTAGACCAAATATGATAAGTTGGTTCCATATAAGGCCATGGTCGACACTCTAAAAAAATAGATTGTCAATATCCAATTTGAGCATATACCAAGGGTAAGTAATAAAATAAAATATGTAATGGATACCATTAGGTCACTCATTTGACATACAAACATGACAAAATGCTACCAATTTATCTTTTGAAATCTAACAGCACCAGCTCATGAACCCTCGACCATCATAATGATCTACCATATTATTGGTCCTAGCTCTACTTGATATTCTAACCTATATTCCTATCTAAATGAACATGTTTTACCACCTTAATTATCTATAAAACAAACCAAATCCTTCATCCACAATTCCCAATATTATACCTTACTCAGACCAACCCTATACCATCATAGTTTTGATGGAACTTTGCTTCATTGTTTACCTTCAGTAAAATCTATACTAGTATTATGGGAAGTTCATGAAGGAGTATGTGGAGCTCACACCAATAGGGCATTCCTATCCAAAAATCTCTTGTGTACTATTTATTATTGGCCAATAATGGATGTAAATATATCTGCATATGTGAAAAGATGCCATAAATGTCAATGACATTATAATCTAATTCACACCTCAACCAAGACTTTGAAACCAATGTTGACACATGTCCATTTGCTATATAGGGCCTCGATCTCAATGGGAAGATAAACCACACCTAATCAGATGGCCATAAACACATTCTCACTGCCACAAAATATTTCACTACGTGGGTCGAAGGTATACCCCCACTCACATGATTGAAAAGCAAATTTCCAAGTTCATTTTCAACCATCTCATTTGTAGTTATGGTATCCCTTCTGACATTATATTTTATAGTTGAGGATTTTTTAAAAACAAGGATGTTGAAAATCTGTGTTGAGTACAAGATCAAACAAAACTTTTTCATGACATATTACCCTCAAGGTAATGGTTAGGATAAAGCATCAAACAAAACCATTATCAACATCCTTAAAAAGATTATCAATGATGCCAGTCAAAATTGGTACCTTTAGATATTCTGCACCCTTTGGGCATACCATACCAATCACCACACCATAATAAGATCCACTCCATACTCACTTATTTATGGTATTGAATCCATTCTTCCCATTGAGGTCAAGTTACCTTCATTATGCATCTCTTTGAAGCATGTTCTAGATAACAAAGACTATTGAGTAGCTCACCTACAAGACCTGGATTTACTTGATTAAAAACACATGGATGTAGTGAATAACCTTCAAACATATCAGAATCAACTTTTTGGCCACTACAATCGATGCATGAAATATATACATTTTAAACTTAGTTATCTTATCCTTAAAGAGAACCAAAATAATACCATGGTTGAAAAGAAGCATAAAGGCAAGTTCAAACCCAACTGGGTAGGTCATTTCATCATTTTTGTAGACTATGGTACAGGAGCATACAACCTCACCACACAAGATGAGGATGAACATGATGAGCCTATGAACATTATACACCTCAAGAGGTACTACACTTGAGTAATACAATGTATTTTTTATGAGGACCATTTCAAATTATACCATATTATCAATATTATTCTTTGTACCATACCATTCTAACTTATTATCATCCTACTAGTCTATCACTCTACCTATCACATATCCATTCTACCATCTTATTCTATCAACCAAAGCATGTATTGATCTATCCTATCTTAGACTATTTTACCTTGGTTCATCCATTGGCTTCACATTTTCAACATGTATAATCTAATCAGTTTCAGTAGTTATTTAAAGTATTGTATATAGAGGAAATATTTTGGAGCAATATAACAAAAGATTTGGTAGTTTCATCCTTCATTTCTTATCTGTTATAATCATGTTTGTTTATGTGAGCCTAATTATATCCACCTACATGGGCTAATCAATGTTTCACCAGTCTTGAAACTAATTATAACTACCTATGGGAAAATTAGTATCATTGATCTAATCCATTGTATCCTAGTTATAACTTCCTATGGGCAAACTAGGGATAACATTTGTTTATTGTGCTTTGACATACCAACTATCCATTCCTATGCCATATTGTGTCATCATACCAACTGGGCCTATTTTGTTTGAATTGGCTATTACACTAGTCAGATTCCTTTGCTAAAAAGTGGAACTACTATGACCTAGGGCCATTTTAGGACTATGTGGTTCAGGCTCAATACTTGTTGAGGTTAACTCAGTCCCCCTTGACACCATTCTCTCACCATTTTTCAAGCATCCTCTCAAGTTTAAACTCTCTTTTTAATTTGATACTTTAAAAATTCTAAAAAAAAATTTAGTGTCTCTTCATTCTCAATTGAGTTGAGATACTTTAAAAATTCTAAAAAAAAAATTAAAACCATTTAACAAAATGAAAAACATTGACCACTTCTTTGCCTTAAGGATTGTGGGAACCCTCACTAAGTCACAAGAAATCACTTGTCACTTATTTTCCCCATCCTTTTTTGCCTTTTATCCCACACTCTCACTATTTTGTGATCTCATTCATATTCTTCTATCCCATCCATCATGTTTTTCTCATCAATTATCTTCTTCCCGTTTTTTGAGAGAACTACATTTGGCCTAAATTTTTATTAGATATATCATCCATAAAACTATGTAGGCAGCATCCACTTGCCTAGTGCATATAGAGATAACTCAACCACCCCTTCCTTTTCTTCTATTTCTCCATCGTGTTTGTTTGTTAAGTTTTCACCTATTTTTTAGGGGCAATGTTCACCATCGTTTGTTTGTTTATTTATTTATTTGTTGTTTATTTGTTTGTGTACCTGTTTATTTGATTTTCAAACTATTTCCTTGATTCAAGTCTATGTGCATTCATTGGGTGATTCCTTGCACATTTATACTTAAATCCATCCATATTCATATGTCTACATTGTCATCATGGTTTTTACCATGGGTGATTTGTTTTCCATTGAATATTGGATCATGGGAGTTAGTCCTTATGCATATTTTGGCCTAATCCTCATGGTGTTCTATTATGATGGCTACCATTAAGTGCTATAACAAAAATTATCTATGCGAGGCCTACATAGTAATGACAACATCCACATCTCCTTAGCACCAACACCATCACCAACAAAAATCTTGATCTAATCCCAATAATATCTCAAATACAGTAATTAAACAATGAAATAATTTCAACCTTTATTAGTTTGGATGAGTATCTCCCTACTAGAAAGTTATTCCAATTCATCTTTATCCTTTGTATCAAGTTATCATCATGATGTTTCAATCATCAACTATGAATAATGTTTGCCATAATTGGGCTCCAATGATTATAACTGCCTATGGGAAAATCATTATACACCATCCCACTTGCATTCTCAATGATTTTAATTGCCTTTGGGAAAATAATTTGTTATCACCAATTTTAATCATTTACTTTCTTCTGCCCACCTTGGGCATGTTGTTATCCTATTTTTCTATCCTAACTGGGGCAACTCCATCTTATTAATGATTATAACTACCTCTGGTCAAATCATTGTGTTATCATACCATGTTGCCACTATTGGGATACAATGCTTATAACTACCTTTGGGAAAACCATTGTACACCATCTCACCTGCATTCTCAATGTTTTTGACTAACTTTAGCTAAATCATTATGTTCTCACCCCATCATCTTCATTTATTTGGTCCCTTCATCTCACTTCTTTCTTTTGACAGATCATTTTCCACTCCTTTTGTCAATCACTCACTCTAAGGGGTAGCTACAATTCATTCATCACTTTTGAATTCATAAGCATAATAGAACATTTTTATTCTTTGAAAAGATGTTACTATGCTTACAGCTTGCAACATCTTCCCAAATAGGGGAAAACTATAGACATCTAAAATTGGCCACCAATAGATTTATACCTGACTTTAGAGCATTTCTTACCAACCTCTAAAAATATATCCTAAGAATATCTAAGAGTCTCAAATTTGGCTTCATAACCATGCAAATAAATCAAGTTGGCTCATGAATAAATGCATAAATCATTTAATTCAAAATCTTGCACAAATGGTCAAATGCCTTGTTGGAAATATTGTCATTGACGTCAAAGGTCTAGTATTATTGGTGATAAAGACCCCATTGCATTTAATATTGTTTATCTTGGCTAATGTGAGTTAATATTTATTTAATATTAATGAATATATTTTTGGTTGCATATGAGACAAAAGAAGGGCCCATGGAGAAGTTGAAGAGCCACGGGGTAAAGACAAAAGAAGGATGGGATGCATTTTACCATGAAGAGTCATCTTGGGGAATACAAAGAGTCACCAAGTGAAGACAAAAGAGTAAAGGCACAATTTATCATGAAGGGACACTTTTAGGAATACGAAAAGTCACCAAAGATAAGGACAAAAGTGGGAAGGACGTTTTTGGTCATGAAGGGTCACCACATGACTTTTCAAAGGCTTGAATATGAAGGGTCATCCAAGATTGGTGCCAGTTTCGATGAGGATTGAAGGGTCACAAAGGGGGAAGGCCAAAGGTCATTTGGAAAGCTATAAATAAAGGCTTGAGAAGCCATTTGTAATATGAGAGTGAGAGGTTGATTTTATATTTTAATATCTAGCTTAGAAGAGCAATTGTGAGAGATGAATATGATTTGTATTTGTTATATCTAGCTTAGAAGAGCAAAGGTGAGAGAGAGGAAAGAGATGTTGTATTGAACTATCATTTGTTGAAGATAGCAACATTGAGAGATAGGTGTGTGGTATACACAAAGGGGTTGGTGCTCCTGTGGGTTGGTGCTCACTAATTGTTGTTGGGTTGGTGCTCAGCAAAGGGGTTGGTGCTCCTGTGGGTTGGTGCTCATGAATAGGTGCTGGATTGGTGCTTGGAAAAGGGGTTTGAAGCTCCTATGGGTTGGTGCTCATGAATTGTAGCTGGGGTGGTACTCGGCAAAGGGTTATGGTGCTCCTATGGGTTTTTTATCATGAATATATTTGAGATTGATTCTCCGTGGTTTTTCCCACATTGGGTTTCCACATTATATCTGGTGTCTCTCTCTATCTTGTGTGATGTTTATTGTTTGAGTTTTATTGCATATCTTGAATGTTTGATTAAGTGGAATTTGATAAAGGGAAAGTTTTATAAGATATATAATATACTAATTCACCCCCCCACTCTCAGTATATTCCATGCTTAACATGCCTAACAAAGATTAATTAACTTGAAAATCCTAAAACAAAGCTTAATTGAATTCATCCATGAGCAAATAAATCAATTATCAAAAAGGAAAATTCAATAAATATCCTAAAGAGCATCTTAGATGCTAATCATAACCTTTTGTGAGTTGTCTAAATACAAAATATCTCAAATCACATGTATTCATGCTAATCATGAGATTTTGGACACCTTTCAACCCATTCTAAGTCATTTCAAAGCCTATAAAAGCAAGCCTATAGCTCTTTATTTAGAGAGCTTGGAACATAGTAAAGTTATAATGTTGGATTGTATTTCATGAAGCAAATTCATAGTGTTATAATGTCAAAATCAAGCCAAGACATGAATCCAACCATGGTGCCAAGAGGAGATGGAGATAGCCAAGCCCCATTGATGAATACCTATTGATCATAATCTAAGCAATCCAATGAACACATCATCATGGAGAAATCAAAGAAGCTAAGGAAAGTTGTCATTTCTTTACATTTTAGTTGTGTCTTCATTTTTTTTGTTCCCTACACTCCCTCCATGATCCAGGCCTAGAGATGTAAAAATTTTTTAGTGTGTTGATTTCATTATTTTTGCAACTAACACCATACTAACCTCCTCTCTTGATTCAAATTCATGAATCACATATAGCATTCCTGGTGGGACCTAACTCATCCCACATAGCAAAGAGATCATTATTTAGATTTTAAATCTTCATTTGGATGCTTGAAGATCTCTAAAATTGATTTTCTAACCTTGTTTTATCTATATTTTATTTTTGTTAAATTCTTGGGTTTACACAGTGATCACTGATGGTCAGGTAAAACCATCAACAATTATACCCTAATTACTGATGATTCTACCTAACTACCACCAACTCTATGTAACCATCGATGGTCAAGTTATAGGGGAGAAACAGACTTAGATATTACATTTTGATTATTTTGGTCATTTTATTCCTTGATTTATTGATTTTAAGATCATCTAAATTTATTAACTAGGTTTTACCTTGTAGGTTTTCTTAATCTTTGAACTAATCTAAGCCTAACCTAACGTGTTTGCTTCTTGAGGTTTTTCCTTTAGGTCCATAGGTCTTCACCAATGATCTTTATCGACCACTAATCATTCTACTTGACCATCAATGATTATCTCGAACTGATCGGTGATGGTTACCTTGAAACCACTTATGGTTGTCTGTGATCATCGATAATTACTGTGTTAAATTAAATAAAAAAACTTGAGAGCTCAAATCTAAACATCATTTTCTGAAAATCAAAAGTGCTTCTAAATAGGGGGACACTCTCTTGTTTTTTTTAGGGTCAAGGCAAACATTGAACATCAATTTGCATGCTTAATGATTTCTAACATTTAAATTTGGTGTTTAAAATAAAATAGGCTTAATTCAAACATTTGGACTTAAGGGCTTAAAATGAACATGGTTGTGGTTTTTCTTAGTTTGTGTTTGTGAAATTTCTTTCAAATTTGTCAATATGCCAAAGGGCCATGAACTTAACCAAAAAATTTCAATTATTGCATAACAACAAACCTAACCAAACTTGAACATGTTGTCAATCTTGCTCACATCATCTTTTAGGTATCTAAAAATAACTTAGTTCATTTTTTATGCCTTAGATGTTTTTCAATGTTTTAATAAGTTTTCATCAAAGCCAAGGGGCCAAAATTCACAACACATTTCAATTTTGGTGTCTTAAAATGAACATTAACAACATGTATTTTTCATGCTTTTGAGCATGTTCACTTTTATACCATGCTTGTCTATTGATTATTTATTTCACAAAAAAGATAGTGCATGTATGCTCTCCACCCATTCCCTATAGGAAACTCATGGGATCAAAAGTGCCTTTCCATTTCATTTTAGTGCCTAGTCCAAGGCATTAAAAAAACATTGCCTAAGATCTCCCAAAAAATTTCTTAATATTGGGTGATCTATAAGTAACACTAAAGTCTTTCTACTTCTCTTTTATTTTCATGCATCTTGGCTTGTGAAGGGGGTGCTATTACCTCTCACAGATTCATTAAGGAATCATTGACTTAGGGTTTCATCTCCTAAAAATGTTTCAACCCCTCTCTATGGGGGAGTATATAAATTGGGATCACCCCACTAGTATGGTGGTTTGAGTAGTTAAACCATCTATCGGTATGCAACACATCAATATGATCCTTGGCATGAGAGGAACTCAGCTCAGACAAAACCCTATTTTATTTTCTTAATAGATATCTAGTGCATATAGGTAAATAATGATAAATTTGAGGAATGCCACATATTATTGCCTTAGAGATGAGTTGGTACAGGGAGACAGTAGAAAGTTGCCCATATCAATAATTCCAAAGGGGGTTAGATTCTACCATAAAGGTAGAGAGAGATATTACATTGGATGAAACTACATATAATACAAATAAATTATCCTTCATAGAAACTCTTTCAATTATCCTACCTTTTTGTTTGATGAGATAGGATTTAGTGTCATTCTTGATCAGGAACTCCACCTTAATCTTATGATTCAAGAGCTGACTTACAAACAAGAGATTTTTTGTCAACCCAAGGACATAAAACACCTTTTTGAGAGTATAAATTCTCATTATGAGAGGAATGGTGATAGTTCTAATTCCTTATACAACATACTCCTTATCATTTTTGATCCAAACCTGATCTATAGTGGGTTTATTAGTATATGAATCAAATATCTTCTTGCATCTGGTCATATGCTTGTTGGTGCTTGAGTCAATCAATCAAATATTACTTGTTGGTGATGAGGTTTGGGAGATAAGAACTACATTCTTATATGTGTCACAATCTAATTCAAATGGTACTTACTCTTTATATGCATCATCTTGTTCTAGTTTATTTTATGCTACTACATGTTCTTGTTACTTTCATCACCAATGATAAGGACATATTTTTTATTTTTATGAATCATCTTGACTGGATGTGCTCTCTCGACTAGATTTTCTTTGAGTCAATATATTATAGTAACATTGATCAATGTCATGAGTATTTGAGTGGAAAATATGATAGTGGTATCTAAGACTTCAAATGATGTCGGTACTACTTTAGAGGTCCTTTATGTAAATTCTAACCACGTTGCTTGGAAATCAATGTTTTTTTATCCTTGAACTCAACTTGCACTAACTAGATGGCTTCTTCTTATTGAAGCATATTCACCAAGTTTTCAAAAGACATGGCTTGCTTTATAATGGTCAGTGTTGTGATAAGTATCTGAAACTAATAAGGAAGATCTCTCAGAGTGATCAAAACCAACATCTTGTCCTCAATATTTTCACCAAGTGTAACTAGTTTTGCATGAATTTCTACAACCCAACATAAAAAATCCTCAAATTTCTTACCATATTTCATATTGAGTATATGATGCTTAGACTAGAGATGGAGGATCTTTGTTTAGTTCTTTGCCTTGTAGATAGTGGAAAAAATGTCACAAGCCTCCTTTGATGTTTATGTATCCTAAATATGTGTTTGAACCTCATCAATGATACTGAGTGTAATAAACATCAAGGATTTGGCATTAGAATTGTCATACTTCATCTATTTATCATCTTTATTTGGATAGGGCATTCTACCAATGACGATCCCTCATAATTTTTTGAATATAATAATCATGCACATCATGATATATAGTTGGGACCTTTGAGGAGTTGGGCATCATAAAGGAGAAACTTTGGCACTGACATGGTTTGTATTTCTCCATTTTATATGCAAGTTATTTTTAAATAAAACCATAAAAACAAAGTCAAAAGAATATTTTATTACTTCAAAAATTATGTATATAAAAAATTGTACCTTGTAGAAACATTGCCTTCCCGAACATACAAAGGTTTAAAAATCAAACTCCCTTATTTGTCAAACCTTATTGCATTCCTAGCCAACTTCTAAGTAGATTAAAAAGTGCACTAAAACTAGGGCTTGTAGAACCACTCCTTGTTGGAGCTGATACACGAGGTAGATCAGATTTTGATAAAACCTAGAGCTATCTTAAACCAAATATTTAATGTAGTCTACTACTAGAATGTAACATTCAATCTTTAGTGGATAAAATAGATGGTAATATGTAGTCTTTAGCTTTCCATTCCTCAATAACATCCTAGAGACAATCTTTGAAATGATATCAATGCAAGTAAATCTAAATACACATCCAAGGTCTTAAATTAAGGGATTCCAATGTAGGTTAATGCAATTAGGTTAAAGAAAACCATAAAAACAAAGTCAAAAGAATATTTTATTGCTTCAAAAATTATGTATATAGAAAATTGTACCTTGTAGAAACATTGCCTTCCCGAACATACAAAGGTTTAAAAATCAAAGTCCCTTATTTGTCAAACCTTATTGCATTCCTAGCCAACTTCTAATTAGATTTAAAAAGTGCACTAAAACTAGGGCTTGTAGAACCACTCCTTGATGGAGCTAATACACGAGGTAGATCAGATTTTGATAAAACCTAGAGCTATCTTAAACCAAATATTTAATGTAGTCTACTACTAGAATGTAATATTCAATCTTTAGTGGATAAAATAGATGGTAATATGTAGTCTTTAGCTTTCCATTCCTCAATAACATCCTAGAGACAATATTTGACATGATATCAATGCAAGTAAATCTAAATACACATCCAAGGTCTTAAATTAAGGGATTCCAATGTAGGTTAATGCAATTAGGTTAAAGAAAACCATAAAAACAAAGTCAAAAGAATATTTTATTGCTTCAAAAATTATGTATATAAAAAATTGTACCTTGTAGAAACATTGCCTTCCCGAACATACAAAGGTTTAAAAATCAAACTCCCTTATTTCTCAAACCTTATTGCATTCCTAGCCAACTTCTAAGTAGCTAAAAAAAGTGCACTAAAACTAGGGCTTGTAGAACCACTCCTTGATGGAGCTGATACACGAGGTAGATCAGATTTTGATAAAACCTAGAGCTATCTTAAACCAAATATTTAATGTAGTCTGCTACTAGAATGTAATATTCAATCTTTAGTGGATAAAATAGATGGTAATATGTAGTCTTTATCTTTCCATTCCTCAATAACATCCTAGAGACAATCTTTGACATGATATCAATGCAAGTAAATCTAAATACACATCCAAGGTCTTAAATTAAGGGATTCCAATGTAGGTTAATGCAATTAGGCATTCAAATGTTTTTCTAACATGGATAATATCTAAATGATTGCCATCTTTGATAGGCATTCAAATTTAATGCAATTCACCAAATACTACAATGCAAACTCAACACTTTAATGACAAGCTCAAACAACACTAATGCAATGTACATAGTTGAATGACCTAGAATGGCCTACATAAAGGGTTCTACTATAGTAGAATAAAATGTTAGAGAGAGGGTGCCTTAGGGCAGGATCCACTTTTGGTTTCCTCTTGATCAAACCTTCATTGTGCTTCCATGTGCAGAGATTCGATGCTCTAATACCATATTGAAATATTGAATCCTTTGATGTCTATTCATTAACATGATATGTGAATGTATGCAATACAAAAATGGTTGAAATAATCGTAACTATCTAATCAACTACCCAACCGTAACTCTTAACTAGTAACTACTAGTTAAGTTAGCAACATAATACTTAAAACTACACTAACATAAACATATATAGCATGATTATAAAAAAATAAATACTATTAAAAAAATTCTCAGGGCATGAAAGTTATTGTAGTATGACATCTCAACATAGAATTGAGAATAAGTTATTTTTAAAACTTGAAGAACTTTTTGAGGTAATGGATTTCAAGTTTGGTTAAGATTGAATCATCAACATCAATCCCAAAAATATATTTATTGAAACTTTTGACATAAACCATCTAATTTTAGATATTAATTTTGTTAATGAAAATGAACCATCTAGTGAATTTCAAACATCTAAATCTACATGTGAAAGTCAATCAACAGGGAAAAAATGAAAACCATATCTAAAACATAAAGTATAAAAATTATCATTGTTGATAAAATAGGTTGGTGGTCTCTATGATGTAGAGTGTTGAGGAGGGGCACATGAAATGCCATGATAAATATTGTGTTATGATTTAACATGTGAAAAAGAAAGATATGTGTGAATAAAGGATGTTCAAAATTGAAGAGAAAAAGATAAATGTACAATTAAGTTTGGTTTCAGCTCTAAATACTATTAGACAAGCCATTATCAAGATAAGCGAGTCATTTTATACCAACAAATGACTTTTGGACAACCCATATTGAAGATTATCAATATAGTTAGATTAACTTTATCTTGAAATTACTACTTTTGGAAAAAAATTAGAATAATATTATGGCAAATTGATTAATTGTTCATTTTTATATATTTTTATTTTTTGTGTTGAAAACTTTGTCATATCATACCTATATATGAGAATTATCTTGGAGTCTTGTCCAAGGAAAAATAACACTCTAGATTCTTGACCTAATGCCAAAGGATCAAGGTGTGAAATATTATAATAACATGGTCTTTGTAATATAATATTTGGTATTTACCTCATGATTGTTTGAAGTTTACATCATTTTTGATTGAGATTTCTTTAGATCTTTGAAATATTTATGACTTTTTGAATCTTTACTGATATAATGAAATATTGTTTCAAATCATCTATAATGGGATTATCCAACATCTAGACTAGATTCAACATTACTTTATTATAGTCTTTAATGGACTCTCCTTTCCTTCTTTGATACTTGCTAATTCAATGAGTACTTGAGCACCCTTATTCCACTTTTATATTTATTTCTTGAAAATTTTTATTCATTGATATTTTTTCATAAGGAGGAGTTATAATTTTGTATTCTAAATATTGGTATTCAACATCATCCTCTCTCATACAATGGATTCAACTAAAAAAGTAGTAGTTAAACTTATCCTTACTAGTGCATCTCTTATTGTCTAATTAATTATACAAGTTGTGAATGATCTTCAAGATTCAATCAATATGCAACATGAATCAAAGAAGTATAAGATATGTTCATTTCAATGATGAATGTATTTAAATGTTGATATGGGGAAGTATATAGATATATAATTCCACACAATCATAGCTAAGGATTAAATTTTAAACATGGAAAAAAAATTATTCAATTCTTGGTGGTAAGGGAGGATTCGTGGTGAGTGGTATATTAAACCACATTTGGTTCATTGGTGGAACCACTATATTTTAAAGTGAGATGTGATGATTGACATTTTTGTGGCATGTTTAGGTTTCCATATCCATTATTTGCATCTCTATGTGATGATTCAAATGAATATCTTAGTCAAGGTGAGTATTCTCATTTGAAACAAATATAAAGGGTGGAGTGTTTTTTTTAGAATCAGGGAGTCTTTGCAATTCTATGCTTATCTTCTAGAATGACAATGCTTAATGTAAATGAACTTTTTCGCTCTGTAAATTCAATAGTGGCTAGAATTATACATAATTTTATTAATGTTATGAAAATTTGTTTTCATAATTATGTATTATGGCCAAATAAACATTTAAAAATAGAGCTTGTAAATGAATGATTCCACCAAAAATAAGGATTTAAAATTTTTTATGGAGTGATAGATGTTACTCACATCCAATTTCAACTTGTAGCTAATGAGTGTTCAATAGATTAGTTTGATTGGGATCAAAATTATAGCATGTCATTGCAAGCTATTATAGATAGTAATATGTGATTCATTTATGTTTTCACTAGATGTCCTAGGTCTATTAATGATACTAGACTATTGCATAATTCATATTTTTATAGATTGTGTGAAGGTGGGGATAGATTAAATGGTTGTTCAGTTTATATTGGCTCCACAAACATGAGAAATTATATTATTGGTGATGGTGGTTATCCATTATTACCAAGATTAATCATACCCTTCTTTAGAGCTAGAAAAAAATAGTTAAAGGGAATTTAACTTCAAGTTGTCATCAACACATATCTTTATTGAGTGTGCATTTAGGAGGTTGAAAAACATATAGAAAATTTTGTATTCAAGAATTTCTCAGCCCAATTTGAAAGTGTTACCAAAAAATATACTAGTATGTTGCATATTGCATAATATTTTGTTAACATATGAAGAAGATGAAATTTTTATAATTGAATATAATTATAATGAATATGATATATCAACTAATGAAGATATATCATGTGATCAGACTAAAACTCTAGCTCAAGTGCCATTAGTGGAATATCTTAATGGAAGGAATGGCATAACCCAACCAAGTGATAATGAAAAAACATTAGTTCAATGATCTATTATTTGTTGTTCCAATTTCTCACTAGAAACATTTTGTTTCAATTTCTCACTAAAAACATTTGTGGAATTAGGTATTAAACCAAATATGATGAATTACAATGCAACAAAATTTTGTTTAAATAATATGTAAAAAAAATTAAGTTATTTATTGGTATGAAAATAGTTCTCACCCAATCTACTTTTACATTTGGGCTCCTTTCACACTTCTTCACTTTAAGCTTACTTAGGACTTAATTGTGTGCACATATGTTTTATATGCTTATTGATGTTCACATGTGTTTAGTGCACAATTTAATCACTCCACTATGAATGGACCATATTCCACTATGGGATGTCTACCACTTTGTCCCCCATTTTGGTGTGTGCACATAGTGTTGGCATACCCACTATGGGTTGTCTACCACTTTGTCCCCTACTTTAATGTGTGCACATAGTGTGAACATACCCATTATGGGTTGTCTACCCCACTCTCTCTTTCCTATATATTGTGCACTCTAGTAATGCATTCATAATATAGAATTGGGAATGTAGAGTTAATATATTGCATTTAAGAAAATCCTTTGATTCTAGTTGAATCAATTCATCTCTTGAATTTGTCTTGCACATTATTTATGCATCCTTGATAAGAATATAATTTATTTTTATCAAGATATGATCTTGTGAGGAAGAGTGATTTATTAGGCCTTATAATCTTATTAGGATATATTAGTCAAATCTTACATGGTATCAAAGTGGGTTAAGATCCTTTGGGTAGCCTCTAAGGGATATATAATTACAAATATGGTATTCTCTTGCCTTGCTAAATATGCTCTTCTCTTACATCCTCTTTGGATTGTCCTAAGAATCAAAAAGGTGTGCTAGAAATTTTAGTTTCTAAGGGGTTTCTTCTTCGTGTGTTTTATTACAGGTACATTTTGGATATTTTAAGAGCACATTAGATCTCACCACCATATCCAAATTGTCAAAGAAACACATAATTGCCTCCAAATTTTTCCTAATTGGACATCTAAGTGCAATTTTTTTTTACAAATCTATTTTCTTAAAAAATAACTATTTTTTTATGTTGTAGTAAAAAAGTAATGAATAACTCAAAACATTTTATGTGTTTTGAGTGCCTCATTCTTATATTTATATAACTTTTTTAATTTTTCAATTTCATTGTGTATTGTAAATTTTATAGCAGTTATACTCACTGTTATTTAAACAAAAAAATGGGAATTTTTTTAAGTTAACAAAAAAACAATATATTTTTGGTCAAATTGATTGGATTCTCCATTTTGGCCATTCCTAAAAATTTGGTGGTAGTCCCATTAAATTTGGTATACCTCTAAACTTGGTGGCAATTCTGCTAAAATTAGTGGCACCACTTTAACCAAATACATTGCATGTCATGGATTTGTAGTCCACTTTCACGTATAGTGGTGCAGATAGTTTTTGCCCTTAGTGAATTGTTTATCTACAAATTTAAATCATAATGCATTTCACTCTAAACCACTTCATTATTTTTACAAGTGGTCATTATAACCGTACTAATTATAAATTGGCAAAATCATCTTTACTTGGGAGGGTTCTTCATTGATTAATTTTTGGGGTGTCACATCCCAATTTCTCATAAGCTAATTTACCTGATTATCCATAGATTATTATTATTGTTAAATTGATTAATTACTTTTTAATTAAGTTGTAATCCATATTTTGTTATGGTAAAGTTGTATGTTACTTGATTTCATGATTACATTACTTTGAGTTATCCATATTGTAAATTATTTACATTATGATCATCTTAATTTATTGTGACAATAATGTTTTATGATATATCTTATGATGTTATGGGTTAACTACCTTCTTGTCATGAGTTGGATGTAGGAGAGTTACATCCCTCAAAGCATGATGGAGGGAGAGCATCATCATAGAAGATATCATTGATGGAGGTGTTGGGGGCATGACAGAGAAATGACTAGAACCCATGCACACACCATGTTAGATAGTACACATCATATGCATTGTGTGGATTATTAACTTTAGTACATTTTTGAAGTTATTTGCATTTATATGATTGATTATGAATGTTAGTTGTGTGTTATCTTAGTTTAATGCTTATGTAGAATTAATCCTGTATAATTGCATTATGGATAATATACATATATTTAGTGTATAATATTACAATACGATTATGTTATGATTTGAATTCATGATTATTAATGCTTACGAGAATGTAAATTTATAGGAATAATATCTAGTTATTGTTGCATATAGACTAACCATAATGTCTTTACAATGTTTTAAAACATAGCTTGTTATCATATGATATTTAGGAAATATCATTATATGGCTTAAACGCCTTAATAAATATGGATAACAAAAGACATAAGATAGTTTATATAACATAGTAATAACACAATGATTATGATGTTATAATACTATTATGACTAGTTTAATAATTTTTCAATTTACCATTTTGGATAAAAGAATATAATTGACTTTATATTAGTCATGATATGATTATCTTTACTAAGTTTATAAAAAATTGTATTATCTCTTAAAACTATCCTAAAGACTACATCTAGTTACTATGCACATGCATAGACTTTTGTTAAGTTAGAAATGTTAGTTATCATTGTTAATAATTTTAAGAGTGGACTTTAGTGTGGATATCTACGAGCTTGTAAGATAGGCAGACCATGCAGGAGTTAAAAGAATAAAATAATGATAAATATATTTGGGGAAGTTTGAGATAGAAATTAGGGCTTTTTTGGTATAGTCAATGGAAGTTAACTGTGAATTAGTTTTAGTTTTAAGTGGATAATTCAGATTATGCATGGACTGTGAGCTATGAGCTAATAGTTACATGAAAGCTTAAATGGAATAGGGAGGTGGAAAAATTATGATAAGATGAGAGTGGGAGAAGAGAATGGCATGGCATAGAAAAGGGAAGAGAAAGATCATAATGAATGATAAGTATTTCTAGTTCATACCATTACAAATTGGAAGCAATTTTAAAAGGTTGGTGATGTTATTTTCAATTGCTTAAATAATTTTATGTATAGAATTGATTTCCTAGGGTTTAGGAAATGATTGTATTTTAATAAGGATACAAGCTTAGCCCTGTGGATGGGTCGGCCATCCATAGAACTAATCCATTATCCTCTAAATCCTATGATTGCAAACTAGATTTGTATAAATGCAAAATTGTTAGGGTTAAAATGGGTTTAATTTGATATGATAATGCCCTAGCTCAAATATAGAACCCTAGATAGATGGGTTAATATACATGATAACTAAGTTTAATTAGAAACACATATTATATATTTATACCCAATTGGAAGGATTCAAATTTTTGAGTATGCATATATAATATGAAGGACTGTGTATATTTTGAAATAACAGAGAATCGATTTATATAAACATTTTGTGTATTTATTGTTGTGAATACACACACACATGCACATATGAATTGTGTGTTATTGTGATTCAAAACAATGAAAATAAATATATATATTCTTTGTTTATATTTGTTACTCAAACCATGGAAATTAATATATGCATCTGGACTATGTATTTAAGTCATTCAAATTAGTGAATTTATATATATGCATTTGGATTATGTATTCAAGTAATTTGAAATAGTGAATATTTGTGTGTGAACTATGTATTCAAGTCATTCGAAATAGGGTATATAATATATTTATTGAATGTATGTTTATTATAAGAAACCTTATCAATTAATAAGTGTGAACAGTGTGTTTAATGTTGTTATAAAAAATAATAAACCATGGGTTTAATGTTTTTATACAACACAGTGAATTGTGTGTATACATTTGACATTTTAACAGTGAGAACATACGAATATGAATGGTGGAACTTGTTATCCAAGCTATGAATTTATGTAAAGCAGGATTGTGTGTATTTGTTAATCAAAGTGAACATATAGATAGGTCTTATTTCATTGGTTTATAAAGATGTGATCATAAATACCAAGACTGTGTTCTTATTCATATAAAACCTAGTTTTGATAAGCTAAGTCTAAAATCATTTAATTTTTAAATAAAGGTATTAGATAGAGCATACCAATAGTGGGTTTTAGCATCATTTTATTATCCATTATACTGGGATCTTGTATTCATATTATTCTTATAAAGGGAATTGTATTTTGTTGTCTAGTTTGAAACTTGTATGAAAACCAATAATGTTTATATATAAGAGTATGAGTTGTTTTTATATTTAGGCAAAACTTGGAAATATACATAAGATAATATGATTAAATTGAGCATAGACTATATAAGATTAATGTTTATAAAGACTATGCAATGGTCTTATGGTCCAAAAAAAACTTGAGTTAGACTTGAAATGATACTTGAGAATCTTTGAATGGTTTATGAACCTAGAAACTGAAACAAGGGAAAACAGGGGTTGGGAATATTGATTCCCTATGTTAGATCCTTGATTGTTAATCTAGGAATAGGGAAATTAAATGGTTTATTTGTATCATGAGAAGTTATAAATAAATTAGAACATGTATGTTTGTATAACAAATCATTATTTTTTATGTGATCAATTTATTTATGCTTGAATTTTAATGAGGTGCATAAATAGATGAAATATATCTATACAAGAACTTAGGTACTCATATACATATATAGCTTATATTAGTACCTTGGGATGCATGCCTAAAATTATAATGTATTGAATATTAGATTAAGTCAAAGAATCCTAAAGTGATAAGACACTATCATTATTTTCACAGCCTTCTAAAAGAATAATAAGTTGTATAAATAAAAAATTATGTATCATGACTTGTTTATGAGGTGTTTTTATCTTTGAAATAATAGTGATTGGTTTTTTAGTATAAATTAATGTACTACATTGATTTTAATTATAAAAAGTAGAAAACATGTAGTCTGAGTATATATTGTACCTATTTGGTGATAAAACTGTACTTGTTATGCTTATTGTTTATGTGGTAAATAATATATTAGAGATTCATTCATGCATTTGATGGACTAAATGTATATATTATGATTATCATTGTATTTAACATGATTTATACCTACTAGTAGGAATTAATCTATATGAATTTGTTGGTTATATTTATATTAACCAAAACTCACATTGATGGTATTAACTAAGTAGTGAGATAGACTTCACTAGCTTATTTAGCATCACCAATGCCAGATAAAGGTAATCCAATCAAGTGGTGTGTATGAATTTGACCGATCTTATAGATCAATAATTATTTAATTTTTTTTTCCAAAGTAATGTTAGTTAAACATTGTCATTGCATATGTATGATTTACATGTTTATGTGATATCATGTTAGAACATATTTTCTTTATGTTACACATCATGTATTAGAAATATTATAACACATGGGTACTAACTTGTCTCTCTGGATTCTTGCGCCATCAATATCTATGCATCCATGAAGGGAGGGTTATTACTGGATTGAGATATAATGTAGGGAACCGATGTTCCATGGTTGGTGTGAAAAATCACTTGGATGATAATTTCCCTCCCTATAGTAGTACTTATTGGAGACTACACTTGAGATTATCAGAGATACTAGAGTTTGTGAGACTCATGATCTGTATAGCCTTGTATCTATTATTATATTTATTATTGAGACATTATGACCAATTGAAAATATAATTAATTATTCATTGTACATGAATAATAGTGTTTTTATTATTGTACCAACCATGGCTAGATTTTATGTAATTACTTTCTATATGCAGTTATGTTTTATTTCATGTGATGTTATTGATCAGTAACTATTAGATGTTACATGTTTACTTTATGATTAACATACTTAGTATGTTTATTAAAATAAGCAATTAAATTCTTATGGTGTAATCAAATGAAAGAATACGTTAAATATAATTTAACAAAATTATTATGTTATCTTAGTAAATCCCAATAGGATGTTAGTGTTGACCAAATTTTGGGCCTTCAAGCCAAAATTGGTTACTCCTATTTGCAAAAAATCATCTAAGTCTATATCTTTGGCCAGGTCCAATTCTTAGCTTTTCTTTGGAAGAATTTTTCTTTGACAAAAATTGCAACAAATGTACAAGTATATTCCTTTCAGAAAGTTCATTTTTGGTCTTTGTTAAGCCTTTGTCGAATAATTTCAAGTTGTTTTTAAGCCTTTACCAAATTCTTTTAGATTTTTTGTCTGAAGATTTTTCCTTAAGTGTATTTATTTCAAAATTTTC
The DNA here is from genome assembly GCA_037957365.1 of Torreya grandis. NCBI lineage: Eukaryota > Viridiplantae > Streptophyta > Pinopsida > Cupressales > Taxaceae > Torreya > Torreya grandis. Next base: position 2,237,337 of record JARHVA010001930.1, read on the forward strand.
ATTCAACCAAGTAATGAATTCTTTTAGACAATTTGTATGAGATAAAATCCTGAAGACAAAGTGCCGAATTCTTTTGGAAAAATTGTCTGCATAATTTTTTTGAAGGCACTTTGCAATTTTTCTAAAAGATATCTTTTAAGCTGCAAAGGACACTTTTAACTTTTTTGAAGGGTATGTGGCAAATTTTTTGAAGGGTATGTTTCAATTTTTGAAGGACTTTTTTAAGCTAAAGGACACTTGTAACTTTTTCAAAGGGTATGTTGCAGATTTTTCGAAGGGTATGTTGTAACTTTTCCAAAGACTTTTTCAAGCTAAAGGACACTTTCAAATTTCCTGAAGGGCATTCTAGTTTTTCTGAAGGGTCATTTGCAAGAGGGCTGAAAGGTACTTTTTAAAAAGTTTGAAGGGCATTTCAACTTTCCCAAAGGGACATTTTCAAAAAGTCTGAAAGATTGTTTCTGCGGGAAGGTGGACCATTTCAAAAAATCCAAAGGGTATTTTTATTTTTGAAAGATCATTTCCAAAAGCTAAAGGACACTTTCAACTCTTTGAAAGGGTCACTTGTAAGAAGTTGAAGGGTTAGTTATTTTCATAAAAGGCATTTTTCACTTTTTTGAAGGATCTTTTTAAAGAACCAAAAGGGCCAAATAGAAAGTTTGAAGAAATGAATTCTTTTAGAATGATTATTCAATGAATTCTTTTAGAAAACTTTTATGATACAAAATAATTAAAAGGGAAAAAAAATGACCACAGAAAAAATGTTTGAGGGAAATGCCCAAGGAGTGATGGCTTACAAAATGTCAACTTTAGACTGCAAAAACTAGTTATTGGAGTTTAAAAGAAAATCGTGATGGGAACTTGAAGATGAAAAAGAGGTAATAATTATAATGAAACATAATTGATGCTTCTATTCAATTGTAATAAAATATAACTGATGCTTCTATTTAGTTGTAATGAAATATAACTGATACCTCTATTCAGTTGTAACTCATTATAACTAATCTATTTGGTGACATGGCATAGCTTGCCCACTTCTCTCCCACATGCAAATGTAATTGATTATTTCAATATGACACATGTCTAAGTGACCCTTGGACTTATTTTGATTTCTCTACATCTCAAGGCTATATATATGCATTCTCTTGGCTCATTTTTGATCCTCTCCTGGTTATTGGGGAAACTCTGGCTAGATTTTTACTTGAAGAAATATTGAAGAGATATACAAGTGTGAGTGTGTCTCATATGATATAATACTGAGTAATGATTTCATCATTGTTGGTATAGTCTAGTAAATATTATCTTTTCTAGCTTATACTCTTGATGGTCTACTAATTTGCAGAAAGGAGATTATTGCAAGTTTTTGCTAGTATTTTTTCTAAGTGTAGAGATATCTTAGAAGTGATTCATGACTATATATTTCTTTGGATCATTAATTTTATTCTTAAGAATCATATACCTTCTCAAATCTAGCATATGAAATATTGATGTAGCAATGGTTCTTGAGTTGTGAGTCCTATGCAAGAAAACACCTTGTTTTGTCTTTAAAGTAGTGGTTTTAGTCAATTGGTAGGATAGTATACATTAGTGCATCATCATTTTGTTCTTAGTTATTTTCCTTACCATTTTCATACACAATTGATAGATTAGGGAGAGCTTTAAAAGTGCATCAAGGGGAGCTAGCCCCTAATCTAGAGATTCATCTCAACTAAATTGTCACCCAAAGTAAGAGAGATGATTCCATTTTGCCGCTTGGATGAGGAGAGTTGAACACCTCCTCAAAGGTGAAAATCCAAGTGTTAATAGTTACATTATGGTATCAAAGTTGTGGCTCAAACTCTATGATTTAATAATTTTTCTACCATTTTTTAATCCCTCATTTAACATAAAGGATAATGGTGTGAGCAAGAGAATATGGATAGGGTCCTTCAAATGTCAATGAAAATAACCCTAAATTTGATCATAACTAATTTATCTCTAAGCAAGCAGTAAAGTTGGATCAGATTCTTGAAACCGTGAATGAAACTAGGGACTAAATTGTAGCCCTAGAATAGGAAATTCATGGACAAGAAGAGGAATCCCATCAAGATGTGCCTGAAGAGCATCCTGTTGAGCAGGAAATCCTTAAAAATCAAATACATGGAGAAGTGCCTCAAGATTCAAGAGTATGTGTAACTGTAGAATTGGCTAAGGATATGAAAAAGGTGAATCCACCTAAGTTTGATGGAACCGTTATGGGAGATAGAGCTGAAATATGATTTACTAAAATAGAGAAGTATTTTGAGATTTGAAACTACTCTGAGGTCATCAAATTTGTTTGGGGAGATTATCAGTTGGTTAGAGAAGTAGCTATGTGGTGGGCCAACAAAAAATTGAAAATGAATCTTAATTAAACCACCATTATATTGGAGTAATTTATGACACTATTCAGATCATGGTGGCTTCCATAGTTATACTTTGACCAAAAGCTTACAAATTTTCATAATCTAAATCAAGGAGACTTATCGATGAATGAGTACTAGGAAAATTTCACCAAGCTTATGAAATATGTACCTTAGTATCAGGTAGATGGGAAGTTTAAGATTAATAAGTTTATCATGGGATTAAAACCCTAGATTGGTGGTGAAGTGGAAGTTCATGGACCATCTACCATGGACCAAGTTTTTGAGAAGGCAGTCAAACAAGAACAAAAGTTGAAATCTCTTGCTCGAGTCAAAGATAAGTTTAATAAAAATTTTGAAAGTTCTAAGCTAACTTTAAAAAAGAAGAACTGGAAGTAGAAGAGTGGAGACTCCAAGAGCTAGTTCAAGAGTTAGAATACTAGATTCAACAGTGGTTTAGGTAACAAAAAATTAGGTAATGGTTCTAAAGGTAGTTTCAAGGGAAACCAAAATTCCAATAAGAAGGGACCACCTGTAGGTTTCTTCATTTATAGAGGTGACCATTTTGTACGTGAGTGCACTCAAGATAAGTCAAGGAACAAAGGTTCTGATCCTCAACAAGGAACTTTTTAGCAACATATTCATATGATAGTTGATAATTGGTAAGCCAAATTCTAAGCTTCACCCATAGAACTATCAGGTATTTTGTTTGAATATCTAGTTTCCAATTTAATAGATACAAGGGCTACAAAATGTTTTATAGCTCCTAGAATTTTAAATAAGTTATCTAGAAAGGTTGGATTAATGGTAAATGCATGGTCAGTGCAATATGGGAATGATTCTAAAGTCAAAGTGGATAAGTGTTTAGTTAAGCAGAGATTAGGTTACCTAAATTCATAATAATAGTGGATCTTTATGCAGTACCACTAAGGTCATATGACTTTATCCTAAAGGTCAAATAACTTGTGAATCATAAGGCAAGGTTGATTGCTATTTGAATAAAGTTGAGTGTTTAGACAATTTTAGAAATCAGACACCAATTCAGGGTGAGAAAAAGGAGTTAAAGCTTAGGCATATTTTTTCAATGCAACTTAGGAAGGCTCAAAGAAAAGGATGCCAAGCATTTATCATCAATTTAAATGAAATGAAAGAAACTAAGGAACCATCAATTAAAGGTTACCCTTTTCTTAGGAATTTTCATGGTTTGTTTTTAGAGTAATTTCTAAGATTACCTCCTAAATGAGAGTTTGATTTCTCAATTGATATCATACCAGTATCATAACCTCAGTCTAAGGCACTGTATAGAATGACAACCACCAAATTGATTCAATTGAAGGCTCAACTCTAGGATTTTTTATACAAAGGGTTGATTAGACTAAGTGTGTCACCATGAGGTGTACCAATTGTCTTCATCAAGAAGAAGGATAATACTTTTTGAATTTGCATTGATTATATAATGTTGAATAAAATAATTATCAAAAATAGGTATCCACTACCTCAAATAGATGATCTTTTCGATCAAATGCGAGGAGCAACATTATTTTCTAAGATTGATCTTAGAGTGGGATATCATCAGTTAAGGATAAAAGATGAGGATATTTTAAATACAACATTTGAAAGTCAATATGGGCATTACAAGTTTACAGTGTTACCATTTGGCTTGATGAATGCAACATTCATGAATCTCATGAGTAATGTGTTTAGATATTATCTAGATCATTTTATTTTGGTCTTTTTATATGAAATTCTTACATATTCTAAAGATAAATAAGAGCATATTCAAAATTTGGAACTATTTTTTCAACATTTATGAAATCATAAGTTGTATGACAAGTTATCTAAGTGTGCATTTTTCCAAAAGAAAGTGAAATATCTAGGACATATTATCTTAACAAATGGTATTTTAGTAGATCTTACTAAGATAAAAGCCACTATGGAGTGGCCAACACTAAAGAATTTCCATGAGGTAAGGAGTTTTATGGGATTAGCAGGCTATTACAAAAAATTCATTCTATTTTTTTTTAAAATAGCTAATTTAATTACCTCTCTGCAACATAAAAATCAGAGTTTTATCTTGGCAGATAAGTGTGAAGTAGCTTTTCAAGAATTGAAAAGAAGGCTTACTTTAGCACAAGTGTTAAGAGTTCCTGATCCTAATAGACATTTTTAGTGATCACAAATGCATCAGGGGATTGACTAGGAGGATTATTTATGTAGGATGGTATAGTAGTAGCCTATGAGTAAAGGAAGTTGAAGCCTTATGAGGTGAACTATACCACTCATGACCTATAACTTGCATCAATTATCTATGTTTTGCAATTTTGGATACATTATTTATTAGCAAAACCATTTGAGCTTAAGACTGATAAATTGGGACTCAAGTATATCTTCACTCAACCAAATTTGAATGCTCGTTAGAGACACTAGTTAGTGTTTTATCTGAGTATAACTTTAATATCAATTAAATCAAAGGTAAATAAAATAGAGTAGCTAATGCCTTAAATCATAGAAGGTACATAGCAGTTGTGGCTACTATCAAGAGTACTTTCAAGGATCAAGTCATTGAATTCTCACTAAGAGATTAATTATATGATTTGATCAAGAAAGTGTTATCTAAGAATTTTCAAAATCATAGGTATAAAAGATACATAATAGAGAATTATGATCTTTTATGATACAATAGAAGAATGTATGTACCAGATCAAGAAAATCTAAGGAGCATAATGCTAAAATAACTGCTCAATTTCCCATATTCAATACATCCAAGAATAACCAAGCTTATGATAGAGCTTAGACCACTTTATTTCTAGAAGGGAATCAAGAAAGATGTAATGAACTTTGTGTCACGTTGTCTTAAATGTCATTGAGTGAAATTTAAACATGTACATTTAAATGGATTATTGTACACATATGACATATCAAAATGGAAGTGGTAAGTGATTGATATGTACTTTGTCCAAATTTTACCATTATCATGGAATAGGCATGAAATGATCTTAGTTGTAGTTGATAAACTAACCAAGGTAACACATTGTATACCAGGTAATTTGACAAATGATGCACCTACTCTTGTGAAGAGATTAGTAAAGGAAGTGTATCAATTTCATGTATTTTTAGAGAAGATAATTTGGATTGTAATCCAAAGATGACTTCTAGGTTTTGGTTGACTCTAAATTTAGCTTTGGGCATGCAACTAAACTTCAGCATTACATATCACCCACAAACTAATGGTCAATTGAGTGAGTTAATCAAGTGTTAAAGGATATTATGAATATGTATTACATGGATTAGTAATACAAGTAGGGGGGTTACCTTCCATTGGTTGAGTTTGATTATAATAACTCATAACAAGTTACTTTGAATATGAGACCATTTGAAGCATTGTGTGGGAGAAGGTGCAGGACACTAATCAGTTGGGATAGGTTGAAAGATAGGGTAGTATTTGGACCTGAAATGCTTTCAAAACTAGAAGATCAATTTAGATCAATCAAGCAAAAATTGGTTGAGGCCAATGATAGGCAAAAGAGTTATGTTGATCTGAAGAGAATAGCTAGGTAATTTTTAGCAGGTGATAAAGTATTCTTGTGGGATAAGTTACATAAGATCTCGATTAAATTTAAGAAATTGATGAAACTTTACTGAGATATGTGTGACCCTTTGAGGTTTTAGAAGTGGTTAATCCTATAGATTATAAGCTTGCATTGCCACCAGTCCTAGCTCTATTGCATAATATCTTCTATGAATCTATCTTAAAAATTATATATCTAATCTTTCACATGTGTTGGATTGGAATGCTTTGAAGGTTCTAGATCCCAGATGGTCATGGTAGAACCAATCAGAGTAATTGACACTCATAAAATTCATTTACATAATAGATAAGTGTTAAAGATGCAAGGTCTTATGGTACCAATAATCTAAAGATAGTGCAACTTGGGAGGACTATGATGAGTTGTATAGGCCATTTCCATATTTGTTTGCATGATTTGATGCTTCATACTATATTTTTTTCTACTAAATAATGTTTTTTATTCATAACTATTGTTTGAATAAGTGTCATTAAGATGATGACTATCTTCAGGGAAGAAGGATGTCACATCCTTCTTTCTCATTAAGCTAATTTATCTTATTATCCAAAGATTATTATGGTTGTTAAATTGTTATATTATTTTTTAACTAAGTTGTAAGTCATATGCTATTATAGGATAGTTGTATGTTACTTGATTTCATGATTACATTACTATGAGTTATCCATATTGTAAATTATTTACATTATGATCATGTTGATTTATTATTATATCAGTATTTTTGATATATATTATGATGTTACGGGCTAACTACCTTCTTTTCATGAGTTGGATGTAGGAGAGTTACATCCCTTAGAGCATGATGGAGGGAGAGCATCATTAGAGAGGATGGCATAAATGAAAGTGTTAGGGGTAAGATAGAGGAATGGCTAAAACCCATGCAAACTCCACATTAGATAGTACACATCATATACATTATGTAGATTATTAGTTTTACTATGTTTTTGAAGTTATTTTAAATTTAGATGATTGATTAGGCATGTTAGTTGTGTGTTAGCTTAGTTTAATGCTTATGTGGAATTAATCTTATGTGATTTCATTATGGATATTATAGACACCTAAATCTATCCACTGATAACCTTCAGCTAGGCTTTTGACTAATTTCCATCAAATTGCACAATTTGGATTAAAAACATTAAAACACATTAAATGAGTTGAAATTTATATATTCAAGTGCCGATTTTGGCTAGGGTATCATTAAAGGGGGAAATTCAATTTATGGGATAGCTAACTTTGATTAGATCATTTCGAGTTAAAATACTAATTTTACACCTGGGTACTCTGGATTGCTCTTTTCTATCAAATTGTTTGTATGAGATGTGTGTCTTTGTTATTTTATATTGGAAACACCCTAAATGTAATAATGGTTCTAATGCATCTAACATTGACTTCCAATTCTAATCCAATCAAATTTTGGACCAATAACAAGGCATTCTGATCAATTGGAGCAATTTGTGCATAAAGTGCTTAATCGTGCTTAAGAGATAATTAATTTAAATCAAGGCATAATTAATAATTCCATGGAAACTTGTTGAAAACTTATTTTTATAAATGAATATTGAATAAATTCATCATCAGGTGACCTCATTTCTTGGGAAGACATCCCCAGGCCATAAATGCCACAAATATCCAGATTATGGGTCTCCCATGCCTCATAATGACCCTCCATGCCTCTTCAATGCCATTTTTTCCAATGTCATGATGAGTATAATTATAGATTTAATTCCAAAAAATTTAATTGATCCTCAACCATACATCTTCATCTCAAGATGGATGGTTCAGGTTGATTTTGAGCAATCTCAAAAATCTATAAATAAGAGGCCTTATTGAATTTTAAGCTTAATTTATGCGAAGTTACCATGTCAAATTTATTCCAAGATCTCTCACATGCCAAATTTATTATGATAAAATATTGATCCAAGCCAAGCCAAAGCCACAAGGAGCCAAGGAGAAGAGGAGATAGCCAAGCCTCCTTTGATGAAGACTTCATGAGAACAAGCTGAGCAAATCACTACAACAAGCATTTGGAGCATCCAAGGAAGGTGAAGGATTATTGTTTTTATTTACTTTTTAATTGTGCTTTTCATTTGTTTTTTTATTAAGCTCGCCCTAGTAACTAGTCCTAAAGATGTATGCTAATTAGTGTGTTTTTATCAATTTGTTTGCATTTTTGGACTAACATAATACTAATCACCTCTCTTGAGTCAAATTCCTAGTTCACAGATATTATACGTAGATTTAGTTTATAATTTTGTAGTATGATTATATTATTATTTGAATTCATGATTTTTAATGCTTGCGAGAATGTAAAATGTAGGAATAATATCTAGTTACTATTGTATATAGACTAACCATAATGTCTTTGTAATGTTTTAAAACATTAGATTGTTATCATATGATATTCAGTAAATATCATTAAATGGCTTAAATTCCTTAATAAATATGGATAATAAAAGACATAAGATAGTCTATATAACATATTAATAGCACAATGATTATGTTGTTATAATACTATTATGATTGGTTTAATAATTGTCTAATTTACCATTTTATATAAAAGAATATAATTGACTTTATATTAGTTATGATATAGTTATCTTTACTAAGTAACAAATTGCATTATCTCCTAAGACTATCCTAAGGACTACATCTAGTCACTATGAGCATGCATAAACTTTGGTTAAGTTAGAAATGTTAGTTATCATTGTTAATAATGTTAAGAGTGGACTTTAGTGTGGAGATATATGAGCTTGTAACATAGGTAGACCATGTAGGAGTTAAAATATTGATAATTATATTTGGCTAAAGTTTGAGATAGAAATTAGGGCTTTTTTGGTATAGTCAATGGAAGTTAACTATGAATTAGTTTGAGTATTAAGTGGATAATTTAGATTGTGTATGGACTACAAGCTATGAAATAAAACTTGCATGCAAGCTTGAATGGAATAGGGAGGCATAAAAATTATGATAAGAAGAGAGTGTGAGATGAGAATGGCATGGCATGGCATAGAAAAGGGAAGAGAAAGAACATAGTGAAGGATAGAGATTTCAAGATCATATTGTTATAAATTGCAAGCAATTTAAAAAGGTTGGTGATGTTAGTTCCAATTGTTTAAAGAATTCTATGTATATAATTAATTTCCTAGGTTTAGAAAATGATTTTATTTTAATAAAGATATAAGATTAGCCATGTGGATGGCTCAGCCATCCTTTTACCTAAGCCATTATCCTCTAAATCCTATGATTGCAAACAAGATTTGATAAATGTGAAACTGTTAAGGTTAAAATGGGTTTAATTTGATATGATAATGCCCTAGCTCAAATATACAAACTTGGATAAATAGGTTAATATACATAATAACTAAGTCTTGTTAGAAACACATATTATATCTTTATACCTAGTTGGAAGGATTAAAAATTTATAAGTATACATATATAATATAAAGGACTATGTATATTTTGAAATGACTGAGAATGGATTTATATAAACATTTTGTGTATTGATTTTTATGAATACATACATACATATATATGAACTATGTGTTATTATGATTTGAAACAGTGAAAATAAATATATATTATATGTTTTAATTTGTTACTCAAAATATGGAAATTAATATATGCATCTAGACTGTATATTTAAGTTATTTGAATTAGTGAATTTATATATATGCATCTAGACTGTGTATTCCAGTCATTCAAAATTGTGAATATTTATGTGTGTGAACTGTGTACTCAAGTCATTTAAAATAGGGTATATAATATATGGACTGAATTTATGTTTATTGTGAATATTTATGTGTGTGAAGAGAGTGTGAGAAGAGAATGGCATGGCATGGCATAGAAAAGGGAAGAGAAAGAACATAGTGAAGGATAAAGATTTCAAGATCATATTGTTATAAATTGGAAGCAATTTAAAAAGGTTGGTGATGTTAGTTTCAATTGTTTAAAGAATTTTATGTATATAATTAATTTCCTAGGTTTAGAAAATGATTTTATTTTAATAAGGATATAAGATTAGCCATGTGGATGGCTCAGCCATCCTTTTAACTAAGCCATTATCCTCTAAATTCTATGATTGCAAACTAGATTTGATAAATGTGAAACTGTTAAGGTTAAAATGGGTTTAATTTGATATGATAATGCCCTATATGAAATATACAAACTTGGATAGATAGGTTAATATACATAATAACTAAGTCTTGTTAGAAACACACATTATATCTTTATACCTAGTTGGAAGGATTAAAAATTTATAAGTATACATATATAATATAAAGGACTGTGTATATTTTGAAATGACTGAGAATGGATTTATATAAACATTTTGTGTATTGATTGTTATGAATACATACATACATATATATGAACTATGTGTTATTATGATTTGAAACAGTGAAAATAAATATATATTATGCGTTTATATTTGTTACTCAAACAATGGAAATTAATATATGCATCTAGACTGTGTATTTAAGTTATTTGAATTAGTGAATTTATATATATGCATCTAGACTGTGTATTCAAGTCATTCAAAATTGTGAATATTTATGTCTGTGAACTGTGTATTCAAGTCATTTAAAATAGGGTATGTAATATATGGACTGAATTTATGTTTATTGTGAATATTTATGTGTGTGAAGAGAGTGTGAGAAGAGAATGGCATGGCATGGCATAGAAAAGGGAAGAGAAAGAACATAGTGAAGGATAGAGATTTCAAGATCATATTGTTATAAATTGGAAGCAATTTAAAAAGGTTGGTGATGTTAGTTTCAATTGTTTAAAGAATTCTATGTATATAATTAATTTCCTAGGTTTAGAAAATGATTTTATCTTAATAAGGATATAAGATTAGCCATGTGGATGGCTCAGCCATCCTTTTAACTAAGCCATTATCCTCTAAATCCTATGATTGCAAACTAGATTTGATAAATGTGAAGCTGTTAAGGTTAAAATGGGTTTAATTTGATATGATAATGCCCTAGCTCAAATATACAAACCTGGATAGATAGGTTAATATACATAATAACTACGTCTTGTTAGAAACACATATTATATCTTTATACCTAGTTGGAAGGATTAAAAATTTATAAGTGTACATATATAATATAAAGGACTGTGTATATTTTGAAATGACTGAGAATGGATTTATATAAACATTTTGTGTATTGATTGTTATGAATACATACATACATATATATGAACTATGTGTTATTATGATTTGAAACAGTGAAAATAAATATATATTATGTGTTTATATTTGTTACTCAATCAATGGAAATTAATATATGCATCTAGACTGTGTATTTAAGTTATTTGAATTAGTGAATTTATATATATGCATCTAGACTGTGTATTCAAGTCATTCAAAATTGTGAATATTTATGTGTGTGAACTGTGTATTCAAGTCATTCAAAATAGGGTATATAATATATGGACTGAATTTATGTATATTGTGAATATTTATGTGTGTGAGGAGAGTGTGAGATGAGAATGGCATGGCATGGCATAGAAAAGGGAAGAGAAAGAACATAGTGAAGGATAGAGATTTAAAGATCATATTGTTATAAATTGGAAGCAATTTAAAAAGGTTGGTGATGTTAGTTTCAATTGTTTAAAGAATTCTATGTATATAATTAATTTCTTAGGTTTAGAAAATGATTTTAATTTTAATAAGGATATAAGATTAGCCATGTGGATGGCTCAGCCATCCTTTTAACTAAGCCATTATCCTCTAAATCCTATGATTGCAAACTAGATTTGATAAATGTGAAACTGTTAAGGTTAAAATGGGTTTAATTTGATATGATAATGCCCTAGCTCAAATATACAAACTTGGATAGATAAGTTAATATACATAATAACCAAGTCTTGTTAGAAACACATATTATATCTTTATACCTAGTTGGAAGGATTAAAAATTTATAAGTATACATATATAATGTAAAGGACTGTGTATATTTTGAAATGACTGAGAATGGATTTATATAAACATTTTGTGTATTGATTGTTATGAATACATACATACATATATATGAACTATGTGTTATTATGATTTGAAACAGTGAAAATAAATATATATTATGTGTTTATATTTGTTACTCAATCTATGGAAATTAATATATGCATCTAGACTGTGTATTTAAGTTATTTGAATTAGTGAATTTATATATATGCATCTAGACGGTGTATTCCAGTCATTCAAAATTGTGAATATTTATGTGTGTGAACTGTGTACTCAAGTCATTCAAAATAGGGTATATAATCTATGGACTGAATTTATGTTTATTGTGAATATTTATGTGTGTGAAGAGAGTGTGAGAAGAGAATGGCATGGCATGGCATAGAAAAGGGAAGAGAAAGAACATAGTGAAGGATAGAGATTTCAAGATCATATTGTTATAAATTGGAAGCAATTTAAAAAGGTTGGTGATGTTAGTTTCAATTGTTTAAAGAATTCTATGTATATAATTAATTTCCTAGGTTTAGAAAATGATTTTATTTTAATAAGGATATAAGATTAGCCATGTGGATGGCTCAGCCATCCTTTTAACTAAGCCATTATCTTCTAAATCCTATGATTGCAAACTAGATTTGATAAATGTGAAACTGTTAAGGTTAAAATGGGTTTAATTTGATATGATAATGCCCTAGCTCAAATATACAAACTTGGATAGATAGGTTAATATACATAATAACTAAGTCTTGTTAGAAACACATATTATATCTTTATACCTAGTTGGAAGGATTAAAAATTTATAAGTATACATATATAATATAAAGGACTGTGTATATTTTGAAATGACTGAGAATGGATTTATATAAACATTTTGTGTATTGATTGTTATGAATACATACATACATATATATGAACTATGTGTTATTATGATTTGAAACAGTGAAAATAAATATATATTATGTGTTTATATTTGTTACTCAATCTATGGAAATTAATATATGCATCTAGACTGTGTATTTAAGTTATTTGAATTAGTGAATTTATATATATGCATCTAGACTGTGTATTCGAGTCATTCAAAATTTTGAATATTTATGTGTGTGAACTGTGTACTCAAGTCATTCAAAATAGGGTATATAATATATGGACTGAATTTATGATTATTGTGAATATTTATGTGTGTGAAGAGAGTGTGAGAAGAGAATGGCATGGCATGGCATAGAAAAGGGAAGAGAAAGAACATAGTGAAGTATAGAGATTTCAAGATCATATTGTTATAAATTGCAAGCAATTTAAAAAGGTTGGTGATGTTAGTTTCAATTGTTTAAAGAATTCTATGTATATAATTAATTTCCTAGGTTTAGAAAATGATTTTATTTTAATAAGGATATAAGATTAGCCATGTGGATGGCTCAGCCATCCTTTTAATTAAGCCATTATCCTCTAAATCCTATGATTGCAAACTAGATTTGATAAATGTGAAACTGTTAAGGTTAAAATGGGTTTAATTTGATATGATAATGCCTTAGCTCAAATATACAAACTTGGATAGATAGGTTAATATACATAATAACTAAGTCTTGTTAGAAACACATATTATATCTTTATACCTAGTTGGAAGGATTAAAAATTTATAAGTATACATATATAATATAAAGGACTGTGTATATTTTGAAATGACTGATAATGGATTTATATAAACATTTTGTGTATTGATTGTTATGAATACATACATACATATTTATGAACTATGTGTTATTATGATTTGAAACAGTTAAAATAAATATATATTATGTGTTTATATTTGTTACTCAATCTATGGAAATTAATATATGCATCTAGACTGTGTATTTAAGTTATTTGAATTAGTGAATTTATATCTATGCATCTAGACTGTGTATTCGAGTCATTCAAAATTGTGAATATTTATGTGTGTGAACTGTGTACTCAAGTCATTCAAAATAGGGTATATAATATATGGACTGAATTTATGTTTATTGTGAATATTTATGTGTGTGAAGAGAGTGTGAGAAGAGAATGGCATGGCATGGCATAGAAAAGGGAAGAGAAAGAACATAGTGAAGTATAGAGATTTCAAGATCATATTGTTATAAATTGGAAGCAATTTAAAAAGGTTGGTGATGTTAGTTTCAATTGTTTAAAGAAGTCTATGTATATAATTAATTTCCTAGGTTTAGAAAATGATTTTATTTTAATAAGGATATAAGATTAGCCATGTGGATGGCTCAGCCATCATTTTAACTAAGCCATTATCCTCTAAATCCTATGATTGCAAACTAGATTTGATAAATGTGAAACTTTTAAGGTTAAAATGGGTTTATTTTGATATGATAATGCCCTAGCTCAAATATACAAACTTGGATAGATAGGTTAATATACATAATAACTAAGTCTTGTTAGAAACACATATTATATCTTTATACCTAGTTGGAAGGGTTAAAAATTTATAAGTATACATATATAATGTAAAGGACTGTGTATATTTTGAAATGACTGAGAATGGATTTATATAAACATTTTGTGTATTGATTGTTATGAATACATACATACATATATATGAACTATGTGTTATTATGATTTGAAACAGTGAAAATAAATATATATTTTCTGTTTATATTTGTTACTCAATCTATGGAAATTAATATATGCATCTAGACTTTGTATCTAAGTTATTTGAATTAGTGAATTTATATATATGCATCTAGACTGTGTATTTGAGTCATTCAAAATTGTGAATATTTATGTGTGTGAAGTGTGTACTCAGGTCATTCAAAATAGGGTATATAATATATGGACTAAATTTATGTTTATTGTGAATATTTATTTGTGTGAAGAGAGTGTGAGAAGAGAATGGCATGGCATGGCATGGCATAGAAAAGGGAAGAGAAAGAACATAGTGAAGGATAGAGATTTCAAGATCATATTGTTATAAATTGGAAGCAATTTAAAAAGGTTGGTGATGTTAGTTTCAATTGTTTAAAGAATTCTATGTATATAATTATTTTCCTAGGTTTAGAAAATGATTTTATTTTAATAAGGATATAAGATTAGCCATGTGGATGGCTCAGCCATCCTTTTAACTAAGCCATTATCCTCTAAATCCTATGATTGCAAACTAGATTTGATAAATGTGAAACTGTTGAGGTTAAAATGGGTTTAATTTGATATGATAATGCCCTAGCTCAAATATACAAACTTGGATAGATAGGTTAATATACATAATAACTAAGTCTTGTTAGAAACACATATTATATCTTTATACCTAGTTGGAAGGATTAAAAATTTATAAGTATACATATATAATATAAAGGACTGTGTATATTTTGAAATGACTGAGAATGGATTTATATAAACATTTTGTGTATTGATTGTTATGAATACATACATACATATATATGAACTATGTGTTATTATGATTAGAAATAGTGAAAATAAATACATATTATGTGTTTATATTTGTTACTCAAACTATGGATATTGATATATGCATCTAGACTGTGTATTTAAGTTATTTGAATTAGTGAATTTATATATATGCATCTAGACTGTGTATTCAAGTCATTCAAAATTGTGAATATTTATGTGTGTGAACTGTGTATTCAAGTCATTCAAAATAGGGTATATAATATATGGACTGAATTTATGTTTATTGTGAATATTTATATGTGTGAAGAGAGTGTGAGAAGAGAATGGCATGGCATGGCATAGAAAAGGGAAGAGAAAGAACATAGTCAAGGATAGAGATTTCAAGATCATATTGTTATAAATTGGAAGCAATTTAAAAAGGTTGGTGATGTTAGTTTCAATTGTTTAAAGAATTCTATGTATATAATTATTTTCCTAGGTTTAGAAAATGATTTTATTTTAATAAGGATATAAGATTAGCCATGTGGATGGCTCAGCCATCCTTTTAACTAAGCCATTATCTTCTAAATCCTATGATTGCAAACTAGATTTGATAAATGTGAAACTGTTGAGGTTAAAATGGGTTTAATTTGATATGATAATGCCCTAGCTCAAATATACAAACTTGGATAGATAGGTTAATATACATAATAACTAAGTCTTGTTAGAAACACATATTATATCTTTATACCTAGTTGGAAGGATTAAAAATTTATAAGTATACATATATAATATAAAGGACTGTGTATATTTTGAAATGACTGAGAATGGATTTATATAAACATTTTGTGTATTGATTGTTATGAATACATACATACATATATATGAACTATGTGTTATTATGATTTGAAACAGTGAAAATAAATATATATTATGTGTTTATATTTGTTACTCAATCTATGGAAATTAATATATGCATCTAGACTGTGTATTTAAGTTATTTGAATTAGTGAATTTATATATATGCATCTAGACTGTGTATTCGAGTCATTCAAAATTGTGAATATTTATGTGTGTGAACTGTGTACTTAAGTCATTAAAAATAGGGTATATAATATATGGACTGAATTTATGTTTATTGTGAATATTTATGTGTGTGAAGAGAGTGTGAGAAGAGAATGGCATGGCATGGCATAGAAAAGGGAAGAGAAAGAATATAGTGAAGAATAGAGATTTCAAGATCATATTGTTATAAATTGGAAGCAATTTAAAAAGGTTGGTGATGTTAGTTTCAATTGTTTAAAGAATTCTATGAATATAATTAATTTCCTAGGTTTGGAAAATGATTTTATTTTAATAAGGATATAAGATTAGCCATGTGGATGGCTCAGCCATCCTTTTAATTAAGCCATTATCCTCTAAATCCTATGATTGCAAACTAGATTTGATAAATGTGAAACTGTTAAGGTTAAAATGGGTTTAATTTGATATGATAATGCCCTAGCTCAAATATACAAACTTGGATAGATAGGTTAATATACATAATAACTAAGTCTTGTTAGAAACACATATTATATCTTTATACCTAGTTGGAAGGATTAAAAATTTATAAGTATACATATATAATATAAAGGACTGTGTATATTTTGAAATGACTGAGAATGGATTTATATAAACATTTTGTGTATTGATTGTTATGAATACATACATACATATATATGAACTATGTGTTATTATGATTTGAAACAGATAAAATAAATATATATTATGTGTTTATATTTGTTACTCAATCTATGGAAATTAATATATGCATCTAGACTGTGTATTTAAGTTATTTGAATTAGTGAATTTATATCTATGCATCTAGTCTGTGTATTCGAGTCATTCAAAATTGTGAATATTTATGTGTGTGAACTGTGTACTCAAGTCATTCAAAATAGGGTATATAATATATGGACTGAATTTATGTTTATTGTGAATATTTATGTGTGTGAAGAGAGTGTGAGAAGAGAATGGCATGACATGCCATAGAAAACGGAAGAGAAAGAACATAGTGAAGTATAGAGATTTCAAGATCATATTGTTATAAATTGGAAGCAATTTAAAAAGGTTGGTGATGTTAGTTTCAATTGTTTAAAGAATTCTATGTATATAATTAATTTCCTA
This sequence comes from Torreya grandis, assembly GCA_037957365.1. NCBI lineage: Eukaryota > Viridiplantae > Streptophyta > Pinopsida > Cupressales > Taxaceae > Torreya > Torreya grandis. The sequence continues at coordinate 2,254,790 of JARHVA010001930.1, forward strand.
GGTTTAGAAAATGATTTTATTTTAATAAGGATATAAGATTAACCATGTGGATGGCTCAGCCATCATTTTAACTAAGCCATTATCCTCTAAATCCCATGATTGCAAACTAGATTTGATAAATGTGAAACTTTTAAGGTTAAAATGGGTTTAATTTGATATGATAATGCCCTAGCTCAAATATACAAACTTGGATAGATAGGTTAATATACATAATAACTAAGTCTTGTTAGAAACACATATTATATCTTTATACCTAGTTGGAAGGATTAAAAATTTATAAGTATACATATATAATGTAAAGGACTGTGTATATTTTGAAATGACTGAGAATGGATTTATATAAACATTTTGTGTATTGATTGTTATGAATACATACATACATATATATGAACTATGTGTTATTATGATTTGAAACAGTGAAAATAAATATATATTATGTGTTTATATTTGCTACTCAATCTATGGAAATTAATATATGCATCTAGACTGTGTATTTGAGTCATTCAAAATTGTGAATATTTATGTCTGTGAACTGTGTACTCAGGTCATTCAAAATAGGGTATATAATATATGGACTAAATTTATGTTTATTGTGAATATTTATTTGTGTGAAGAGAGTGTGAGAAGAGAATGGCATGGCATGGCATAGAAAAGGGAAGAGAAAGAACATAGTGAAGGATAGAGATTTCAAGATCATATTGTTAATAATTGGAAGCAATTTAAAAAGGTTGGTGATGTTAGTTTCAATTGTTTAAAGAATTCTATGTATATAATTAAATTCCTAGATTTAGAAAATGATTTTATTTTAATAAGGATATAAGATTAGCCATGTGGATGGCTCAGCCATCCTTTTAACTAAGCCATTATCCTCTAAATTGTATGATTGCAAACTAGATTTGATAATTGTGAAACTGTTAAGGTTAAAATGGGTTTAATTTGATATGATAATGCCCTAGCTCAAATATACAAACTTGGATAGATAGGTTAATATACATAATAACTAAGTCTAGTTAGAAACACATATTATATATTTATACCTAGTTGGAAGGATTAAAAATTTATAAGTATACATATATAATATAAAGGACTCTGTATATTTTGAAATGACTGAGAATGGATTTATATAAACATTTTGTGTATTGATTGTTATGAATACATACATACATATATATGAACTATGTGTTATTATGATTTGAAACAGTGAAAATAAATACATATTATGTGTTTATATTTGTTACTCAAACTATGGATATTAATATATGCATCTAGACTGTGTATTTAAGTTATTTGAATTAGTGAATTTATATATATGCATCTAGATTGTTTATTCAAGTCATTCAAAAAATTGAATATTTATGTGTGTGAACTGTGTATTCAAGTCATTCAAAATAGGGTATATAATATATGGACTGAATTTATGTTTATTGTGAATATTTATTTCTGTGAAGAGAGTGTGAGAAGAGAATGGCATGGCATGGCATAGAAAAGGGAAGAGAAAGAACATAGTGAAGGATAGAGATTTCAAGATCATATTGTTATAAATTGGAAGCAATTTAAAAAGGTTGGTGATGTTAGTTTCAATTGTTTAAAGAATTCTATGTATATAATTAATTTCCTAGGTTTAGAAAATGATTTTATTTTAATAAGGATATAAGATTAGCCATGTGGATGGCTCAGCCATCCTTTTAACTAAGCCATTATCTTCTAAATCCTATGATTGCAAACTAGATTTGATAAATGTGAAACTGTTAAGGTTAAAATGGGTTTAATTTGATATGATAATGCCCTAGCTCAAATATACAAACTTGGATAGATAGGTTAATATACATAATAACTAAGTCTTGTTAGAAACACATATTATATCTTTATACCTAGTTGGAAGGATTAAAAATTTATAAGTATACATATATAATATAAAGGACTGTGTATATTTTGAAATGACTGAGAATGGATTTATATAAACATTTTGTGTATTGATTGTTATGAATACATACATACATATATATGAACTATGTGTTATTATGATTTGAAACAGTGAAAATAAATATATATTATGTGTTTATATTTGTTACTCAATCTATGGAAATTAATATATGCATCTAGACTGTGTATTCAAGTCATTCAAAATTGTGAATATTTATGTGTGTGAACTGTGTACTCAAGTCATTCAAAATAGGGTATATAATATATGGACTGAATTTATGTTTATTGTGAATATTTATGTGTGTGAAGAGAGTGTGAGAAGAGAATGGCATGGCATGGCATAGAAAAGGGAAGAGAAAGAACATAGTGAAGTATAGAGATTTCAAGATCATATTGTTATAAATTGGAAGCAATTTAAAAAGGTTGGTGATGTTAGTTTCAATTGTTTAAAGAATTCTATGTATATAATTAATTTCCTAGGTTTAGAAAATGATTTTATTTTAATAAGGATATAAGATTAGCCATGTGGATGGCTCAACCATCCTTTTAACTAAGCCATTATCCTCTAAATCCTATGATTGCAAACTAGATTTGATAAATGTGAAACTGTTAAGGTTAAAATGGGTTTAATTTGATATGATAATGCCCTAGCTCAAATATACAAACTTGGATAGATTGGTTAATATACATAATAACTAAGTCTTGTTAGAAACACATATTATATCTTTATACCTAGTTGGAAGGATTAAAAATTTATAAGTATACATATCTAATATAAAGGACTGTGTATATTTTGAAATGACTGAGAATGGATTTATATAAACATTTTGTGTATTGATTGTTATGAATACATACATACATATATATGAACTATGTGTTATTATGATTTGAAACAGTGAAAATAAATATATATTATGTGTTTATATTTGTTACTCAAACTATGGAAATTAATATATGCATCTAGACTGTGTATTTAAGTTATTTGAATTAGTGAATTTATATATATGCATCTAGACTGTGTATTCAAGTCATTCAAAATTGTGAATATTTATGTGTGTGAACTGTGTATTCAAGTCATTCAAAATAGGGTATATAAAATATGGACTGAATTTATGTTTATTGTGAATATTTATGTGTGTGAAGAGAGTGTGAGAAGAGAATGGCATGGCATGGTATAGAAAAGGGAAGAGAAAGAACATAGTGAAGGATAGAGATTTCAAGATCATATTGTTATAAATTGGAAGCAATTTAAAAAGGTTGGTGATGTTAGTTTCAATTGTTTAAAGAATTCTATGTATATAATTAATTTCCTAGGTTTAGAAAATGATTTTATTTTAATAAGGATATAAGATTAGCCATGTGGATGGCTCAGCCATCCTTTTAAGTAAGCCATTATCCTCTAAATCCTATGATTGCAAACTAGATTTGATAAATGTGAAGCTTTTAAGGTTAAAATGGGTTTAATTTGATATGATAATGCCCTAGCTCAAATATACAAACTTGGATAGATAGGTTAATATACATAATAACTAAGTCTTGTTAGAAACACATATTATATCTTTATACCTAGTTGGAAGGATTAAAAATTTATAAGTATACATATATAATATAAAGGACTGTGTATATTTTGAAATTACTTAGAATGGATTTATATAAACATTTTGTGTATTGATTGTTATGAATACATACATACATATATATGAACTATGTGTTATTATGATTTGAAACAGTGAAAATAAATATATATTATGTGTTTATATTTGTTACTCAAACTATGGAAATTAATATATGCATCTAGACTGTGTATTTAAGTTATTTGAATTAGTGAATTTATATATATGCATCTAGACTGTGTATTCAAGTCATTCAAAATTGTGAATATTTATGTGTGTGAACTGTGTATTCAAGTCATTCAAAATAGGGTATATAATATATGGACTGAATTTATGTTTATTGTGAATATTTGTGTGTGAAGAGAGTGTGAGTTGAGAATGGCATGGCATGGCATAGAAAATGGAAGAGAAAGAACAAAGTGAAGGATAGAGATTTCAAGATCATATTGTTATAAATTGGAAGCAATTTAAAAGGTTTGTGATGTTAGTTTCAATTGTTTAAAGAATTCTGTGTATATAATTAATTTCCTAGGTTTAGAAAATGATTTTATTTTAATAAGGATATAAGATTAGCCATGTGGATGGCTCAACCATCCTTTTAACTAAGCCATTATCCTCTAAATCCTATGATTGCAAACTAGATTTGATAAATGTGAAACTGTTAAGGTTAAAATGGGTTTAATTTGATTTGATAATGCCCTAGCTCAAATATACAAACTTGGATAGATAGGTTAATATACATAATAACTAAGTCTTGTTAGAAACACATATTATATCTTTATACCTAGTTGGAAGGATTAAAAATTTATAAGTATACATATATAATATAAAGGACTGTGTACATTTTGAAATGACTGAGAATGGATTTATATAAACATTTTGTGTATTGATTGTTATGAATACATACATACATATATATGAACTATGTGTTATTATGATTTGAAACAGTGAATATAAATTTATATTGTGTTTATATTTGTTACTCAAACTATGGAAATTATTATATGCATCTAGACTGTGTATTTAAGTTATTTGAATTAGTGAATTTATATATATGCATCTAGACTGTGTATTCAAGTCATTCAAAATTGTGAATATTTATGTGTGTGAATTGTGTATTCAAGTCATTCAAAATAGGGTATATAATATATGGACTGAATTTATGTCTATTGTGAATATTTATGTGTGTGAAGAGAGTGTGAGAAGAGAATGGCATGGCATGGCATAGAAAAAGGAAGAGAAAGAACATAGTGAAGGATAGAGATTTCAAGATCATATTGTTATAAATTGGAAGCAATTTAAAAAGGTTGGTGATGTTAGTTTCAATTGTTTAAAGAACTCTATGTATATAATTAATTTCCTAGGTTTAGAAAATGATTTTATTTTAATAAGGATATAGGATTAGCCATGTGGATGGCTCAGCCATCCTTTTAACTAAGCCATTATCCTCTAAATCCTATGATTGCGAACTAGATTTGATAAATGTGAAACTGTTAAGGTTAAAATGGGTTTAATTTGATATGATAATGCCCTAGCTCAAATATACAAACTTGGATAGATAGGTTAATATACATAATAACTAAGTCTTGTTAGAAACACATATTATATCTTTATACCTAGTTGGAAGGATTAAAAATTTATAAGTATACATATATAATATAAAGGACTGTGTATATTTTGAAATGACTAAGAATGGATTTATATAAACATTTTGTTTATTGATTGTTATGAATACATACATACATATATATGAACTATGTGTTATTATGATTTGAAACAGTGAAAATAAATATATATTATGTGTTTATATTTGTTACTCAAACTATGGAAATTAATATATGCATCTAGACTGTGTATTTAAGTTATTTGAATTAGTGAATTTATATATATGCATCTAGACTGTGTATTCAAGTCATTCAAAATTGTGAATATTTATGTGTGTGAACTGTGTATTCAAGTCATTCAAAATAGGGTATATAATATATGGACTGAATTTATGTTTATTATGTAAAACTATGTGAATTAATAATGTGAATGGTGTGTTTAATGTTGGTATACAAAATAGTGAACTGTGACTTTAATGTTGTTATACAACATAGTGAATTCTGCGGATACATTTGAAATTTTAATAGTGAGAACATATAAATATGAATGGTGGAACTTATTATCCAAGCTGTGAATTTATGTAAAGTAGGACTGTGTGTATTTGTTAATCAAATATATATATAGGTTTGAGTTCATTGGTTTACAAAGTTGTGATCATAAATACCAAGACTGTGTGCTTATTCATATAAAACCTAGTTTTGATAAGCTAAGTCTAAAAGCATTTAGCTGTTAAACATAAGTAATAGATAACACATCTCAGTAGTGGGTTTTAGCATCCTTTTGTTATCCATTATACCAGGATCTTGTATTCATTTTATTCTAATAAAGGGAATTATATTTTTTTATCTAGTTTGAAACCTATATGGGAACCAATAATGTTTATATATAAGAGTATGAGTTATTTTTATATTTAGGTAGAACTTGGAAAAATACATAAGATAATATGATTAAACTAGGCATAAATTATATAATATTAATACTTATAAATAATATGCAATGGTTTTATGGTCCAACACAAACTTGAGTTAGACTTGAAATGATACTTGAGGATCTCTAAATGGTTTATGAACCTAGAAACTGAAACAAGGGAAAATAGGGTTAGGAATATTGAGATCCTATGTTAGATCCTTAGTTGTTAATCTAGGAATAGGGAACTTAAATGGTTTATTTGTATCATGAGAAGTTATAAATAAATTATAACATGTGTGTTTGTATAACAGATCATTGGTTATTATGTGAGCAATTTATTTATGCTTGAATTATATTAAGGTACATAAATATATGAAATATATCTATATGAGAACTTAGGTACTCATATACATATATAAATTATATTAGTACTTTGGGATGCATGCCTAAAATTATAGTGTATTGGCTATTATATTAATTCAAAGAATCCTAAAGTGATAGGACACTATCATTATTTTCACAACCTTCTAAAAGTACAATAAGTTGTATAAATGAAAGGTTATGTATCATGACTTATTTATGAGGTGTTTTGATCTCTAAAATAATAGTGATAGGTTGTTTAGTATAGAGTAATGTACCACATTGATTTTACTCACAAAAATTAGAAAATATACAGTCTAAGTATATATTGTATCCGTTTGGTATTAAAATTGTACTTGTTATGCTTATTATTTATGTAGTAACTAATATAATAGAGATTCATTCATATGTTTAATGGACTAAATGTATGTATTATGATTATTCTTATAGTTATCATGATTTATACTTGCTATTAGGAATTAATCTATATGAATATATTGGTTATATTTATATTAACCAAATCTCACAATGTTGGTATTAACTAAGTAGTGAGACAGACTTCACTAGCTTACTTAACATCACCAATGTCAGATGAAGGTAATCAGATCAAATGGTGTGTATGAATTTGATTGATCTTATAGATCAATAACTATTTTAATACTTTGGCCAAAGTAATGTTAGTTAGATATTGTCATTTCATATGTAATATTTACATGTTTGTGCAATATCATGTTAGAACATATTTTATTTACGATACACATCATGTATTAGAGATCTTATAGAACACAGGTACTATCTTGTCTCTTTGGATTATTGCATTGTCACTATCTACCTATCTATGAAGGTAGGGCCATTCCTTGATTGAGGTATTATGTTTGGGATCGATGGTCCATTGTTGGTATGGAAAAGTGCTCAGATGATGCTCTCCCTCCACACAAGAGTAATTATTGGAGACTACGCTTGAGATTACCAGAGAAATTGGAGTTCATGAGACTCATACTCTAGCAAGCCTTGTATCTAATATTGCATTTATTATTGAGACATTATGATCAGTTGGAAATGTAATTAATTATTCATTATACATGGATAGTAGTGGCTATATTATTATATTATCCATGGTTGGATTTATGTAATTACTTTATATATGCAATTATGTTTTGTTTTCTGTGAGGCTAGTGATTGATAACTAGTAGATGTTACATGTTTACTATATGATTAATATACTTAGTATGTTTACTAATATCACTAATTAGATTTTTGTGGTGTAATATAATGAAATAATATGTGGAATATAATTAAAAAAAATTATTGTGTTATTCTAGTAAATCCTAGCGGGAATGTTACATGGGGGTTGTGTTGGTGGATTGTGCTCATCTCTTGTCTTTTCATTTATGTGATTACATATTTACCATAGGTAATATTAAATTTCCTCTTATAATAATTAAAAAACATGGAAATATCATGCATGGAGTGCATTAATGGATAAATGCTACACCCACTACATCGATGGAACCTTTTCAAAATCCATGGATGCTAAGGAAAAAATAACATGGAAAATTAAGCACACTAAAACACTTGGTCACCTATGCACTTTTATTTCTATTAATCTTATTTTTCACATTGATTAATGTAAATCACCTAAGGAGGCTTGGGATGAATTGTAGAACTTGTATGGTAAAACAGATGAGCTTAAGGGGTATCAAATTGACAATAAGCTCGCTAATCTAGAACCATCTAGTTTTAACAACATTTAAGATTATGTAACTAAAGTGAATGAACGTAGTGCACAACTAAATTTATGTGGTATTGTAAAGAATAACATATGATTAGTCTTCAATGTGTTAGAAAAACTACATTTTGAATATACAACATTTGTTTCTAGCTTCTAGAATCATTGGATGACTATGGGTATTACCTATATCATGTCTTCTTTTGATTCATTTTTAGAAATGTTAATTCTCGAATAGGCCAAGTTGATCACTATGGGACTTCTCAAGCGATTTAAGTCATAAGCCTTAATGGAAAGACATCCTCTACATTAAAAAGGTTTTAAGCAATAGAAATAACCAATGCTCAAGCCATGGAAAATGCCTACAAAGTATTCACATCCTATACCAATAACATCAAAATATTATGAAAATCAAAATGTTTTTCATAAGAAGGGATGACCACCTTACTCATACTACAATAAACTTGCTCATGATTAGCATCAGTGTCATGCTAATAAAATTTATGAGTCAAAGAATCTTTTCAATAAAAATAATATCAATTTTCCATCATATTCCACAAAGAAATCCTCTCCTTGTATTTCTTCACATTCAAAGAAAGGGAAAGGATAAGAAATTATCACAATAGTCAAGTCTTTTCAACAATAGATACTTGACTCCAATACTAGACATCATATGGGTTCTAATCAAGAACATATTCCTTCATTGAAACTGATTTAATAGTTTTAGAAATATTGGTGTATTATTCCTAATTTAGTTAAAGGTATGGAATAAGAAATAAGTAAATAAATATTCAATAATTAATCTATTGATTTGTATAATTTGATTTTAATTTGAACCTTTGTAAAAATAGTAATAAGGGAGATAAAATAAGTCTTAGCTATAAACTAACTGAGATGGTTGTTATAAGGTTTGAAATTCACTATGTAGGATTAGGACACTATCATAAATAAAGATTTGGCCTTCATTTATTGATTGGATAGGAGCATCGAAATATGACACCCTAGGGTCTAGTGTTATAGTCCTCTTATGCCTCTATTGATTAAAATATATGAGCTTTCTGGGTTTTGTTTGATGTGTTCATGTGAGCCTACCTATGAAATTTTGACTATTGAATGTTTGTGTAACTCCCTATAGAGATGATTTAGTCTTAAAACCCTATAATCCATTATGCTTTGACAAACCTTGGGATAGAGAGGGGGGTTAGTGTGTGTAAGATGCCCTGAACATGTATCCACACCCCTTGTGTGGGTACATTGTCTACATACTAATACTCTGAAGAGGGATCAAGTCATATGTATTTCTTTCACTTGATGTGTTTTGTGTAATAGTGTGTATGAAGATGTAAAATATTAAAAATCAGTGTGCTTGAGGTGGGTAGGGACTGGTGTAAGGATTTGAATAAGCTAGTAGTAGTATTAATTGGTTGTATCTAGAGAATAGGTAAGATCGCCTTAGTTCTCTTGCTTCTATTCTTTCTTGTTTTGTGATAATTTATAATCCTTTCTAAATGAAATTTGAATGGGCTTTTATAAGGATCTATTGGTCATGGGTTGAATATGCTTGTATTGGGCTGATAAGAAGAGGGATAAGAACTAGAAATAACTGAACATTGGAGAAAAAATTCAATTGGATAAGAGCACCAAAAATGGACACTAAAGGGCCCAATGTTATATTACAAGTTGGGCACTATAGTCCTAAGATAACAAGATCTGGGGGGATAGATTTGTCATGGAAAGAGTATTTTGGCTAAGCTAGGATTAGGTCTAGAAGGCTATAGATGATTAGGAATCAGTGAAAAGATGCCTATGAGGGATATGAGAGAAAACAAGAGGGACCTATGGGTTAGGTGTCACAAGCCACACTTAAGTTACCAATCTTTGAATTTTATATGACTACATTTGCCTCCCTTTTATTTTAGTACATCAAAGCAAAATACTAGGATAAAAGAAAACTAGAAAGTGGACATGAACTTACCTATAAGGGTGAATCTCATGAAGGTATGTGATGTTGGGTATGTATAGAGATAGCACGTTGTGAAGTGTAAATTTTTAGAGAAAAATAAAGAGTAGATCAGTTCTTACTAGATATGTTATATCTAAAATAAGAATGTACAAAGCTAGTTGTGTGTGTGTGTGTGTGTGTGTGTGTGTGTGTGTGTGTGAGAGAGAGAGAGAGAGAGAGAGAGAGGAAAAATACACCTCATCAGGTATAAAAACTAATATAAAACCTATTGTGATGTTGAGTGATGTTGGGTGAGTTGAGTAATGCTGGATGATGATATACCAAGAGTAATATCACGAATGATGCTGAGTGCTCAATTCCTTAGAAGTGGCTCAATAATGTAAAGGTTGGCCCTTTGACTCCATCATCACCCACTAATTAAATTTATGTGAGCATGCATGTATTAAATTATGTTTGGATGGTGTGTCCAATCCCTCTGAGTATGTGGCTCAAGAATACAAAGGCTAGCTAGTCCTTTGGCTCCATCATTGCTCTGTGAATTGAAGCTATGAATTGATATTGGTATGAAATGTGTGTCTTATGAGATGGTTCTTGAATCCCATGAATGATTTGTAAGATAAAAATATATCATGGATAGTCACATGTATGCTAGAAACTAGGCCACTCTTGTCCATTATAAAAGGTGGAGATTAGGCTTGTATGAAAGCCACTTTGAAACAGGGCACTGGGATTGTATGAAAGCCATTTTAAAAATATGGAGGTTAGTCTTGTATGAAAGCCACTCAAAAATGATTTCAACCACTTACAGATGGAATAAGGCACATAACTACTGAGAATTCTTGGATAATGTACTAAACTTAGAAAGAAAAGAAGACAAATGTGTCATGCATATTGCCCCCAATCACTAGTGTTTGAAATATGGATTTTGATCTAAAAGTTATACCAACTACCCTATCTAGAATTAGAACTGATGGCCATCATGTTATGCATGATGCCCCCTATATCTTGATTCTTTGAAAAAATTGTACTGAAACTATTGTATCTGAACTAGCCTGAATGTGCAAAACTATAGCTGAACCTACCTTTCTGCCTGAGTCTAAATTTTTTTTTTTTGTTATTTGGATAAGAGTACTAAAAGTGGACACTAGAGGGTCTAGAACTATATCCAATCTTGGCACTATTGTCTTATATTAATTCTAATGATTTTTCTATAATTCTCATTATCTGTCTAGTCTAATTTTCTTAGTTTGAAGTCTAGTTATTATTCTAAGTGTTCTGAATGCCAATTTTTTGACTGGTAGGAGCTCAAATATCTATGACCAAACCCTTATTTATTGCCTCCTCTTTTGAGGGTAGGATTGAAGACCCTGAAATGGATATCATCAGAAGAAAAGAGCCCTTAAAGTGTTTTATACTGTAAAGTTACATGATATAGCAATGATAATTGACAAGATATCTCAAGATATATCATGGTTTGTAATGAGAGATTATTAGACCAACATGGGTATGCATGATATATATAATAATGTAATAACATGTGTAATGTACTAAATTGTAACTAGAAGTTTGGTTAATTCTTAGTTATTAATTGTCGAGGGATGAAGCATGATGTCCATCACGGCATCTAAGAAAGCAAAATAATGCATGATGTGGATCATGGCATTGCAAAAAATCAAAAACTAATCAAGGAACAAGCATACAAGGAAAAAATAAAGATGCATACAAGAGTGCCCAAATGGCCAAGCAAACAAGGGACATGGGTACAAGTCACTCAAACTAGAAAGAAAGCATACAAGGCATGTTCAAATGTCACATACACATATAATTGAAACAAACAAGGTTGGTGTGAAAGCCATTGTCATATAGAAGAGTATAGATAAAGGACATTGTCAAATGTTCTAAGGCATGCACAAGAATAAAAGCAAGATATATTAGCAAATATCCTAAGGAACATAAAGGAGACAAAACATAAACTGAGAAATGCAATCAGATATAGCTATGCAAAGCAAGAAAAGAAAGCATGTAAATACTGGAAATACAATCACATCTAACTCATCAAAGAAAGAAGTGAAAGTATGCAAGACATGTTAGTATAAGACTAGGTATATGCTAAGAAATACACAAGTGTTAAATACTAGTGAGATGTTGATATAGTAATCTATGTAAGCTAGTAAGTAATGTATATCAACATGATAACTAGAGTGTGTGGTGTAGGAATGGCATAACTTAGATGGTGTAGTCATGTAGAAGATACCCTCAGTGGGTATGTATATTGATGTGTGTCTCGAATGTAGAAGTAGGATGCCCCCTCAATGGGTAGAGTGAAGTAATCAAGGATCTAGATGTCACTGCACACACTCAAAGAAGATCAAGTGAAGCATGGTAATATAGATAAATTGATAAACAATAACATAGAACATCAAATGTAAGTCTAGCATGGTGGTAGAAATGTAAAGCATAGGTAATGCATACAATCGAAATGTTTTTGGTATTTTTGAATATTTTAATGTTTTTGAATTTTGAAATATTTGAATGTTTTTGGTATTTTTGATATATAAACTATGTTCAATCAATCAAATAGAGTCTATGTATAGGTAATATATAAAATAAATGATACTAAACAATGAGTCTCATGTGAGACTCCCTATCACAATGTCTTGTATCAAGGAAATGGATCATGTGTAATCGTGAAGCACGATGAAAGGGCTAAGACTATGGCTCTAAAATCTCTAAAGTAAAAATAAACTGTGGGGTCCCCCTATAACTCTAAGAAGTGGATACAATTGTAGAGCTTTTAAGGACCCATCTTGTAGTAGGAGAAGCTCTTTGAACATGTGCTCTATGTGTGGATGCATGAGACCTTAATGATACTACCCTAGGTGTGAACATTGTAGCTAGAAGTTGTATTAAATTTTAAAACTATGGTTTCTCTAAAAGAGACCTCTATGGAAGTGTATAAACTCTCTGTGTTAGCGATGGAGGTCTCAACTGTGTCTAAATCTAAATTGGAAGAAGAACTAAAATTGGTGGAGAAACTAAAACTAGTGGTTGAACTAGAATTAGTGACTATAAAGTAGAAGATGGCTCTGAAGTGGGGAGTCATAACTCATATGGAACTCCACCAACTATAAAAACCTGATTAGCATGAATGAATTTCACATATCTATGAACTATAGAAGGTACTTCTCAAAGTTTTTGAATCCATGGTCAACCAAGTAACATATCAAAAACCCCTACATTGGGAACAATAGTAAATGGTGTGGCCACATGTATTGGACCAACCTATAAAGGAAGTACAATCTCACCCAATTAACTTTGTATGTGCCCATTGAATCCACTGATAACTATGTCCATTGGGGTAAAATCCTGCTCTAAATATCCCAAATGCTACAATAATGTCATAATACACATGTTCACACTAGATCTATTATTTATGAGAACACTATGAATAGGATGATTATGAATGTAATCTTTGATAAAGAGTGCATGATAATCTAAATCATCCTTGAATATCTCCTGCTCTGAGAAGGAGATGGAAGGTCTAGCTGGAACTCTAGAATTTTATACACCAATCATGTTTCTCAAAGGATGTAACTCAATTGAAGGTGCCTTGTATGTATCTAGTGGAGGATGTGCATGATATACATAGTGAACACCTAATGTATCCCTTGTCTCTTGTTTAGAATGTTTTGAAAAAGGATCTGAGAATATTTTCAAAGATTTATCTTACATTTACTTTGCCTGAGGAGGCTCAACTAAAGTGCCAAGATCAATAACATTTCCATCTATCAAGTTATGTATCTTATGTCTCAAACTAATGTATTTGTTTGTTATATGGTCTGATGCCCTATGAAACTTGTAAAATCCATGTTGATCATATCCCCATGGAAGAGGCTTTGTTGGATCAACTTCCTGAATAAGAGGGAGAGATATGATATTACATTCCAAAATCTAATGTAAAACTCTGGCTAGAGGAACTGGTATATTAGTAAAGGTTCACTGGGGAAGTGTTGATAAAACCACATGCTGGGGGAGCTCTAAAGTCACATTAGCTATAAGTTTATTCTGACTCTTTCTATCATTGACCTTGACTTTGTATGGGACATTTCTATTACACTTGTTTGTTGTTTTTGATATGCTAGTGTACTTGAGTTTTCCCATTGAAATTAGTTTAACTTCCCTTTCCTTTAGTGTATGACATAATTCAGTGAAGGAAGAGAACTATTTGAACATTATTAACTCATGTAAATTTGGTAGAGGACTTTTTTTGAAGAGATCTTGTAACTCTTGATCGACCATGGGGATAGTCATCTTAACCATCTTATATGAAAGAACATAATCTATGAGATGCTCATTTGACCTTTATTTTTATTACAAAACTCGGGCATATGAAACCTTATCACCAATGGCAATGTTGAAATGAGCTAGGAACATGTCAGTTAAAGGATCGAATGCGTTAACTGACTAATTCAATAGACTATAGAACCATTGTAAAGCATAATCCTCTAGACTCCATGAAAATAAATTGGTAAGTAGCCAATCATTTGGCACATATTCCAAGCATGTTGCATTAAAATCTCTCAAATGTGTCTCTGAATCATCCTTGCCATCATATAGAGTAAGCTTGGGTTGAATAAAACCTTTGACAAGGGTATAGAAGCAATATGACGTGCAAATGGTGTATATAGTAGATCAAAAGAATCCAAAACTTGTGTAGGTCTAAAGGCACCTTGATCAAGATGTAACACCTTGGATTGAAGAGATCGTATCGATTACACAAGGCTAACACATTAGGAGACAAATAATTACTAGCTATAGCCAGTGGTATAGAGGTAGGTTGGGCTACTATATGGGGTTCTTGAGACATAGTTGCCCTCGTAGTGTCATGTTCAACTAGATGCTCTGTGGTTTGAGAATATTGACCATTGTTCACTTTTGTTATTCCTCTTGAAGTATTTTAAGCATGCCATCTTACATGTTAGGGAGTTTAGTTAAAAGTTCTTGAAGTTCCATTTTATTAGTTTCATCAAAACTGGTGTATTGGGCCATTGTTAAGGTAGGAAAACAAATTAAAAATTGATTGATTTTTTTGTAATAGTTTGTAAAAAGCAAGGTGCTATGGAAGAAAGTACTAAAAATAGGAAATGTAAAGTCTTAAAAATAGCAAATTAGAAAGTGCATAAAAAGGATACAAAGCTCACAAACATGTAAGGTGATACCTCAGAAAGCAAATAGGAGCTAGTACATGCAACTAGGGTTTTGAAAGAAAATTATTTTAAAATTATTAAGGAATTTTAAAATTTGATGCAAATTTTTGATTTAAATATGTAAGTAAAATTTTTAAAAAATATGAGAAAAAATCTGGGAAAATACCATGACCTAATATGGGCAACTAGGGTTTGAAATAGAATTATTTTAAAATTACTAAGGAATTTTAAAATTTAATGGTAATTTTTTATTTTATTAAGCAGGTAAAAAATAGGAAAATACCAAGACCTAGTATGGGCAACTAGGGAGTGAAATAAAATTATTTTCAAATTAATAATAAATTTTAAAATTTGATGCAAATTTTTAATTTAAATATGGAAGTAAAAATTCAGAAAAGTATGGGAAAAACTACTAGGAAAATACTAGGATCTAGTATAGTCAACTAGGGTTTGAAAGAAAATTTAATGCTAATTTCTAATTTTATTAGGCATGTAAAAAATTATAAAAATATAAGAAATTTCAATAGAAAATTTACCCTAGGGTTTCTATGGTTTTTATGCACAAACGATGTAAGTCAAGTTCACCAAATGATTTAACAATTTTAGAAATATTGGTGTATTATTCCTAATTTAGTTAAAGGTCTAAAATATGAAATCAATAAATAAATATGCAATTATTAAGCTACTAATTTATATAATTTGATTTTAATTTGAACCTTTCTAAAGAAAGTAATAAGGGAGAGAAATTAAGACTTAGTTGGAAACTAACTGAGATGGTTGTTGCAGGGTCTGAAATTCACTATGTAAGATTAGGACACTATCATAATTCAAGATCTAGCCTTCATTTATTGACTAGATATGAGTACCAAAATAGGACACCTTAGGGTCTAGTGTGATAGTCATCTTCTAATACTATTTTCTAGGAGATCTGAGATTTTTATGTTTTGTTTGTTGTGTCTATGTGAACTTGCCTACAAAATTTTGACTATTGGATGTCTGTGGAACTCCTTGTAGAGTTGATTTAGTCTTTAAACCCTAGACTCCATTATGCTTTGACAAAATTTGAAAAATAAAGGGGGGTTAGTGTGTGTAAGATGCATTGAACATGTATCCACACCCCTTGTGTGGGCATCCTACCTACATACCAGTACTCTGAAGAGGGATCAAGTCATGTATAGTTCTCTCACTTGATGTGTTTTGTGTAATAGTGTGTATGAAGATGTAAAATGCTAAAACTAGGTGTGCTTGAGGTCGTTAGGGACTAGTGTATGGATTTGAATAAGCTTGTAGTAGTAATGGTTGGTTGTATTCAAAAAATAGAAAAGATTATCTTAGTGGTCTTGTTTGTATTCTTGTTTGCTTTCTAATAATTTCTAACTCTTCCAAATGAACTGTGAATGGGATTTTATAGGGATCTATTGGTCATGGGTTGAATGTGCTCACATTAAGCTGACAAGAAGAGGGATAATAAATAGAAGGAACTAATCATTAGAGAAAAAAATTCACTTAAATAGGAGCGTCATAAGTGGACACTAGATGACCCAACACTATAGTCCAAGTTGGGTGCTATAATCTTGAGCTAACAGTACCTGGGGGGGATAGATTTATCATGGAAAGAGCAGTCTGGTTGAGCTGAGATTAGGTATAAAATGTTATAGATAACTAAGAATTAGTGAAAAAATGCCTATGAGGGTTATGATAGTAATCAAGAGATACCTATGGGTTAGGTGTCATAAGCCACACTCAAGTTACCAATTTTCATGTTTTATATGACTACAGAAACCTTGTTCATTACCTCACATTTTCATAAGAGATGATACACTAGTGGACATTGTTGGAAAAAGATCAGTTACGATGAATTAAGGCACATTTTTGGATGTTATTACATATTTATGTTCTAACCTTATTTCAGTCTATGAAATAATTCATCTTAAGAATTGCAAAAAAGTTAAATTTTTCTTTGATTCAGTAGAAATTCAAGATCTTGAAGATGATTTCTTAGTTACAATTGCAAAATTTGATCATGAGTCTCAACTATATGTATTCTCCCATTTTGTGCCTCATTCCCATTATAGTTATTTACTCACTCATACAGATTTGATGAGTAAACTATGGCATGAGTGGTTTGTCCATCTCAACTACCACTACCTTCAACAACCCATCTCAAAGTATATGGTAACAAGACTCTCTCCAAACTAGTTTTTCAATGGTGTATGTTTAGGTTATACAATTGAAAAACATCCCAAGGATAAGTTCAATAAAGGGTCATCTTGAAGGGCTTCACAAGTACTTGAATTCGTTGACAGTGATCTTATGGGTCCATTCCCCATTATGTCTTTTAGCAAAACCTATTGTGTCTTCACTTTCATTGATGACTATTCATAGTTCATTTGGGCCTACTTCCTTTGTCAAAAAAGTGAAGTCTTCGACTAGTTTCAAGACTTCAAGGTTCATGTTGAGAAGCAATCTGGAAAACTTATCAAAATTCTTTGCATAGATGATGATTGAGAATATGTGAATCATCACCTTGAGAAATTATGCACACTTGAAGAGTTCAACCTTCAACATTATTTTGTCTACACACCCTAGTAAAATGGTGTTCATAAATAAAATAATAGGACTCTAAATGAGATGGAAACTTGGGTGATTTATGCTCACTCTCTTAGTATATAATTTTGGGTTGAAGATATATAATGTGTTTCTCACATTTAGAATCACATTCCTCATAAGGCCCTTAAAGGCATGACTTATTTTGAAGATTTATGTGATCAAAAACCTATTGTGAATAATTTTAGAGTCTTTTGATACCTGACATAGGCACACATTCCTTTAGATAAATATAAGGTTTTACAACCATAAAGTCAACCTTGCCTCTTTGTTGGATATCCTAATGGTGTCAAGGGATATCGACTCTTTGATCCATAGACAAAATATATTTTCATTGTGAGTAGTATTAAGTTTGATGAAACATTTCTTCCCTTAGTCTCTCATACTTTATCTCATCCATCCCTAGTGGATTCATAAGATAGTGACTTACGGATTCCTCTTCACCTTTGCCTCTACCAAGGTCATCTTCAATGGCTTTAGACTCTACTTCCTTAACCCCATATTCATCATTACCTTAATGGGTTTGAAAGACTCTTCAGTCAGTAGGCCCCTTTACCAGTGATCCTTCAAATACTCTTAGGACTTGATCATAAAATCTTCATCTTCCACATGTATACATTGCCCTTGCTTCTAATCCAAAATATTTTTTTGAAGCATCTAGTCATATTTAGTGGGAATTAGTAATAAGGGAAGAGTATAGTTCCTTGATGAGGAACAACACTTGGGATTTAGTCCCCCTTCCCAAATGAAGGAAAATGGTTCATTATAAGTGGATCTACCAAACCAAATATATAACAGATGGAATAATTGATAAGTTCAAAGTGTGACTTATTTCCAAAGGGTTCTCACAAGTCCCTGGTGTTGACTAAACTAAGACCTTTGCTCTTATTACTAAGATTAGTTCCATTCACTTGACTCTTTTTATTACTATAGCTTATGGTTGAGTTATACATTAGATGGATGTTAAGAGTGCATTTATTCACGGGGATATTTAAGAAAAATCTACATAGATTAGACACAAGGGTTCGTTGAACATTATTCTTTGGTTTATCACTTGTAGAAGTCTCTCCATAGCCTCAAACAAGCCCCTTGAGCTTGGTATGTCAAGATGGACTCCTTTCTTCTCTTGACCAAATTTTCATGTTGTAACTCAGATCCCAACATATACATTATATGATGTAGGATGACTACCATTTACATTTAGTCCTATATGTTAAAGACTTAATTCTTACTGGGAATTCTTCATTCATCATTTATAGAGTCAAATTTTCTTTACATGATCATTTTGATATGACTGACTTGGCCCTTTTACACTACTTTCTCATGATTAAGATCACTCAGTCTTATTTTGGGATCACTCTTGCTCACCCCAAGTATGATTTTGATATTCTAACTCAATTCAACATGGCTAATTGTAATCCTACACTGACTCCCTTTCCATTAGGAGTGAAGTTTGAGGTAATTTATTCCACTCTACTAGTTTATGCCACTTTGTATTATCAACTTGTTAGAAGTTTCATCTATTTGACACACACTCATCAAGCACTTTCTTTACAATTGGCATGGTCTCATGATTTATGTAGGATCCACATGAACTTCATTGGAAAGTGGCCAAATTCATCTTGTAGTACATCCAATGCACTCCTTGACATGGGATACATTATGCAGTAGGGATTATTCTAGACTTAGTTGGATATACATATTTTGATTGGGCTAGAGATTCTAAGGATCATAAGTCCACATCCAATTATAAATTTCACCTTATTTTAGGCCCCATTAATTGGTAGAGTAATAAGTAACATGTTATTTATCTCTCTTTGACTAAATCTAAGTATCAAGGGATGTTAATACCATTACTAACTTTATTTTTCTTCAAAATATTTTGACTGTGTTCAACATCACTATTCCATGGCCATCTGCCATCTTTTGTGAAAATCTAAGTACTATTCATATCTTGAAGAACCTAGTTCATCATCAAAGGACCAAACACATAAAGATCCACATGCACTACATCAAAGAACTTATTCAAGAGTAGGTCATTGATCTTTGCTATTATCCTACAATGGAGTAGGTTGCTAATATCTTCACCAAATATCTCATTGATAGTAAGTTCCATCACTTTCAAACTCTCTTATGGTTACAATCCATTACTTTAGGGGGGTCACTTGACCTTATCTCATCATCCTCTTATAGGGGGAGTTTTTTTTTTACAATTTTTCTCCTCTCTTATGCTTGAGGGGATCATTTTGTACATGGGTACCTCATCAAGCCTTGTTACTGAGACCCATTATTTTTTTCATGTTTTTAGTTTGCTTTCCTCTTAAGTTACACTTAAGGGGGTGTTGGGGTGAAAAGGGTTCTCACCAAATCTGATTTTACCCTTGGGTTCGTTTTACACTTCTTCAATTTAAGCTTATTTAGAACTTAATTGTGTGCACATATGTTTAGTGCATAATTAGATGTTTATTGATATGCACATGTGTTTAGTGCACAATCTAGTTACTCCACTATGAGTGGACCACATTTCATTATGGGACGTCTACCATTTTATCCCCCACCTTGGTGTGTGAACATAGTGTTGACATACCCACTATGGGTTGTCTACCCCACTCTCTCTTTCCTATATATTGTGTACTTTAATAGTTAATTTGTATTATGGAATGTGGAATTCAGAGTTAATATATTGCATTTATGAAACTCCTTTGATTCCAGTTGAATCAATTCATCTCTTACATTTATCTTTCACATTGTTTATGCATCCTTGATAAGAACACAATTTATTCTTATCAATATGTGATATTGCAAGGAAGGATGCTTCCATTGGGCCTTAGAATCATGTTAGGCTATATTAGCCAAATCTTAAATGGCATAACCCAACCAAGTGATAATGAAAAATCATTAGTCCAATGATATAACCTATTGTTAGTTATTCTAATTTCTCACTAGAAACATTTATGAAATTAGGTATTAAACCAAATATGATGAATTACAGTGCAACAAAAAAAATTAAATGGTAGGTAAAAAAAAATAGTTATTTTTGCAAGATAAAAATGACTTATAAAATTTAAATTGAGTAAAATTGTTGTTATAAAATAGAATAAATATAAATGCATTAAAATGCAAAACATGGCATATATGATTAGAATGAAGGATTCCTATACTTGAATAGAAATGAATGATCAATGAATGACAAAAAAATTAATAAAAACACACTAGGAAAGAGAAGACATGTTAAGCATGGGTTATGTAAATGACCACACATTTACCCATTCATGTCATAAAGAATACAATGAATAAACTTCTCTCATGTTTAATTTCATGATTACATACACACCCATAATTATCCCTAAATAACGAACATGTACAACCAAAAGACATGATTATAAAAAAGAGTAATTATTAAAAAACTTGGTTTCAATTCATTATCAAAAATTTAAACTAGAAAATGTGTTGCAAAATACAAATTAGTTAAAAAAATCTTCTCGATCTTCCATTGTATAATTAAGTAAATTTGATATTGGGTTGTCTACAATATTTAACCTTCTTTGAAATATAACCATAGGACTTTCAAATCAAATTTTTCTTCTATTATCAGAAATGGGATGAATAATAAATGTAAGAAAAGATGAAATTATTTCTAGATAAATATTGGGCATGTACAAAAAAGAGACATGATAGTGGGCAATGATAGAAATTAAATTTATAAAGTTTATAGAGCTTTTTAGAGTAGGGATTTTATTTTTCGCCATATTTATTTATTATGAGATTTTCCCCCTCACTTGGAGTTTTCCTACTTTCATGGAGAAGCTTGCTTAGGTGTACTTGTACATACATTTTGACTAGATGAATAAGAAGTAACTCCCTTGACTGGATATTATGGATATGGGAGTTACTATTATATTATTAGCTTTTTGACCACCTTTCTTAGAGGAGTTACTCATGCACTCCTATTTTTATATCACTCTTGGTGAGCTATTATTCAATGGAAGATTGATTATGGCTCTTATCTTATTTATGCAATATTCTCATGTATGTGATTTCATTTACTTACAAATATTATGTTGTGTACTTGCTTGACTCATGCTTATCACAAACTTGTGCATTCATTTGATCCAAATATATTGGTATCCACTCCAATATGGTATCAGATCCACTCTGGTAATCGTGTGTCTAGTTATTTATTGTTAGTTTTTTTTAAATCATGAGATTTTCATTATAAAAATAAACTTTTTATACAATCCATGTGTGGGAGTTTTCATCTTTGGTTTAGTCATTTCTTTGTAAATCTGGTTCATTGGTAGCTATTATCACAGTTTTGTGGTGTCTTTGTGATTGTGTGTTATATGTGCCTTGGTGCATTTTACTAAAAAATACCTACATGCTTCCATATGGCCTCATATTTAGTCTCATGTGTTCAGTATAGGCCTATATATTTGGCCTTAGCTTGGCCTCAATTGGTTTTGAAACAACCCCATTGGGTTTTACCATAAAATATCCATTTTTTTTTATAAATTTAATTGCACATATTCATCCTACAAATTTCACCATGAGAAATCTAATAAAGTGATTTTTAACTAATTGAATTATTTTAGTTAACTAATAGCATCATGTTTATTGCCTAAATGTAAGTCTTTATAATTGTCTTGGTCACTAACATCAAGTTCATTATTCTAGCTAAATGATGTCATTTCCTAATGTTAACAAGAACTATAATTCATTAATTTCTTATTACAAGTTTATGCAACCCTTACAAATGATATTACTAACCTTATAAACATAAGTAATCACTCAGCAACCAAATCAAACACAAGATTATCAACATTAGTTAATGTAGTAATATAACTAGGTTAGTGAAATCAAAATGACATGATTATCAAACTTTAAACAAGATCATCAATAGAAAATAAGATCATAACAACAATCAAAACATACTATAACTATTTAATTTAGGTAATGAACACAAAATATGTTAGTCTACTGTGGTGTGTGCATGGGTTTCTAATTTCTCTTTGGCATCCTCCAATGTCTCCATCTACACCACCATCTCTGATGATGGTCTCCATCCATCACACTTTGAGGGATAGTTATGTCTTGTTGATTTAACTTATTTTGGGAATAGTGGAGTTTTATTCTTATTTTTAATGAAGGGTCTAGATTAATAAATTAGTATAGAGTATAGAAATAAATACAGTCCTAATTTGTGCAATTATTTATCTTTTTCACTTTTCTAAAAATAATAATAAATAAGAAAAAATATAAATTATCTATAAAATAGACTGAGATCATTGATACAGAGGTTGAAAATGGCTTGCAGGACTAGGAAGTGTCTTAAACTTGAAACTAGATTTCATTGGGAAAAAAGGTAGGAGCATCAAAAAGTGGATGCTTTAGTGTTTAACACTATTGTCCATTCCTACCATTATTTTCCAAATTGATCACAGAGACCTAAAACTTTTTGGGTGGTTGCATTTTTCCTATGTGAGCATGCCTATGAAAAATCAAGTGTTGGTTATCGATGAACTCATTGTGGATCTAATGTTGTCTAAAAACCCTAACCCTCCATCATGATTGATAAAATGACATTTGAATCATTTGAGAAAGAGGGGGGTTAGTGTGAAAGATGTATTAAACATGCAATCCACACCCCTTTTATGGGCATGTTGCCTACATACAAATACTTCAAAGAGGGATCAAGTCATATGTAGTTCTTCCAACTAGTGTGTCTTGTGCAATAGTGTGATGCAAATGAAAATGCCAAATTGATAGTGTTTGAGGTAGCTAGGGAATCGTATGAGGATTTGAGTAGGTTTGTAGTTATGCTGGGTGATTGTGTGTAAAGAGTAGGGAAGTTTGCCTTAGTGCTTTTTTTGTATTCTTGTTTTCTTTGTAAGTTTGGTCACCTCCTTTGTAAATGAGTTTTGAGTGGGATTTTATAAGGAAAAATTGGCTATGGGTTAGATGTATTCATGCTAGGGAGACCTAATTAAGGATAAGGACTAGATGAAACTGACCATTGGGTCTCAAAGTGCAAATGGATAGGACCATTAAAAATGGGACACTTCTCTATGGGGCGTTATAGTCCAAATAGGGCATTCTTATCCTACAAGTTCAAGACTTGAGGTAACAGGATTGGTATGGGGAATACTACTTGGCTAAGGTGGAATGACCATTCAAAAGGTTTTGGATGACTGGTAATGAGTAAGAAGGTATCTATAAGGGTCACAAGAGCATGTAAAAAGGACCTATGGAAGGGGTGTCACAAGCCACACTCAAACTACCAATTTGGACATTTAATATGACTACATTTGCCCCCCTTCATTCTAGTGATGTAGCAAAGTGAAATACTAGGATAAAATAAAAATGGACAGTGTACCAAAACTTACCTATAAAGGTGAATCCCATGAAGATATATGATGTTGAGTGTACATAGAGAGAGCATAACGTGAAGCATAAATCTACAAGAGAAAACAAGGAGTATATTAGTTCTTACTAGACATGTTATGTCTAAAATAAGAATGTAAAAAGGCTAGGTAAAAGAGAGAGGAAGAGAAAGGAATGAATACACCTCATTGGGTACACAAACCAATATAAAACTTGTTGTGATGTTGAGTGATGTTGAGTGATATTGAGTGATGTTGGGTATGTGTTATACCAAGAGTAATATCATGAATAGAGTTGAGTGTTCAATGCCCCAAGGGTGAGTTAAGAATATAAAGGATGGACCTTTAGCTCCATCATCATCCACTATGTAGTGAAGCTATGTGATCATGTGTGTGTTAATCAATGTTTGGACTATGTGTCCAATCCCTCTAAGTAGGTGGCTTAAGAATACAAAGGCCAGCTAGTCCTTTGGCTCCATTGTTTCTTATTAAGTGTGGATTATAAAATGATACCAATATGAATGTGTGTCATATGAGATGGGTTGTGAATCCCATAAATGCTTTGTAATTTGATAATGTGGCATGGATAGCTGAATGTGTACTAAAAACTAGGCCAATCTTGGCCACTTTGAAAGGTGGAAATTAGGCTTGTATGAAAGCCACTCCAAAACTAAGAACTAAGCTTATATAAAAGCCACTCGAAAATGATGCCAACCACTTGTAAATGGAATGAGGCACATAACTGCTGAGAATACCTAGGTAATATAATGAACTAGAAAGAAAAGAAGGCAAATGTGCCACGCACATTGATCCAATCACTAGTGTCTATAACATGGATTTTGATTTGGAATTCATACCAACTACCCAATATAAAACTAGAAGTGAGAGCCATTGTACCATGCATGATGCCCCCTATATCTAGATAATCTAAGTAAAATTATATGAAACTACCTAATCTAAACTAGACTATAACTAATAAAATTATTGTTATGGTGTGGAGCTAAAAGCTTCAACTGTTTGCAGACACTAGAAGGAAGGATGTTGAAGAACCAGAGCCACCGGCGTCGGCAGTATGACCGACGTCAGTTAGATGCAGTGGAGAAGGAGACCAGTGATGGCAGGCAGTCGGCCGACGTCGACAGCACTAGACAAGTAGGGACCGGCGTCGGTCGCCTGTGTATTTTTGGAACTGCTGTTGACGAACAGTCAGTTAAGTGAAGCGAGTGTTTGCATGTCAAGCGACTAATTATAGTCACGAACTACGTGTCTAATTATTGTAACTAGAGTTCTATATTTGTAAGCATGGGATCTTATTTATAGACCCATAAGGCATGTATTGTAATAATTCTAAGGTAAGTAAAATCATTGAAGCTAGCAAGGTCAAGGAGATCTACAGGTGTAAGGTCAAGGAGATCAGCTGAAGCATTCAAGGAGGGATAGCAAATCAGGCTTTAGAGTTGTTGTGTTGAGCAAGAGAGAGAGAGAAGAAGGTCTTGAGGTGTGGCAAGCCTTTGAGGTGGAGGAAGAAGTGGCATCTTCCTTATTGTATTTTCTTCTAGTAATATCTAATACAAAGAGTGTGTATTGTCTCTCAAATTCTTTGTTGTCTCAAGTTTCTAGCTACTTTATCATTCTGGTATAATTCCGTGTTTAATTGCATATAAGAAAGTAATTAATTGTGCTCTAATTGGTAGAGCTGTAGATCCCCTGACAAGTGGTATCAGAGCTATAGTTTGCAGGAAGCAGGGTATTGTTTTTGATTACAGGTCATTCACAAGGTTTTCTGATTGAGTGGGAGTTCAGCAATGGCAGAAGAAAGTAGACTACGAATGGAGAAGTTTAACGGAAAGAATTATCAACATTAGAGGATGCAGGTTGAGGACTATTTGTATCAGAAGGATTTGTACTTACCGTTGGGTGGGGTTGCATGCAAGCCCACAGATATGAAGGATGAAGAATGGAACGTTCTTGATCGGAAGGCTCTCGGTTCCATAAGGTTGAGCCTTGCATCATCTGTGATTTCCAACTTATCACAGTGTAAGACAACGAAAGAGTTGATAAATTCCTTGGTGAATTTATACGAAAAGCCCTCGGCTTCTAATAAGGTATATCTTATGAAGCAGCTATTTACTTTGCAAATGCAGTAAGGTGGATCGGTACATACTCATCTCAGTGATTTCCATGGTTTGGTAAACCAACTAGCTTCAGTCAATATTGTTTTTGATGATGAGGTAAAGGCTCTCTTGATTTTATGTTCTTTGCCTGAAAGTTGGAATGGTATGGTTATGGCAGTAAGTAATTCTGCATCTACTTCTAAAATCTTAAAAGTTGATGATGTTGTGAGTGTGATCTTGAATGAAGAAATACGCAGGAGAAGCACAGGTGAATCATCAGGGAATGCTCTAAGTGTAGAAAGCAGGGGATGGCAAAGGGAGAAGGTTGAGCAAGGGAAATCAAGGTTGGGAAGGAGATCCGAGTCCAAAGGTATTACCTGTTGGTTTTGTAGAAAGAAAGGACATACAAAGAAGGAGTGTTGGTTGAGAGATAAAGAGAATCAACATGCAGGTATTGAAGAAGCAAAGGATGCAAATATTGTGATGCAGGATGCTCTCATACTTTCTTCAGATAGTCAGGTAGGATCATGGATTTTAGATTTTGGTTCATCTTTTCATGCATCCCCAAACAGAGATTTGTTCTACGAGTATGAACAGGGAGACTTTGGAGTTCTTTATTTAGGGGATGGTACGCCTTGTTAGATAGTTGGCAAAGGGAAAGTGCAGCTGAGATTGCAGATTGACAACACGTGGGTGTTGAAAGAGGTCATGCATGTTCCAATTCTGAATCAGAGTCTGATTTCTATAGGAAGGTTGGGAGATGAGGGATGCATAATAACCCTCACAGCGGATTCTTGGAAGGTTACCAAGGGAGCACTTGTTCTAGCAAGAGGTAATAAAGTAGATACTCTTTATCTGTCTACTTGTATTACTGATTCCACTTCTGGTGTAGATTCGAAGATGTGGCCTAATAGGCTTGGTCACATGAATAAGAAGGGAATGGAAGTTATTGATTCAAAAGGTATGTGTTCAAATTTGGAAAGCATAAATACAGTTCATTACAGAAAGAGGAAATTTGATGCTTTTGATAGGAACAAAGAAGCCTTGGTGTTTATGGAGGAGATGAAGGACAAAGATCAGTCACAGGGGCTGAATAAATCTGAGCAGGGTAGCATGGACAGAGGTTTGATCCAAGAAGAGCTCGCAGATGAAAATTTCATCACTTACAGGAACACATAGACACCGATGTCGGTAGCTTGGCACTGACGTCAGTCATCCAGATACCAACATCAGTCATGTGCAGACCAGCAGGGTCGGTAGGTCGGACAGGAGAAGTCTGACATCAGTCATAAGGACTGACATCGACAGGATGGACACCGGCATCAGCCAGGGAAATGACGTCGGCAGTCAGGGTCAGTGCAGGGAACCAACATCGATCGGGAGTAGACTGGGAGATGGCCTAGATCGATCACTAGAACGGATGTTGGGTGAATTAATAAGTCCCAAACACCCATGTGGAGGTCAGGAAAGGTATGTGAACCTCATATTCATTGTTCACCTTCTTTATATTGCTTACTGATAGTCATGAACTAGGAAGATGGAAGAAGCAATGCAGGTAGAATCCAGAAATAGTGGGAGCTTGGCATGGATGAGGAGTGTGAGTCCTTGGAGAACCAAACAGGTATTTGTTGGTAGTGTTGTTAGCTGGAAGGAAGCACTGGATAGAGGGATGGATTCCCATTTTAGAGAAGAGAGTGGATGGACACATGAGATAGAAGGCTTCGGTATATGGTCTTGATTATGCTGCAGAACAATGGAGGTTTGACCATTGTATTTTATCTTTACCAGGTTGGATAATATTAGCTACATTATCATGTTACTGTATTGTGTTACTTGTTGCAGGGTTTCATATACAGGGAGTTTTCTGAGCTAAGGTAGAGTTGGCTCAGAAGTATGTCATGGAGAATTTGGGAGCAGCAAAATTCTTGTGGCATAAGATACAGGTATTGCATCACAGGTTTGCATGGTGGTTGGTCTTCAAGAGTGACGTTGAAGAGGGATACAGAGCCTAAGGAACAAAATAGATGGTGTATAGGTACAGGTACAAGTTGTAGCTATTTATCTCCAAGTGGGAGATTGTTATGGTGTGGAGCTAAAAGCTTCAACTATTTGCAGACACTAAAAGGAAGGATGTTGAAGAACCAGAGCCATCGGCGTTGGCAGTATGACCGACGTCAGTTAGATGCAGTGGAGAAGGAGACCAGCGACGGCAGGCAATCGACCGACGTCGACAGCACCAGACAAGCAGGGACCGGCGTCAGTCGCCTGTGTATTTTCAAAACTGCTATTGACGAACAGTCAGTTAAGTGAAGCAAGTGTTTGCATGTCAAGCGACTAATTACAGTCACGAGCTGCGTGTCTAATTATTGTAACTAGAGTTCTATTTTTGTAAGCATGGGATCTTATTTATAGACCCATAAGGCATGTATTGTAATAATTCTAAGGCAAGTAAAAGCATTGAAGCTAGCAAGGTTAAGGAGATCTACAGGTGTAAGGTCAAGGAGATCAGTTGAAGCATTCAAGGAGGGATAGCAACTCAGGCTTTAGAGTTGTTGTGTTGAGCAAGAGAGAGAGGGAAGAAGTTCTTGAGGTGTGGCAAGCTTTGAGGTGGAGGAAGAAGTGGCATCCTCTTTATTGTATTTTCTTCTAGTAATATCTAATACAAAGAGTGTGTATTGTCTCTCAAATTCTTTGTTGTCTCAAGTTTCTAGCTACTTTATCATTCTGGTATAATTTCGTGTTTAATTGCATATAAGAAAGTAATCAATTGTGCTCTAATTGGTAGAGCTGTAGATCCCCTGACAATTGTAATTAACCTTACCTTTCTATTTGTTTCTAAAAAATTTAGGTTTTTAGCTGTTTGGATAAGAGCATTAAAAAGTGGACACTTTGCTGTAGGTCACTGTATTCTAAATGGGGCATTCTTATCCTTTACTATTTTTTATGACTATTCTATGTTCAACCTATTTTTCTATTCTATTTCACATATTTTAAATTTTGATTACTATTCTGAGTGTTATGAAAACTAATTTTGACTGGTAGAGGGATCTGATCTTTGTGAAAAAACCCTTATTTGTTGGAAGAATGAAGACCCTATAATGACTATCATCAAAAGAAAGAGCCCTATAAGTGTGTTATGCTATGAAATACATGATATAGCAATGATAATCCAGAAGATGTCTCAAGATATATCATATTTTATGTTGGATATTGTTAGATCAATATGGGTATTTCTAGATAGGTGTAACAATGTAATAGTATGTACAGTATACTAAACTAAAACTATAAATCTAGTTAGTTGTCAAGGAAGGATGGAACATGATGTCCATCATGGCATCCAAGAAGTTAAGATAATGCATGATGTGGATCATGGCATTGTAAACAACTGGGAAACAAATAATAAAATAAGCACACAAGGCAAGAAGCAAGACGCATACAAAAGAGGCTAAGGGGCCAGGAAAATAAGGGACATGGGCACATGTCACTCAAATTGGGAAAAGCAAGCATACAAGGCATGTTCAAATTCCCACATACACATATAATTACAAACAAGAAAGTTTGGCATGAGGGCCACAAGCACATATAAGAGTACCAACAAAAGACATTGGCAAATGTCCTAAGGCACACACAAGTAACAAAACAAGAACTGATAAATGTAATCACATCTAGTTACTCAAAGTAAGAAAAGAATTCATGTAAAATGCTGAAAATACTATTGCATCTAACTGATCAAAGAAAGAAGTGAAAATATGCAAAACATGTAGTACAAGACTAGGTAAATGTTAAGAAATACACAAGTTCTATATACTAGTGAGTTTTGATAGAATAATCTATGTAAGCTAGTAAGTAATATACATCAACATGATAACTAGAGTGTGTGGTGTAGGAATGACATAACCTGGATAGTGTAGTTATGTAGAAGATGCCCCTAGTGGGTAGATATGTCAATGTATATCTCAAATGTAAAAGTAGGATGCCCCTTCAATGGGTAGAGTGAATAAATCAAGGATCTGGGTGTCAGTGCACACACTCAAATAAGATCAAGTGAAGCATGGCAATGTAGATAAATTGATAAACAATAGGATATAATAGTAAAATGTAAGTCTAGCATGGTAGTAGAAATGTAAAGCATGGATAATGCATGAAATTGATAATTGTTTGGTATTTTGAGTTATTTGAATGCTTTTATATTTTGACATGTTATATTATTTTTGGTATTTTTAAATATTGTATTGTTTTTGGTATTTTGAATTAAGCTATGTAGAAGTAATCATAAGAAAACTATGTATAAGAAAGCAAAAAAAACTATGTACAAGTAAGTTGAGAAATTATGTACAAGAAAGATTGTGAATAAATGATACTAACCGATGAGTCTCATAAGAGACTCCCTATCATGATGTCTTGTATCAAGTAGAGGGATTGTGCATGATTGTGAAGCATGATGGAAGGGATGAGACTATGACTCTGAAAGCTGCGTATGTTTTAAGTGCAAATAATTCTTTGTAGTGGAAACTGATTGTGGGGTTCCCCTGTAACTCTAAGAAATGGATGCAACTATGGGGCTATTAGGGACCCATCTAGTAGTATAAGAAGCTCTCTAAAAATGTGCTCTGTGTATAGAGGAATGAGACCTCAATGATACTACCTTGGGTGTGAATACTATAGTTGGAAACTATTTAGAGTCATGAAATTGTCATTGATATAGTAATTGTTATAATAGAGGTCTCTATGGAAGTGTATGAACACTCTATGTTGGTGAGGAAGGCCTTGATTATGTCTATATCTTAGCTAGAGGAAGAACTGTAATTGGTGGAGGAGATAAAATTGGTGACTATAGAGTAGGAGATTGCTCTGAAGTGGGGAGTTGTAACTCATATGAAACTCTACCAATTGTAACAAATTGATTAACATGAATGTGTTTCACACATCTATAAGCTATAGAAGGTACTGTACATAATTTTTGGATCCATGGTCGACCAAGAAAAATGTTAAAGACTCCTACACTGGGAACAATAGTAAATGGTGTGGCCACATGTGTTGGACCAACCTATAGAAGAAGTACAATCTCACCTAATGAACTTTGTATGTGTCCATTAAATCCACTAATAATTGTGTCCATTGGGGGGATATATTGCTCTGAATATCCCAAATGCTGAAGTAATGTCATAGTGCACATGTTCACACTAGATCCATTATCTACAAGAACACTATGAATGGGATGGTGATCAATGTAGGATCTGATAAAGAGTGCATAGTAATCTGAATCATCCTCAACTATCTTCTATTCTGAGAAGGAGATCGAAGGTCTAGCTAGAACTTTGGAATTATACACACCAATCATGTTGCTAAAAGGATATGACTCAACTGAAGATGCCTAGTATGTAGCTGGTGGAGGATTTACATGATATACATGATGAACACCTGATGTTTCTCCTATCTCTTGTTTAGAATGTTGTGGGAAAGGATTTGAATTTTTTTTTAGAGCCTTGTCCTGTATTTGTTTTCCCTGAGGAGGCTCAACTAGAGTGCCAAGATCAATAAGGTTGGCTTTTATCAAGTCTTGTATCTTGTGTCACAAATTGATGCATTTATTTTTTGTGTGTCCTGGTGCCCTATGAAAATCATAGAATGCATTTTTATCATATCCACATGGAAGAGGCTTTGTTGTATCAACTTCTCAAATAGGAGGGAGAGATAGGATATTGCATTCCAATAGCTATTGTAAGACTCTGGTTGGAGATATTGGTAGATTGGTAAAGGCACATCGAGGAGGCACTAATAAAACCACTCATTGAGGGGGTTCTAAAGATGCATTAATTTTAGGTTGATTTTTAATTTTTCTATCATTAACCTTTACTTTGAATGTGACTTTACTATTACTCTTGTTTGTTTTTTATGATATGCTTGTATACTTGAGTTGTCCCATTGAAAGTAAGTTGACTTCCCTTTCCTTTAGTGTATGACATAACTCAAAGAAGGAAGAAATTTTTTTGAATATTATTGACTCATGTAAATATGGTAGAAGACTCTATTTGAAGAGATCTTATACTTCTTGATCAGCCATGGGGCTAGTCATTTTAGCCAAGATAGTCTTATATCTAAGAACATAATCTGTGAGATGTTCATTTAACCTTTGTTTCTATTGTGAAACTTGGGCATAAGAAACCTTTTCACATATGTTAATGTTGAAATGAGCTAGGAACATGTCAGCTAAAGGATTGAATACTTTGATCGATTGATTTGATAGACTATAGAACCATTTTAAAGCATAATACTTGAAACTTTTTTGGAAATAGTTTGGTTATTAACCAGTTATTTGGCACATAATCCAAGCATGCTATGTGAAAATATCTCAAGTGTGTCTCTAGATCACCCTTTCCATCATATAAAGTGAGCTTGAGTTTATCAAAACCTGGTGGCAAGGGTGTAGAATCAATATGGCATGCCAATGGTGTATGAAGTAGCACAAAAGAGTCCAAATCCTATGTTAGTCTTGAGGCACCTTTCTCATGATGTACCACCTTAGATTGAAATTTTTTAATCTCTTGCACAAGGGAATCCACATCAGGAGTTAAATATGTACTAGTCATAACTAGTGGTGCCACATAGGAAGGTTGGGTTGCTATAAGGGCTTGTTGAGACATAGTTCCCCCATAGTGTCATTTGTAATTTGTTGTTATGTGGTTTGAGAGGATTGACCATTGTTTTCCTTTATTGTTCTTCTTGTAGTATTTTAAGCATATCATCTTGCATATCAGAATTTTTAGTAAAAGGTCTTGAAGTTCCCTCTTATTAATTTTGTCAAAGTTGGTATATTGGGCCATTATTAAAGTAGGAAAACAAAGTGAAAGTGGATTGAATTTTTTATAATAAGTTGTAATAATAAAAATATGATGGAAGGAAATTACTGAATAAAGGAAATATAAATTCCTAAAAATAACAAACTTGATTATGCATAAAAAGGATATGAAGCTCACTAACATGTAAGGTGATACCTCAAAAGCATAAGGACCTAATATATTCAACTAGGGTTTGAAAGAAATGATTTTTAAAATTACTATGGTGAATTTTAAAAATTTAATGTGAAAATTGGATTCATATATGCAAGAAAAATTAGAAAAATATTGCTAAAATCAGCAAAGAATTTTCCCTAGGGTTTATAGGGTTTTTTTGTGCAAACAAAGTTAGTCAGGTTCACCAAATGATTTAACTTATCTAGGAATAATGGAGTTTTATTCCTATTTTAGTTAAGGGTCTAGATTAATAAATTAGTATAGAATATAGTAATAAATACAGTCTTGATTTGTGCAACTATTTATCTTTTTTAGCTCTCTAAAAATAGCAATAAATAAGAAGAAATATAACTTAGTTGGAAAACATATTGAGACGGTTGATACAGATGCTGGAAATGGCTATGTAAGACTGGGAAGGTGTTGTAAACCTGAATGTAGATTTCATTGGGAAAAAGGATAGGATCATCAAAAAGTGGATGCTTTAGTGTCTAATGTTGTTGTCTATTTCTACCACTATTATCCAAACTGATCACATAGACCTAAAACATTATGGGTGGTTGTTTTGTGCCTATGTGAGCATGCCTATTAAAAATTAAGCATTGGTTGTTAACATATCTTGCTATGGATCTAATTTTATCTTCAAAGCCTAAGCCTTCATCATGTTTGATAAACTAACATTTGAGTCACTTGAGAAAGAGGGGGGTTAGTGTGAAAGATGTACTAAACATGTAATCCACACCCCTTGTGTGGGAATGTTGCCTACATACCAATACTTTGAAAAAGGATCAAATCATATGTATTTTCCCCACCTAGTGTGCCTTGTGTAATAGTGTGATGCAGATGCAAATGTCAAATTGATAGTTTTTGAGGTGGTGAATGATTGGTATGAATATTTGAGTAGGTTTGCAGTTGTGTTGGCTGACTATGTGAAAAGAATAGGGAAGTTTGTCTTAGTGCTTTGTTTGTATTCTTGATTGATTTATAAGTTTGGTCACCTCCTTTGTAAATGATCTTTAAGTGGGATTTTATAGGGAAAAATTGGTCAAGTGTCAGATGTATTCATGCTAGGTTGACCTAATTAAGGATAAAGATCAAATAAAAATGACTATTGGGGCTCAAAGTGAAAATGGAAAGGACCATTGAAAATGAGACACTTCTCTATGGGGTGCTATAATCCAAATGGGGTACTCCTATCCTACAGGCTCAAGACTTGGGGGAACATGATTGACATGGGGAATACTATCTAGCTAAGGTGGAATGATCATTCAAAAGGTTCCAAATGATTGGCAATGAGCAAAAAGGTGTCTATAAGGGTCATAAAAGCATGCAAAAAGGATCTATAGATGGAGTGTTGCAAGCCACATTCAAACTATTAATTTGAAGATTTTATATGACCACACCTGCATCTACATTATAACAATAAAGGTAGTTATCTCAAATCATGATATAGATCCATAAAATACTATTGTATAAATTAACATACATGATCATCAAGTACAAAATATGAAAGTACAACTAACTCATAGTTAATCAATCATATAATTAATTAACATATAACTAACCCATAATTAATATATGTCACAAATCTTAATTAAATAGTAGTAAATCAAATAATAACCATGAAATATCCATGGATAAAAATATTATTTATCTTATAGAGAAATTGGGATGTGACAAGTTTTGTGTGTTTGGGAGACTAATCAACAGGTTCTACACATTCAAACTTGGTTCTACATTACTTCTAGATGACCTTAAGCTATAACATTTTCACCTACTAAGTTTACTCTCATTATCATGCAGTCAGAACTACCATTCCATGTAGTCTCTATGCCAAAATCAACAACACAAAAGACTCCTATAGTTTCAAAAGGCTTGAAAGTTTCTTCCAAAATAAGATAATTATATTCAAAGTTTGTCCTAAAGTTTTTTTAAAATGTAGCATATTAAATTGCCTTTTTTAATATCTTGATTTAAAATAAGGTCAAATAGGCTAATTTTATTTGAATGCATAAGAGGATTGGTCATGTTTAACATTATTAGTGGATTTTTTTTATTATTTTTTATAAAAACAATTTATGGGAAATATTTAAAGATAAATTGTTTTTAACCCTTCATATTTTTGCTTGCTTAGTTTGTGTACTCATCTTAAATGAATATTTGATTGAGCATGATGTTCTTGCCTAGTCTTGTAAATCATGTCTTTGAGACATTTGCACTAGTTTATCTATATGCATTTTTTACTATGCCCAACATATTTTGAGTGTGCATTGTTTGAAACATTTGGGGGCCACCATTTCATAGTTTATAGGGGTGTACTATGTTTCTAAGTCACTTTCCATTCTACTTTCACTTTCATTTCTATAACAACTACAACCACTTCACTTAATTTATGTTAAAAATAGATACAAGTTCAATTAACCCTCTAACACCACTTAATTATGATGAATGTGTTGTACCCAAAAAATGCCCCTCATTTTTGGGACAACATATAAGCTATTTTAGTCCTGCAAGACAAAATTATCTCTTCCCATTTCAAAAAATTATTCTAAACTTCAAAATTGGGAATTATTCAAGCCTTTTCAATCAAAAGACTAACAAGTTCAACAGGTTCAAAGGCTTCTACAGACGAGTTCAATCAAAAGAACAAGTTTCCAACACTTAGTCATTTTCAAGACTGGTTCAACACCTTGGTTCAAACAAAAGAATCTATCAACAAGCTTCTTTGAACCTTTGAACCATTGAACTATTGAACCTTGAACCATTTTTAGTTCAAAGGTTCAACGGGTTCAAAGGTTCAATGACATTAGTAGGTTTCAAGAATTAAGTGCTTTTGTCCAGGTTCAAAGTTTAATCACTTCAAATTCAATGGCTTCAAAACACTTATCAAAGAGCTTGGTTCAAGCAGTCAATTAAACAAATAGAAGTGAAAGAATGAACCATTGAACCGTTGAACCAAAGTTGGTTCAATTGGTCGGTTCAAATGGCAGGTTCAAAGGAGTGCCCCAAAAGTCAAAGAAACAAGTGCCCTTGCGAAGGAAATTTCTGTAGAAAAAGTGACTAAGGAAAACAAAAGCCCGAAACAAAAGATCATCAAAGCCCAATAGATGTTGCTAAGTGTCGTCTGTTGAGCCCCATTTTACTTTGTTTTTGAGAGCTGTAGAAGTTGCTATGTATCCTTTGTAAGATAAGCGGAACACACCAAGTATTAAACATCTACATGAATCTAAAATGAGTCCCAAGTGTATCTATAGTGTTTCTAAAGCATAATGGAAGCCACCATGCATCATCTTTCATGGGACACTTAAAAGGCATCCAAAGCCTCTACAAAGTTAAGCATATACTACCACATGTCCTTGCCTATTTTAGAGTGGATGCTGCCACGTGTCACCTATTGAGATCGGCATAAAACTGACTAAGGTAAAGCCAAAGGACAAACAACCCTATCAGAGGGCACTTGGAAACCAAAGTGGACCATTGAAAAAATTTGAAAGGTCGCTTTAGAGCTCAAACAACCCTTGCAGAGGGTAGGCGGGGAGCAAGCAGGCTGATTCAAATGCCGAACGAGCAAGGGAATTCCTTCAAAAAGTTTCTTGTGATAAAGTTCTAAAAGATTATTTCCTTCAGACAAATTGTCTAAAATAATTCCTTTGGACTTTTTGTCTGAAGGAAAAGTCCCCCAAAATAGAAAACCTATCAAGGAAATAAAAGATCGAAAAGCTGCCACATGTCCCTCAAAAAATTGTAGCAGAACGTGCCATGTGTCCCTTACAAAGTTCAGTATAAATTACCACGTGTCATCTACCAAGCCATAGTTTCAAGCAGCAGAAGCCACCAACATGGCATCATCGGCATGAATCTAAAATGAGTCTACAATGTTTTCAAAAGGGAATTTAAAGAGCTGTAGAAGCTGTCACATGTCGAGATCCGAAGTTTCTTCGTGTGGTCTCTTTGTTAAGTAAGGATTGTGGTGGGTCTCAGGTGAGTGGCTAAACTCAATGGAAATCACCACGTGTCATCTTCCACAAAAAACTAATATAAGTCCCGAAGACTTTCCAAAGGTAGCCAAAGTGTGGCAGACGCCGACAAGTGTCAGCAACTGAGTGAATCTAAAATGGGTCCCAAATGTTTCTATAGTATAACCAAAGCTCAGTAGAGACTGCCACATGTTCTCTTCCATAGGACTTTCAAAAATGTTTCTAAAGCTTCTATAGACAAATGAAAGCTGCCACATGTCCCATTGTAGTCCCATGGATATTGCCAAGTGTCCTCACCTATTTGGAAAGCGACCAAAGAGCAAGATCCGATTGAACCAAGGACCTGATTCAACAGACAAAAAAGGAATAACGATGAAGGACTCGAAATATTCACACATAAGATGTGTTTCTAGAAGTAGACCACTAAGTAGACATTGGAAGACACAAACATTCAATGGCGTGACCCATTTCTCTGCATTGAGAAAAGCAAATAGGCAAATACGCCTAATTCCAACATATCTTCTTGACAAAATTTAATGCAACATGATGTGTTACTACTCCCAAGCCTTTCTTGGAGGGCTATATATTAGACTCTCTCTTATTATAAGAAAGGAACATCTCTCTGTTATCAGAAACAAAAACTCTACCCAAATTGAAAGGCATTACTGAGACTTTGAGCTCAGATTGTTCATCATATTTCTTTGTTTGAATCAGAAAGCAAGTTACTTTCAGACTTTGTGCTGTTATAGGTTGTATCATTCTAGGAGATTGTTCTTATGTCTATTTCCTAAATATATTCTTATTTATGCAATTTAACAAGCAGAGCTAGTGGAGGTGACAAAGAAGGTGTCCTGAAGCCAGTTACTTTCAGACTTTGTGTTGTTATAATTGTCTTCAGTGTGTGTTTATTTTCTATTTCTGTGTAAAGAACCTTGGGACAACTTTGTGCCCTCATTGTTCTTCGTATTTCACTCTTTGGCAGTTGAGGTGGAGACTTTGTGCTTCATTTCATCCTATTGTGTTACTATACCCTATTACAGTTACTTATCTTCACCAGAAAGATTCCTTTTATCTGTTGAACAACACTTCTAAAAGAAGAGTGTCTTCTATCATTTCATCAGGATTTATCCTTTGATTCATGCACATCATCTCTAAAAAAAGAGAGATGGATGGTTTATCCTACCCTTGAGTGTTATTTTCTATTTATAATATTATATAGTTCTTGCATATCTATAGGGAACCTCCCCTTGATGAGAGGAGAGATTAGTCCCCTTTTGATGTGGTAAACCTACACATTTGGCTGACCAATCTTCTTGTTGTGGTTGATCAGAACTATTTTGTTTATCAGTACGCTGATTGACAAAATATTCACCCAACAGAATGGAAAATTAAAATGCAAATTATTTTTAGGATAAAAGGTTTGCATTTAATAACAATGGGGTTAGAAACTCAACCATCTATAGATACAAAAAAAGTTAAGTGGTATAACCATAGTGATGAAGAATGTGGGTTGTTGTGCCTTCATGTGTCTCCTAGTCTCCTCTTTCATATATAACCTACCAGAACACCGAATGAAGTTTGGACCATTTCATAAAAGCTCTTTGGGAAGCAAGATGTGATAAGAGGTCATGATCTAGAAAATGAATTTATCAACCTATGTCCTAGAAACTTTGACACCCTTCATGATTTATTCACCAAGTTCAAATCTTTGATATTATAGTTGAAGGAATATGGAATAGAGAAGAAATATGACCAATGTTTTCTTTATATACTCTCTAAGCTAGGTCTTGATTACTCAATCTTTGTAATTACTTTCCATGCCACTAAAAATGTTTTAGGCACTACATGGAAAATTCTCTCTTTATATGCTTTTATTGTCGACTTGACATGGAAAATGGAAGACTTCAAACAAAGAGAAGAAGAAAATAACAAGGATCAAGAGAATAAGAAATAATCAATTTCTACCAAAATAATCACTGAAACCTCCTCTTCTAATGATAAATCTAAGAAAGAGAAGGTTAAGTGTGCCTATTTGAAGAAAAATAGGCATGATGAACACAAGTACATGAAGAAACAAATTTATCACTTAACTCATCTTTTAGAAAATAACAACATAGGTTTTCTTAACTCTATCAAGTAGAATT
This sequence comes from Torreya grandis, assembly GCA_037957365.1. NCBI lineage: Eukaryota > Viridiplantae > Streptophyta > Pinopsida > Cupressales > Taxaceae > Torreya > Torreya grandis. The sequence continues at coordinate 2,294,331 of JARHVA010001930.1, forward strand.
CATCAACTCAAGTAGGGCAAAAGGCAAAGGTAAAGAAGAAAAAAGGGCAAGGCTATTACAAAAGTTACAACTCTAACCTCTTCATGGGTTATTGACTTGGGTGCTTCCCACCACATGGACTCTTCACAAGTTGAGTTTTCTTCTTTAGAGCCTTGTAGCATGTATTATATCATTTTGGGTGATGACACTTTAGTAGAATTTATAGAGAAATGGTCTATTAAAATGGATGGAGGAACATTCAATAATGTTCTAAGTGTTCCATCACTTTCAACTAATCTCCTATTAATGTACCAAATCACTCACATTAGTAAGAGCATGAGGGTAGAGTTTTCACCATATTCAATCATAATCAGAGATTTGCACAATGATTCTACAGTGGAAGTGGGTAGGGTAGATCACCAAGCTAGGTTATATATCTTCTCTCATTTTGCACCTAATTATTCTCTAACTAGTTTGTTGACTCATTCAGATGGAGTTAGTAAAATTTGGCTTAGCATTTTGGACACCTCAACTGCCACTACCTAGAGCAACTCAATAAAAATGACGTGGTCACAAGCCTACCTAGAGTCCATTTCTTGAAGTGTATTTATAAGGGTTGCACCCTTGGTAAGCATCCCAAAGAGAAATTTGATAAAGGCAAAGCTTGGAGGGCTTCATAGGTATTTGAGTTAGTACACAATGATGTATCTAGGCCTTTTACTAGTCTATATTTTACAAGGGCTAAGTATGTCCTTACCTTCATTGATGATTTATCGAGATACACATGAGTTCACTTCCTTAGGTAGAAATATGAATTTTTTAACAAGTTTTGAGACTTCAAAGTTATTGAAAAAAAATAATCTAAGAAATCTATCAAGGTAATTCAAACTGATAATAGGGGTGGGTATGTCAACAACAGGTTTGAGTAGTTCTGCATAGTAGAGGGTATTGATTCATAGTAGACAATTCCTTATAGTCTTCAAAAAAATGGAGTTGGAGAACACAACAATAGGTCCTTGAAAGAGATGGATAATTGTGTGATTCACTCTAAGTCACTTGGACCATAATATTAAGTGAAGTAATCAATTGTGCTTGCTACATTTAGAATAGGATTCCTCACAAAGATTTAAAAGGCATAACTCCCTTTAAAGCTTGGTATAGTATAAAACCTATAGTTAAACATTTCAGAGTCTTTAGATATTTAGCTATGGCATACATACCTAAGAAGAAGCACAAGGATATGGAACCTTAGAGTAATCATTGCATATTCATAGGTTATCCAGATGGTGTCAAGGGGTGTCACTTTCTATCGAAGTTGTTGCCCAAATCCGGATAATGTGAGTGCAATGGAGACATGATCACACAAGTTGAAGCAAGTGCACACCACATAGATGCTAAAGCAATTTGAAAATAATACAATAAGAGAAATTGCACAAGACAAAATGGAGAAAACTAAAATCTAATTAGCATGAGATGGCAAAAGTGAGGAATACATATAGGAGAGTATGTAAGTAACTCCTCCACAAAAGGTGGACAAGGCACCCCAAGAATAGACAGTAACTCCTCCATAAAAGGTGGTGACAAGGTGTTAAGAATAGAGAAGTAACTCCCATCAAGGGAGTTACTTATGACATTCTTATGAAACCTATGACACATCTATGACACACACCTCCACATAAGCTAGCCTATCCCAAAAATGTAAGAAAACTCCATGTATGCACAAGAAATAAAATTTCCCTAATTAATAAATAGGGAAAAATAAAAACCTACACTAATACCCCCCCATAAGTGCAGCTTAGGTGGGCAGTGTGGAAATATAAAATGGGTCCCGGTAACTAGGCCTAATGAGGTACCCATGTACAAATGTAATCTCCCATAAGATAGAGAAAAGGAGAAAACCCGTAGGAAAAAACTCCCCCCAAAAGAGAGACATAAAAGAAAAGAAGAGGCTAGAAGGCCCCCCTGAAGATGATGCTGCTACAGATGTGGATCGCACCCCAAGAAGATCTCATAGATGAATGAACTTACTCTCAGTGAAAGGTTTGGTGAAGATGTCTGCAACTTGATCTAAAGACTAGCAAAATATCAAGTCAATGACCTGACTATGAATAAGCTCCTGAATGAAATGCATGTGAATCTTTATGTGCCTGGTCCACTGGTGCTGAACCAAATTCCTGCAAATCTGAATGGTACTCTAGTTGTCACAATAAATGATGGTGGGTTGCTTGATAGGAATGCTAAACTCAGAGAGAATCCCCTGAAGCCAAATAGCCTCAGTAGCTGCATTAACAACTCCCCTATAATCTACCTCTATGGATGATATAGCAATATCATTCTGCTTCTTGCTAGACCAACTGATAGGACTAGAACCTAGAGAGAAACTATAACCAGAAGTGGACTTGCGAGTGTGTGAATTGCCAGCCCAGTCTGAATCTATATATCCAACCAAGTCAACCTCTATGCCAAATTTGTAATGAATCCCATATCTATGTGAACCCTGTATGTAATGCAAGATCTTCTTATCTACTTTCCAATGCAGCTCATGAGGTTCTTGCATGAATTTGGAGACAAGTCCCACTGTATATGAAATGTCATTCTTGGTGTGAGTCAAGTAGATGAGACTACCAACAAGTTGTCGATACTGAGTGGCATCAACCAATGGTGAAGAAAAATCAGCCTCAAGCTTGACTCCTGATAGAAAGGGAGTCAGAGATGGCTTACAATCAGCCATATGAAACTGAGCCAATAAGTCAAGAGCATACTTAGGTTGTCCAAGAGAAATCCCTGAATCTGACTATGAGATCTCAATGCCAAGAAAGTAGTGCAACAAACCCAAGTATGTCATGTCAAATCTATCCTAAAGAGATGCTTTCACCACTACAATAGCTGATGAAGAACTCCCAGTGATCAAAAGGTCATCAACACATAGAACCAAAATTAAGAGCGAATCATCCTACCATAAGAAGTAGACATTGGGATCAGAATGGCACCTAGTGAAACCCACTGTGACAAGGAAGGAATCCACCTTGGCATACCAAGCCTAAGGGGCCTATTTGAGGCCATAGATAGATTTCCTAAGTCTGCATTCTAAGGAAGAATCTTGAACAAATCTTGGTAGCTGCTCCATGTAGATCTCCTCCTCTAGGTCTTCATGAAGAAAGGCACTCTTCACATCCATCTGATGCACATCCCAACCATGTGTTGTGGTAATAGCCAAGGTGAGTCAGATAGAAGTCATCTTTGAAATGGGTGCAAAGGTCTCTGAGTAGTCAATGCCTGCCACCTGTGAGAAAACCTTGGCGACCAATCATGCCTTATACTTATCGACTGACCCATCTACTGCAAACTTGGTCCAATATATCCACCTACATCGAACCATCTTTCTTCCCTTAGGAAGTGAAGTCAAATCCCAAATGTGTTTTTTGATTAAGGAAGAATATTCTTCCTCCATAGCATTATCCCACTCAGGTACCCCCGATGCCTCTCGAAAAGTCTATGGATCCAAAACTGAAGCAAAGAAGGCATGTGGATCTCTCTAAAAATCCCCCCTAGTATGTCTGTTATCTGTGGGATCTCCTGCCCAAGTGCCAACACTCTCAAGTGTCTGTCTGGCCCAAAGTGGCCCAAAAGTGGGTGAGTCAGGTGTTAACTCCTAATCCTCTGACTGACTAGAGGTGGATGACTCTGCATCACTGTCCTCACTATTTGAACTCAAAGAAGAAGATGATGTCTCTAGCTCAAGACCCTATTGTGGCTGATCTGAATCTGATGAGGAATCATCATGAAGAAGTAGATCTGATGAGGGCGAAGAAGTGTCAAGTGTTGAGTCTCTAGGACTCTCCTAAAAATGGACACTTCTCTCAATGAACAACTCATGAGTGACTGGATCTAGAAGGTGATATCCCTTAATACCATCCAGATATCCTACAAAGATGCAAGGCTTGGACTGACGTTTCATAGCTTTGCATTTCTTCTTTGAAATTTGGGCCATAGCTAGGGATCCAAAAACTCTAAGGTGCTCAACATTAGGTTTCCTTTTATGCCAAGCTTCAAAGGGTGTTATCCCTTTCAAAGCTTTGTGAGGAACCTTGTTTTGAATGTAGCAAGCACAATTGATAGCTTCAGCCCAGTACTGTGGTGCTAGGGATTTGGAGTGAATCATACAACTACCCATCTCTTTCAAGAACCTATTATTGCATTCTACAACCCCATTTTGTGAAGAACTATAAGTGATTGTTCACTGTAAATCAATCCCCTATGTAGTGCAAAATTGCTCAAATTTGATGCTGACATACTCCCCTCCATTATCAGTTCGAAGAACTTTGATGGATTTCTCACTCTGTTTCTCAACAAGAGCCTTGAAGTCTAGAAAATTTTCAAACAAACTTTTGTTTGAGAAAATATATCCAAGTGTACATAGAGAAATCATCAATGAAAGTGAGGATGTACTTGGCCCTTGTGAAAGATGGTTTGGGAAAGGGTCTCGATACATCACTATGGACTAACTCCAAAGGTTGTGAAGCCCTCCAAGCTTTGCCTTTCTCAAATTTTGCTTCAGGATGCTTCCCAAGGGAACACCCTTCGCAAAGTCCTTTTGAGAATTGGACACGAGGCAAGCCAATGACCATGTAATGTTTGCAAAGTTGCTCAAGGTAGCGGTAGTTAAGGTGGCCAAACCGCTCATGTCATAATTTGATAACTCCATCTAAATGAGTCAGCAATGCTATTGGAGAAGAATCTGATGCAAAATGTGAGAAGGAGTATAACCTGGCTTGGTGATTTGCCCTACCCACTGCCACTGTAGTATCACTATGCAACTCCCTGATAGACACTGAATCTGGTGAAAACTCAACTCTCATGCCCTAACCAATGTGAGTGATTTGGTACACTGATAGGAGATTGGTTGAAAGAGAAGGAACACTTAGAACATTATTGAATGTTCCTCCTTCCATTTCAACTGACTCTCTCCCTGCAATAGAAATTGATGTGTCATCACCCAAACTAATTGAAGTCATGCTACAAGGCTCTAAAGATGAAAACTCAACTAGTGAAGAGCCCATGTGGTGAGAAGCATCCGAGTAGATGACCCATGAAGATGTGGAAGCTGTTGTAGCTACAAGGGCCTTGCCCTTTTCTTTCTCCTTACCCTTGCCTTTTGCCTTAGTAGAATCTTGGGTAGATGAATTCTGCTTGATGGACTCTAGAACACCTATGTTGTTCTTCTCTAGAAGATGAGTTAGGTGATATATTTGTTTCTTCATGCATTTGTGTTCATCATGCCCTGTCTTTTTACAATAAGCACACTTAACCTTCTCCTTCTTAAGTTTAGCATTGGAAGAAGAAGTCTCAGTGTTGTTTTTGGTAGGATTGGTGTTTTCTTTCTTCTTCTACTGGTCCTTGTTCTTTTTCTTCTTCTCCTTTGTTGAAGTCTTATCCTTACCATTTCCAGATATCAAGGCTTGGGATTGAGTAGACTTCATTGTGCCCATCTGAAATTGCTTATCTTGCTCCCTAGTCAAGTTGGCAATGAATGAATCCAAAGAAGGCATTTTCCATGTAGTGCCAAGGGCACTTTTTGTGGCATGGAAAGTGGAGACAAAGATGGAATAACTTGGACCTAACTTTGTGAGAATAGAAAGAATGAGTTGATCATATTTATTCTCTATCCCACACTCTTTCAATTGCAATCTAAGGGCCTTAAACTTAGTGAAAAAGTCCTGTAGGGTGTCAAAGCTGCTAAGACTTAGACTTATGAGTCCATTTTCGAGCTCATGACCTCTCATCTCATCAAGCTTCCCAAAAAAAATTTCTAAGGTGTCCCATATGTCATTAGGAGTTTGGGAGGATTCTAAGTGGAAGAGAAGTTTTGGAGACACAGACAAGCTCAGTAATCCAAAGGCTTCATCACTACGATTGTACCACTTGACCTTTTCAGCATCTGTGTTGGGTTTTATTTCTGTACCCATGGTGATCCTATACAACCCTTTGCTTTTAAGAATGATTGACATTTTAACTTTCCATTCATGATAGTTGAAGGGTGTTAGGGGTTTAAGTTGAAAAGAATCTATTTTTAGCTAAAATTAGGTGAAGTTGTGTTGATTGCAAGTTGTGAATGTATGCAGAAAGGAGAATGAAAGTAAGTTGTGAAAAGCAATCACACCCCCCCTAAAATATTGAGCCCCCTCCTAAATATGCAAGTGCACACTCAAAAGACGTAGAAATCAGCCAAAAATGCATCTTAGAGCGATCAGTGCAAGACTAAAACAAACAGGATGTCGGACTCAACCAAAAATGCATCTCGGGAGACCCAAATTTTTGGCACTTTATAAACTAGTGCATTTTTGAAAAATAACAAGTCTACACTATGGATAATTAAATTATAAGCACTTTTTCCAAAAATGGCACCCAAAACTGAGTTACCGTTTACAAGATATTAAAGTTACAATTTTCTCGTAAACTAGTGTTTTTGCAAAAAAAAGCACTAAAACATTAAAAAAATGCCTATTATAGGGAGATAAAGTGGCCTTCCAACCACTCGTTGGATTTGGCACAGAATGAGGAATCCAAAGAAGGTTTTTGTGAGGGGGAATTGGCCTCTTGCCAACCCGGGCCTCACCCTTCATCTTCGTAGGTCGAAGATACAAGTTTTAATTGAAAATCCCCAAAATACAAAACTGTCTAAAAACCTTAAAATTCAGTCAATTGACTGATTTTTGTTTTATCAAGTCAATTTTAACTATTAAAAATTGAAGCATAGACAGAATTAACATGTTGGCCAACCCAGAGGGAGACAGCCCTCAATGCCGAGACAACCTCCCACAATGCACAGATCTCAGCATCCTCCTGTGCAATATCCGAGCTCTTTCAAGCCTAGCGACTCTTGGATAAAAAACAAGTTCACCAGTAAAGAACCTCCAAGAGAAATCAAAGTACCAGCAACAGAGCCGATATGGGATGAACTGCTACCAGCAGAAGAAGAAGAAAATGAAGATCAAGAGGATGAAGTCGGAAGCATGTTTTATTCTGACCAAGATTACTGCCCTGATGAATGCAGTAATCTTCAAGAAGAAGAAGAAGCAGTAGAAGAAGCAGAACAAGAACCTGCAATCTACACTGAACACATTGTTAAGGATCCAGGGAGACAGAAGTTGGTATGTACCAGTATTCTTCCCTTAGAGCTGCCATAACCTGTATATTTAAACCATTTAATTAATGGTAGATTTGCCCAATTTTTTACATTAAAAATAAATGGCAGACTTGTAGATGCCCAGGTAGATACAGGTGCTTCTCTATCTTTTGCTAAACCTCAACTCATCAGTGATTGGAAGACACTTGATGATCATTTAGCTTATAAGAGCCTAGATGTCCAGGGGAATAGTTTTACCTGTAAAGACTATAAACATTAGCAACCCCTTCGAATTCAAAATAAAATCTTCCATGCTGACTTTTTTGCCCTTGAGAAGATGCCTATAGATATCCTTCTAGGAGGATCATTCATTGACAGATACTCTCCTTATGGTTCCACAACCAAGAGTATCATGTTCACTATAGATAATGAAACGCTGAGAATACCTCGCCTAATATATGCCACCGAGCAATTTCCAAGCTCCATGACTCAAGCACCAGAAATAATCCCAGCTAATATTCAAGAAATAGGAGATAAGATCAAAACTACTATCTGCTCAAATAATCCGCAGCAGTTTTGGTCCAAAGCTATGCCTGAAATGGAAATCAAAATTATTGAAGGCAAGCACATGAAGATTGGGAAGAAGATCCCAATACCAGCTCAAGATTACAATGATATGGAACTCCAGATTAAAGAACTGGAAGAAAATGGTTTTATAGAAAAGTCTACCTCTCCTTTCTGTTGTTATGCCTTTATGGTAAATAAACATTCAAAATAGAAACAAGGCAAGAAAAGAATGGTCATCAATTATCGGCCATTAAATGTAATTACCCAACCATTTCCATATCCCATACCAGATAAAAGCTATCTGTTGGAGAAAGTTGCTAACTGCAAATACTTCTCCCAATTTGACTACAAGTCAGGGTTTTATCAAATAAGAGTGAAAGAAGCCGACAAAGAAAAGACATCATTCAGCTACCCCTTCAGCCATTACCAGTGAACAGTTATGCCTTTCGGCCTGATGAACGCACCAGCATACTACCAGGCCCATATGGATAAATTTTTTGAAGGCACCTCTCAATTTTTGTGTGTATATATTAATGATATATTAATTTTTAGTAATAATTTGACTGACCATGCTACTCATCTCTCCAAATTTTACTAGCTGGCGCAAGATGCAGGAATAGTCCTCTCAGAGACTAAAATTTAGTTATGCAAAACTGAATGCAATTTTATTGGAATGATCATTCAAAAATCCAAGCTGCAGATCCAACCACACATCAAGGAGAAAGTCATCAGTTTTCCTGAAAATTTGGATAAACCAAAATTACAAGCATTTTTGGGATTATTAAATTATTTGAATAGTTTTTATCCTGACTCTGGTGAAGACAGGTATATTCTGTAAACACTTCTCCAGAAGAAGAAAGCTTATTGTTGGGAAGAACAGTATACAACAGCAGTTTAGAAAATCAAAGCCACATTTGCTTCTTTACAAGAACTGCATATCCCAAAATCAGATCAAATGAAGGTTTATACTGATGCCTCCAACCTCACATGGGGAGGAGTACTCATTTGTATATATGAGTGTAAAGAGTTTGTTTGTGAATTTGTGAGTGGTGTGTTTAGCCCTGATGTATTAAAATGGATTTCTTCTGATAAAGAAATCTATGCTGTAAAGAAATGTCTAGAGAAGTTTATGCTGAAACTTCTTCATTTGCCACATTTTGTTATTGTAACCGATTGTACTAGATTTCTGACCTTTAAAGAAAAGGATCATGGTCAGAAAGATGGTCGCAGAAAATATGTCCGGTGGCAGGCATTTTTTAATCGGTTCAATTTTGTAGTAGAACATATTAAGGGCACTGATAATGTTATTGCAGATTGGCTAAGCAGAAATCCTCCAGCAACATTGATGTATCAACCCATTCCTGGTTTTAACTTAACCAGAATCTACAACCAAGGATTTCCTTCGATGAACATCCTTGTGCAAGAACAAATCTTAAGAGAAGGGTTGCATCCCCGATATACCAGGATTTCTTATGCAGCAGGACAAGATTTGCAGATGTCCTCAACAGCTACAATTCAAGCAAACTGCCAACAACAATCTGGAGTCATCTATATTGAACGCCTTAATAGTGAATTTCTATACCATCAATTCACTAAACTTCTAAAACGTCCATTATGGACATGGCTAATCAAAATCAGATCTCCTTTCAATGAACATCTTTACAGGTGGATTGCAAGATTTGGACCACATCGCATCCACGAAGAGGAGAATCATGACCAAGACACTGTGGTACACACTATCATCTGTAGAAGACTTGAGTGGGAATCTTATTTCCATATCACTCCATGGTACCACGCATGTGAAGCTGGACCCCAGCACTGGCATCTTTCCAGTACATTCCAGTTTAGGTGTTTATTCAATCCAATTAGCGAAGATGACTTGGTCATAGAAGCAGAAGCAATGTTAGACCCACAACCGCAGACATCATCATCATCCAGTGCATCCAACAGCATCTCACTGTAGCTAGCTTTTGAGTTGTAAAGTAAGATGGGACTTGACACCGCCTTGACAACAATCAGGCAGGACCTCCCAAATTACTATATATAGGCCTCTCCGCCTTAGTATTATCATCGAAAAATTTCTAGTCATAAAAGTCTAGTAGCCTTGTAAAAGAGTATGCTCTTCTCTTGCCCTTCTCGAAGGACCCTGAGAATCAGAAATTGAAGCAAGGATATTTGTAATTTAAGAGTTTGAAATAATAATGTGAATCCGTAGCCATTCGGCCCATGCCTACTATCGCAGGTTTTCTATAATCACAGCTGTACAAGAAGGAAGAAAGGAGGCATCTACTGACGTGAAAAGCATCTAAGTGTCCACATGGGACGCCAAGCAAGGAGAGGGCGCCAAAAACATAGTTCAGAATTTTACTTGCAAAAAAGACAAAGAATAGTGGAATGTTTTCACCAAAAAACAAGGCACATTTCTAATTTACTGGGCAAGAAAAGTTAGAGATACTGAAATTGCAGACCTCACATATCCCAATGCACAGCAGGCAAGTTTCAACATAATAGAGAAGACCAAAAAAAATGTGCCATTTTCACAAAAAAATAGCTTGTTTTGGACGCGTTGTACGGCCTGCTTGGATCCTTGCTGGGCAAGAAAAGACTGTGGCATGGATAGAAAAGGAGGTAGGCGCAGAAGGCTGACTAGAAGGGCGCACTGTACAGCCTGTGGCAAAACTGAATGCTTGTTGGAGATGCCTTGCTTGCTAGAAGGATAATAGCAAAAAATATGCTCTACCAGATGAGTTTCCAACGCCCTCACCAAAAAAAGAACTCAGCTCCTCCCTCTGCTGCTCCACACAACAAAAGACACCCAAAGGCCAAGGATTTCCAAGAAAACTAACCAGAAGTGATATATTTTTTAATTTTAGACCAAATCTAGAATTAAAAAAGAAATCCACTCCTCTTGATTTCAAAATAAGCTAAAAGCATAATCACACACAAGATTATCGAGAAAGCTCTGATACCATATCGGAGTTGTTGCCAGAATCTGGATAATGCGAGTGCAATGGAGACGTGATCACACAAGTTAAAGCAAGTGCACACCACATAGATGCTAAAGCAATTTGAAAATAATACAATAAGAGAAATTGCACAAGACAAAATGAAAAAAACCAAAATTTGATTAGCATGAAATGGCCAAAGTGAGGAATACATATAGGAGAGTACATAAGTAACTCCTCTACAAAAGGTGGACAAGGCACCCCAAGAATAGACAGTAACTCCTCCATGAAAGGTGGTGACAAGGTGCTAAGAATAGAGAAGTAATTTCTATCAAGGGAGTTACTTATGACACCTATGACACATCTATGACACACACCTCCATATAAGCTAGCCTATCCCACAAATGTAGGAAAACTCCATGTATGCACAAGAAATACAATTTCCCTAATTAGTAAATAGGGAAAAATAAAAACCTACACTAATACTTTCTTCATCTAATCAAACATGAGTTGTTCATCAAAATAAGCGTTCATTTTCAGAAGAGTCCCATAGACTCAACACTTGACACTTCTACCACTTCATTGGACTCACTTGGATTCAATTTACATGATTTAGATCACCCTGAGGACATGCTATAGAGGTTGAGGACACTTATTATAGTTCTAATATCAAGAGTAGTGATGGGGACTCATCTTCATCCACATCTGGCCATACTTTGAAGGATGATGTTTCTCTACCTGACTCATCCACTTCTAGTCCTCTTTGGGCTAGGAAGACACTACAAAGTGTAGGTACATGGGTTGGGGATCCTTCAAATGATAGGTAGACACATTCAGAGTTTCAGAATGGGCTACATATTTTCTATGCATCTACCTCAAATCCACAGACTTTTTAGGAGGCATCCATTATTCTTGAATGGGATTCTACCATGCATGAGGAGTAACAATCCTTAATTAGGAATCATACTTAGGATTTGACACTTCTATATAAGGGAAGAAAGATAGTTCAATGTAAATGGATATATTGAACTAAGTATGTAGCAAATGGGTTCATTGACAAGTTTAAGGTGTGGTTAGTCATCAAAGTTTTCTCAAGGGTGCCTAACATTGACTACATAGTGAAATTTTCACCAGTCACCAAAATGAATTTTGTCAAGGTCACACTTGTTATTAATGCAACCAATCATTGGTATATTTATTAGGACATGAAGAGTGCCTTTCTTCATGGTGATCTTGAGGATATTTACATAAAGAAGCCTTCAAGATTTGTTGAGGATTATTTTTTTATATGAAGACTCTAGAAATCCATCTATGGCTTCAAATAGGCCCCTTAAGCTTGGTACGCTAAGATGGATTCCTTTCTTCTTTCAATAGGATTCACTAGATGTCATTCATATCTAAATGTCTATCTATTACCACATGATGATTCACTCTTTATTTTGGTTCTTTATGTTGACAAACTTTTGATCACTGGTAACTCTTCTTCATCCATTGTAATGGTGAAAAGGGCTCTTCAAGATAGATTTTTCATGATAGAATTAGTCTTGTTACACTACTTCCTTGAGATTCATATTTCTCACTCTGACTTAGGGATTACTTTTGCATAGCCTAAGTATGCTCTCAATCTACTTGCTCAATTTCACATCACTGATTGTAAGCCAAATTTGACTCCCTTTCTATCTAGAGTCAAGATTGATTTCAGATTTTACTTCACCTTTGGTTGGTTCTACCATGTATCACCAACTTGTGGGTAGTCTTATCTTCTTGACACATACCAAACCTGGCATATCATATGCAGTGGGCCTAGTCTCCAAATTAATGCAGGAACCCCATGAGTTTCACTGAAAAGTAGCTAAGAGGATATTACACTATATTCATGGCACATATAAATTTAGGATTCACTATAGAGTTGGAAATAACATCAACTTGATTTGTTATACTGACTCAAACTGGGCTGGCAGTATTCAAAATCACAAGTCCACTTCAGGTTATAGTTTCTCCATTGGTTTAGGTTTGATTAGCTAGTCAAGCAAGAAGTATAATGTTATTACTTTATCATATATTGAGGTATATTATAGGGAGATGTTAATTCTACCACTGAGGCCATCTAGATTCAACACATTTTCATAGAGTTTGATATCTAGTTTGGATAACCTACCATCATATATAATTATAACCAGAGTACTATTCAAATTTACAGGAATCCAATTCAACGTCAATAGACAAACCATAGAGATTCACATAGAATTCATTATAGAGATCATTCATGGGGAAATCATTGATCTGATATATTACGAGATGACATATTATATTGTAGACATATTCATAAAACCTTTCATGGAGATCAAATATATTCACTTTTAGGCTCTTCTTGAGGTTTGGGACATTGCAACATCATCTTCTAGGGGGCCTTATAGCCTCTTTTTTATGTCTCTCTTTTGGGGGGGATTATTTCCTATGGGTTTTCTCCTTTTATCTACTTTATAAGAGATTAATTTGTACATGGGTGCCTCAGCAGGCCTAGTTGCTGAGACCCATTTTTTTTACACTGTCCACCTAAGCTATGCTTATGGGAGGTGGTGTTAGAGTAAGGGTTTTTTTTCCATATTTATTTATTATGAGATTTTTTTTCTCACTTGGTGTTTTCAAACTTTCATGGATAAGTTTGATTAGGTGTACTAGGAGTTACATTTTGACCAGATGACTAGGAAGTAACTCCCTTGATCGGTTATTTAGGGTATAGAAGTTACTCTTCTATTATTGGCTCTTTAACCACCTTTCTTGGAAGAGTTACTCATGCACTCATATTTGTACATCTATCTTGGTGAGCTATTATTCAATGAAAGATTGGTTTCGGCTCTTATCTTATTTATGCAATATTCTCATGCATGTGATTTTATTTATTTGCAACTATTATGTTGTGTACTTGCTTGACTCATGTTTATCACAAACCTATGCGTTCATTTGATCCAAAAATCCTGACATCCACTCCGATAAAACTATTAATTTTTTTATTTAAAATATTTAGTGAATGCTTAAATGACTAGAGATTTCAGTGAGGTAATGCATTTTAGCAATGTTATAATTAACTTTTTGAACTCTATGGGACTGTATTACTAGATAAAATCATATTTTCCCTCTATAGAGAAAATGAAGGAATGACATGAGACCATTTTAATATAAAAACATCATATTTTCTCCTATAGTACTTGCTAAGATAATTTAGTTTGCCCCCTCTACGGGACTAGATTCTTAGAGAGATGAAGTAAGAAGAGTCTAAAATTTATGATGAATGCTTCATATTTTCAAATGAATTAGGGAAATTAATGATCTAGAGGTCAATTTTTAAAAGGTTCCAAAGGATAAAAAAACCTACACCATTGCATAGAGCTCATTGGGACCTTTCCAATGATATGTGGAACATAAAAAATAGAGTTCATATGCTCCTTGTGCAGCTAGTCAAAGTTCTAGCCAAACTGATCAAAATAGGTCAAAGTTGGTCAAACTATAGAAAATTACTATTATATAACAATTTTAAAATAGTTCCACTATGAATATCTTGTTGAGAGATTTTTGGTACAATTTACGGTTCATGAAACAGAGTTCGTATGCGAAAGATATGGCCAGTCAAAGTTGTGGTCAAACTTGGTCAACAAGATGATGTGGCAAAAATGTGGACTAGTAAGAATGTGACACGTGGCATTCAGTTCATATGGTAAAATAGTGAGTTTCAATAATTTGTCTTTGATAGGAAAATATAGTCATCTTTGACAAGTAACAAGGCAAAAAAGAAATTGGGGTTTAGACGGAACATCCAATGGAACGTCGACAAGTGGCGAGAGGAGATTGGACCATGTGGTGGGTCCTCAAGTCACCACATGGCTTTCCACTAAATAATTATCATGGTCTAATTTTAATTATTCCTGAATGTTCCAAATAAACCAACTTACCATTTCCACGTACTTGCTAAGTAGCCTTACGTGACCCCATATTCCATTCACGTTCCATGTCCTAAGTTCCCATGTGATTCCACTCTATATTCCACGTGAAACCACATAACATTCTAAACATGCCACATTTTATCCACAAATTTCGAATTCAAACCCATAAGCCTCCACAAACCCCACAAAATATATGTTAATGCCAACCATTGGACATGTCTAACCACAAATTACATGGTATAACTATATCCAAACGCCACCCCACTTCGCAAATGTGGGACAAAGATATGCTTTGCCCACTGAAAGTGTAGAAGAAGGGACTCAAACCATGACAAGTTTGGATAAAAAGATAAGGCCCAACCACTTGGGCTATGGGCTTGAGTGGCTATATAAAGCCACAAAATTGTATTTTAATACAATAGAGAAGAGTCCACAGTCAATATTGCTAAGGCATAAGGACTTCTTTCTACTCTTGCTCCGATTTGAGGCATCTAGAGTCAAGGACTTTGAGGTAAACCAGTGAAATATTCTAGTTTCTAAGACAGTTCTAATGATATGCTGAGTGTCCAGATTTGAGGTTTATTTGTCACTGATTTTGATGCTCAAAAGTGATATTTTTGAGTAAAAGACATTCGGAGGTGTTTTCGAGAAGGTGGAGAATCTGTTCGAGTATTTATTGAGATTATTCAAAGGTTTGAAACACATGTGGATCTATTATTGATTGTAAGCATTTATATTGTTGTATTTTTAATCATTTTATATTGGATTGGTTTATGTTTTAAGCAAACCTAGAGACGTAGGCATTGTTGAACTCTGTAATCAACATCTGTGCAGTGTGGTTGGTATTCTTGCATTATTTTTCATTTAAGTTGATCATTTTGCAGATTAATTTCGGTATAATTAATAATTTGCCTACAAAGTATCCAAAGTAAAATTTTTTCATGAAATTCAGTGTTAGTTTATGGATCAATCAAAATTTAAAATTACAAGTTCAGTTGAGATCAAACTTGTATCCAAAGTCCTGATTCCCTTTCAAATAGTGGAGAAAATTATATTTTGGCTATAGCTTAGCTCACGAGCCAAAGTATAATCAAAGTCTAAATCCCTCAACTTTCCAAGATGAAAAAAGTAGGCAAATTGGATTTTGAGGGATAGATTTAAAATGTGAACAGTTATAGAATAACTATGGTTTTCTTGACTCATAATCCATATAGACTATGTTCGATAAAATCATGTATAGTAGACTGAGATTACATTTAAAACATGTACAAGAGTTCTAATTTCTTCAATTTGCTTCAAAAGACAAAATTTTACCAACAAAACTTGCTCAAAGGAAATTTTCGAGGTGTTCAAAATTTATGATATAAAATTTGGAAATTTTCAAGTCCAATTTTGAGGACCACAATGTGGTGTTAACAATTCACAAAATCAAAGAGGTAGGCAACTCCCAAGGTGGATGACTCATATATCAATATCTTATTTTCAAATACTTTATGGAGCATGTGCATTATGGATTCGACACTTATTGGGTATCTAATAGCCTCCTCGTTGCTTCACATCATTGATCTTGATATAGATAGGCCACCCTCGCTTAGCTTCCAAGTGGATGCTCTCTATATTTCCAAGTGAAAAATAAAAAAGGGTTTTCGTACCAAGATTTAGAAAGCCTACATACAATCCATATGGTCTGACCCTAGAGGGCCATTCTCCTAAGAACTTCAACAATACTTAAACTTATATCTTCCCTTCAACAATGAATTCATCAAACCCTGGTGTATATCAAATTATAAATAGCTTGCACCCTAGGGATTTTCCTTGCTCACGTTAGAGTTTTCTCTCATCAGTGTCACATTGAGAAAAACCACCATATCCTTTAGAAACACTATATTTGTTAGATATAATATTTAGAATCCAAGATCAAAAACTATTTTATTTACAAATACGTCACTATTTACAAGATAAGAGAACAAGTCCTTTGCCTCTTCAAAAATTCACTTGGATCCTCCCATACTCTTATGGCTTATGAAGCCCAAAATATTCAACATGTTTCTTTTTGGAGATATTTGACCTTCGTCTATAACTTTCTAGATACAAGTCTCTAAGGGGGGCTACACCAAGGTAATTACATCCTAATTGTAACTGTATCACACCACCTATAGGAGGAGGCGCCATGACAAGCTTCCAAGCTTATATAACAAATCTATGAGACATTGCATACCCAATATTTTACATGGCCTTACACCCATCCCACACTTTATCAATTTAAGAATTAGAAGTATTTGTTCAGAACATTAAATTTCATCTCATTACATAAGACCCTCCTTTTTTTAATCTTCTTCACAATACATTTTTTTTTTATTGGAGCTTATTAAATGCTATTTTTAGATTGAGTTTTCTTTTTCTTTTTTTTGATTGAAAAACGCCCATGTATTAATAAAATAAGATATTGTACAATGCTAATTATACAAAAAAAAGGTGAAAAAATCACACCCCACGAGCAAAATCACATCGAGGGAAAAAATACCTCAGGACAAGTCAGAAAAGTGGTTAGAAAATGACCACACCCACAAAAAATTACATCGCATCAACAACTAGATAGCAAAGTAGAGAGAGCAAGGTACAAATAACAATAAAGAGGAAAATTAAGTCGTTGCAACAAACATGGAAATCGGGGGAGGTGGAGGAAACGTTGGATCTTGAGGCTTACCATGCCATCTTCCTAGGGCAAGAGGATCCTCGTCAATAAGTAAAGGCTCCCAATCAGTGTTTTGTTGAGCCTCTAATGTCTCATCTTGATTTCTTTCAGGGAAATTCCCAGAGACAAGTGTGGAAACTTGCCTTAGAGAGGCAGATCATAATGTCTGATGTCACCATCTTGGGATGGGGGAGGAGATCCCCAGCCCCTGTCATCACCACCAGATCTGGACGAGCCAATTGGGCCACCACTACGAGGAGAAGACCAACATACGAGGTGATGACCATCAAGAAGAATGACTTCTACATTTAATTCTGGACCACTACCAATGTGACCCACACCCTCATCCCCAAGAAAATGAAAAAATTAAATTAAATTCTCTCTTTTATATTCTTTCAAATATATCACTACATTCCATTATCTTTTTAAAATTGTACCTATTACCTATATCAATATCATCATCTTATAGACATTAATATTTATATTAAATTATAAAAAACTATCTCGAGAGGTTTCAAATCATATCATGCAATCAATCATCACATCAGGAAGAAGGGAAAATTAAGAACATTTGAACATATATTTTATGTATATATATAAAAAAACGAAATACACATTAAAAACATTTGGACTTATAATATATAAAGAAATGAAAGACTCCTTCCAATTTTGAAAGAACGCTTTCTATTTACAAAGAAATTTAGTAGCGGCGTTCTAGAATGATTTCTATTTCCAAAATAATGGCGCACTTAATTATAACTTTTGACTATTGATCTGAAACCACAACTTTGAACATAAGGTTTATGCTAAATATACACTATCATCCATACATAATTCTCTAGCCGCCTGTAACCGACTCCTCTGTTACCAGATAAGTCAACCAGGAATCCATTAATGGCTGAGAAATCCATTCATGGCTCAAAATGCTCGAGCTGAATGCTATTATCCTTGAGCGGCATATACTCTCCAAGGTACGTCTCCAAATGATCGGACAGAGCCGATTTATCAATGCTCTCGTGGTGAAAAGATTTACAGACAAAGTAAAACACGCTCTGCGTCAACCACCACATCAGATTAATCCCACACTGCAACAACACCAGCACGGCTCCAATGGCACCCCTCTGCCACACTCCCATCCCGTGAATATCCCCGTGGACAACCCCGGAACCGAAAACCCCTCCAATTACGCCCATCACAAACAAATACAGAACACTCAGCGCCAGCGCCGTGCCGCGCTTTCCTTTGATGAGATCCTTGCTCTTCTTCATCGCCCCCAATCCGTACCTCTCCTCCAGCACAGACACCACGCTGGCAACGTACCACACCATGCTGAGGTACACATGGACAGAGAACGACACGGCGGCGATAACCAGAACCCCCAGGAAAAACCGCCCGGTGTTCAGATTATCCCTTCCGATTATCAATATCCACCAGAACAGGGCGAACAAGACGGCCACGTAATACGCAAACATGATGAGGAAAAACCAGAGGAAAGTAACCATGAGGCGCTTCCAAACCCTAGGGACGACGCTCATGACCTTTCTGTAGGACAATTCCCTATGCGTGTAAACGCACGCCACGGTGTACACCAGCGCCGCAGTGGATAGCAGCGAGAAGGCCAGAACGGCGGTTATGTAAGCGGCTTCGAACAGAAAAAGCTCCCCCAATTCCAAATAGATGGCGTGGAGGGTCCTCTCTTCCGCAGGGGTGCCCTTCTCGATGCGCAGCAGTAGTCTGTTGAAGAATATTTTGGCGAAGAGGGGATCTGAGATCAGGCTGTGCCCCAAAATTACGAAGGAGAGGGGCAGCAGTAGGGTTAGGGTTAGTTCCCCGAGTAATTTGGCGGCAGAGCGCAGGATCTTGAACGCCTCTCCCACCACACCGACGATATCCAGGAACTGGAGTTCTGCCAACTCTCTCTCCATTGTAGCTTATTTTTCTGGTGCGATTTGAATCGGATGAGCTTTGTGTTGGATGATATGTGTGGACGATATATATTTACAAGGGCAGGGACTTCAGCCGGCCGTGGTCAATACTCAATAATGACTAGTAGGCGCTCTCGTTCTTGTTCGTCGTTGTTGGCTATGGCGAATTTGGACTAGAAGACATTTCATTGCGCACCTCTTTCGTGGATGTTTCGTCTGTTGTTTTCCTCGTTCACTCTTGACCTGGTCATGCCATTTTTTTCGTCGGACCTTCCGTCACGCGCGGGAGCGGTTTACCATCAAGTTAAACACAATTAGTAGACGAGGAAAAAAATCTGAGAAAAAAAAAAAAAAAAAATATATATATATATATATATATATATATATTATATATACATGATTTTTTTGGATCTTAGAAAGTAATGTTCTATGTAAAGATTCAATTATCAATAGTATGAGAGATTTAAATATGTGATTTATTGTGTAAAGCTCATCAATTTTATCGTTTCGTTAAAATTATAGGGACAAAAAAATTATAATATATTATAACGGTGGAATGTTAAAAGTTCGATACTTACATTTTTTAGTCTTTATCATTTTAATTAATGAATATTAATTTGAATCAGAAATTTAATTACAATAAATATAAATAAACAAAGTTTTTTTTTTTTTTTTTTTTTTTTTTTTTTTTTTTTGGGGATAATTATTGGAATAGAAATCTAACCGATTCCAAGAAAAATATATATTAAATAACAATTAAAAACCATGTTTCATATAATTTATATTTAACATTTAATATTTAGTTTAATGAGAGGCCATAATGAATTTGAAATTCAACGGATTGAAATTGTAATGGAGTATATTTCAATTAATTATTTGTTGAATGTGAAAAATATAATGATAAATTAGATAAAGATGTCTTTGAATTGACAATTTGGCTTTTAAGTTTCAACAAAAACCACCATGATTACGGTGTTGGGTTCTAAGGTAGGGTATATAGTTATTTTTTTTAAAAAAGGGTCTTTCATCTTTAGCCTTACAAAAACAGGTAAATGAAATGGTATCACATTTTTAAAGACGACTTTTAAACAATCGTGTAGATTAAGAAAAGAGTAAGTCACTTTAGTTTGTTAATAAAATAGTGAAATAATGATTAATATTATAGTTTTCAATATAAAAATATATGATAATTTGAGTATATAATAAAATATTTTTCTTATATTTAAAAGTTAAAGTACAAAATTATTAAGTAATGAGAATTATTAAAGTAAAGAGTAGTGGTGGAGGTTCATTCAACATATCACCTTTGCTATTAGATGTATTGACTTTCACCTATTATTATCGTTTCTTTATTTTTATCACTTTTTCGATCTTGTTTAGATAGGAAAATTACAAGAGACTATCAAGGGAACTTTCTTTGGTGTTGGGTCATCCCTCCATTGATGTTTGAAAATGCATGACCGAACCCACCACCTATGTCGCTATGAATGGACAATGGCCACTAGGAACACAATGATGGACTTCACTACCTACTCCTAGAGAAACCCTTGCCTTGTCACCCATATCCATGACCCTAAGAGAGATATTGTCGGTGAGGAAAATTGGGAGGACCCTGACTAAAATGCACATAGCATATTATAAAAGGCTCACCAAGCATCCAAAATATATCTTGCAAGATAATTAAGAAATAAAATATATCACAATAGATGTGATGGGGGGTTAGGGGGGAGGGAGGAGGAGGGGGGTTGGCAGAAGATCATCCAACTTATCACCCTTGCCACCACAAACAAGCAAGGCTTATGTACCAGGGGTTGAATCCCACCCATTAATATCAGTTTATTTATCTTTGTCATCTTCACATGTTTTGTAGATTTTTAGAATGAATGGATCTAAAGAACAAAAAAATTCAAAATTTAGATCACATAACATAGGGTGTAAACTACACAAATATTAATTACTACAAGAGATTGATTGTGCATACTAAATATAGAAATGACTGAGAAAATAAAGTAGAAAGGGCACTTAGCTAATATTCTATTATGTAAATTGTTTAATGATTGTGTCATAGTCCACATAAATATTTAGTAACTGTTTGGCTCATGTTATAGATTGTCAAAAAGCTAAACAAATGATGCCGACAAAGCTCATACACCTACAAAAACTAGTAATGTCCAATGCCTATTGGTATTGCTAGGTTGATTGTGCTTGTTTCTTCCACCACAAATCATTGCACCTACCTCTCTAGATGATTTCTTGACCTTTTTCTAGTGCACATCTTGATTTTGTCTTCTATTGCCTTGAAACCCTAGCTCCAATTTCAACACAATCTTGACTTGGAATAAGGGGTTTACAAAATATGTTGCATATTCCCAACCACTCCCTATTGAGTGGTTGATCATTGCCTAAATTTTAATACTTTGAAGACGGCTCAAACCACATATAGTTCTTCCACCTAGACATGTGTGCTCAATCGTAATTCACTAGAATGCAATACAATGCTTTGGATTTTAAAACTTGACGACATGAAACTTTCAACAAGTTTTTGATTTTATTCAATCCTAGCTTTAAGATTTCTCCTTTGATGGTTTTTCAAATTTGGATGATTTTAGATAATGTTTTAAAGGATTGAAATATATCTCTTAAGCTTGTTAGGAATTTTCAAGATGAGTGCTAGATAGGAATGCCCTTAGGCCTGATTTTTATTTTTAGATGACTTTTTGGTATTTCCCCTCATAACCGACATAAAAAATGTACTTTAATTGATCCAAGGAAGAGATTTTAATTTGAAAAATGTTAGAGTAGGTTATTTACCTTAGCTCATGTTTCCTAGTGCTTTATTTATTTTTAACATTATTTATGTTTTCCTACCCACTTAAGTGTGGATATTAAATATTTGAATATAGTGGTTTTTTATCCCTAGATTATCTCTTATGATCCTACGACTATCATTGATCTTTGTTGTTTATATATGCAAGGAACTCTCATTGTACTTGATACTTTTTTGGAGATATTATATGATATTGTAACTCTTTGTTCTACATATCCATTTGTTGCATTCAACTCCTTCATGTGATGCTTTTTTATGTTAACACTTGAGATTTATGTGGCTTGGAATAATCTATTTTTTGTTTCTTTCATGGTTAGAGTTATATATGTTATAGTCATCCATTTATGAGTTTACTATAAGATTTTGTATCTAGACAAAAAATAGATAGTTATATTGGATTCAAAAGATGTCAAAACCCTAAGATCAACTGTAAACATGATCTAGTTTTCTAATAAGCTATTGTTTACCATTTTGGAGGGTTTGAAAATAATTTTTTGGATTTCAAGCATATTCATACTATTTGCTACTCAAAGAGGAATTTTTTTCTAAGTTTTTCCAAAAACCTAGTGGGTTTTTGTTGCATTTGGAAGGAACTTTACAATTTTTTATAGATCTAAGTTTTTGTGTGCAAGTTTAGCATTTTGGCATGTTATGCAGGTTTGGTGTTTTGGCATTTTATTTGGAGGATCATGGTTGTCAATTCAGACACATTATCTTATTCCAGTGACCTGTTGATTTGCATGACCCCAACTGACCCATTTCATCTTGGATTTCAACTCTTGTCGAGCTATTTTTTGCCTGGTTCTGATTTGTCAGCCTTATTTGGACACATAGACATAGTGAGGTCGGTTGACTTGCTTTCGCTTGGTTCTGCGACTCTTAGATTACAGTCAAGATCATTTTTATACATAATGATTTATTAGATCACATCAATCTTAAAGTAATAATGTGTGGCACTATTCATGTGCAATTTGGAGGTTTTTTATGGTGACATCACTCCCACATTAATCCAATCAATTAATATAGGGGGAAAACTCATCCTCACATTTAGCCCCTTGGTCACATGGTATGGTCATGTGAGGGTGGGGGGCTTCATTTTTAATTTCTACTAGTGGGAGCCTAAGTCCTAATATCATTTGTTTCAAAAATCTCTCCAAGAATTGAAATTTTTTTCAAGCATTTTAATTTTGTGCTTTTTTATTTGACCCATTTATGATGAGAAATTTGTAATAACTATAACTAGGAGCTTGAAATTGAGTGTGATTTTTTTAAAAAGCATGTGTTTTTTATTCCCAATCTATTGGTGTCATATATATTTTAAAATACACTCAATTATAAAGTACCAAATTTGGGGGGCCTAATAACATAGTCTTTTAGGGTTATCTCAGTATTGATTTGAGCACCCTTTTTTGCATTCTCTTACTCTTTGTAATTCTTTTAAAATTATTTCTTATTCTATATTAAATCAGTATGATACATTAACAATACATAATTACTACATACGGTGACCAAGAAAGAGAATAATCATTAAACACATAGGATTATGGTCCTTAATGATTAAAATATTACTAGTGTTCACTAGAGAATATGAGAAATTTTAGCACCAATGCAAATTTGATGAGTGGATGGGTTTGATAGGAACTTATGTAAGTGATTGTATTTTATTTAATTTATAAGGATGTGACTCTCCTTTCAAATTATGGGAAAAATTGAAGGGTTTATTTAGTAAGATGGATCACATGAGAGCCATGTAACTTGAAGTAAAAATTACTTCTCTCAATCTTGAAGATTTTTCATCCATTGTAGGCTATCATACCAAGTTCAAGCACTTGTTGACACAATTTAAGGGGATTGAAAGATATAATAAATATGAAGAGTGTGCTTGCCTAATTATGTCCAATTTGAAAGGTCCATTTCAAATCCTTGCTTCTACATTTTTCTCTAACGTGGATGCCTTGGGTACCACATTCAAAATAATTGATTTAGAGTTGTTTTGTGAAAGAATTACTAGGGAAGCATCCAAATTGTCTAAACTTGAGTCTTCCACCTCTCAAAAGGCATTAGTAGCATCTAATCCTAAAGGTAAGGGAAAATCAAAAAGCAAAACCAAAACCACTCTATCTCCATCTCAAAGTGACACTAAACCCAAAGACAATAACTCTAAACCCAAGGAGTCTTCTAAATCCAAGAATAAGTCTAGCCTTTCATGATCCTTTTATGGGGGGACTAGTCATTTAGAAACTAGATGTTGGAACATAATACAAACCTTAGAAGATGTAGTAAAAAAACACAAGATAGCTATCTCTACTCTACCTCCTTTCAATGAGCATGGTGTAAACACCCTAATTTGGTCAAACAACCACAAGCACTATGTATTTTGATTCTCTTTCATGGGAAGGTACTAGTGATGAATGTGAGTCTTGTTTGCATGGTCACTTTGAATCTTTTGATCTTTATTATGACTTGTTTATCCTATTTATTGTACCCTTATTGGTCTTATGTCATCCCATCCCAGTCCTAAGGCCCCCCTAGCTTATTTTGCATAGTCTTTGTTTAGTTTTGTGATCCCATGACACTAGTGTGGTGTGCTAGTATCCAGTTCAATGTTAGTGTCCAATGGTCACTTTTTTAGTGTGTTTTGGGTCCTAACCCTTACTTGAGCCTTTTCTTATGATTTTATCTTTCTTTTGCATCTTATTGACCAGTGAACAAGGGTTTACATTCAAATCAAAGTTCCTCCTATATAAATAGCCTCATAAGGAATTTTACACCTAGAACTTACTATTTTGGCACATAATTACATAAAAATCAGTTAATAGTATAGCTCAACACATTGTATATTACTCAACAATCACAAATAGACTTGCATGCTTAATCAAATAAGGGCGTAATCAAAATTCATTTTAACATACTGTGTGTGTTAATTATGCACATTACCTAAGGGATAACAACATAAAATTTAAGACCCCTATCATTGAGGTTAATGTAGACAATGGTCAAGATAATAAGGGTTATACATCACATGATCTTAACATACCACCACCTAGTTTTTCTATTCCCATTGCATTTGATTTCATTATTATTTCATGTGTGTAAGTGTTTATTAGATTTTAGAGAATATTTGGAAAAATAGTGATGCAGATGGATAATCAAAATCTCAAAACTCACCTACAGGGGATTGAAACCCTCCTGTAGCACCCCTATAAGTCTCAAGTAGAATTTCCACAAAAGGACATTAGCATTGAAACCTAGACACTAGCGTTGCATTACTATTGTCCTCCCAAATGAACTATTATCCAAAGGTAGTTTTCAACACTAGTTCTATAAAAAAATATTCCTAACTGATATTCAGTCTTGTTCCATCCATCCTAATCTCTAAAAATGCTTATTTATTCTAGATAAGTCAATTTTATCGTTGTGCTTACATTTTGGGTAAATTAGTTCGATGTATTTATTTACAATATTTGTCTAAATTTACCCCATGTATCAAACCCCTTTAACAACTTATGATTTCCATGTCTAAGTCCTAAATAATTGAAATATTTGGTGAACTCGACTTACTTTGAATATTGCTTAAAACCCTAGTGTCATCCTAGGGTTTGCCTTCTACATTCGTGTGCACTAAATTAGGGCTATAAACTTAAGATTTTTGCACAAACTAATTGATTCAAATTATTCTTCTAATAGGTTTTCATTAATTTAATACACTTTAAGTTTTGTCTACAAAACCCTCAAAATCCCTAGATCTGCATACTATGTCCCTATACATCCAAATACTAGCCCATAGGGTTTCAAATAACATTTTGATTTTTTCATACATTGGGTTGAATATTTAGCATATTTGCACATAAAACTATGTTAGATTACATTCTACCTATTGTATGCTTGTTGTTCATTATTTACATTTTCTTTTTTGTCAAGTTTAAAATGACATCCAAGAAGCCTCTAGCCCCTCACTGAGTTGACGTATTTCTAACACTTTCTCATAATTATAATAATG
Organism: Torreya grandis; assembly: GCA_037957365.1. Classification (NCBI taxonomy): domain Eukaryota; kingdom Viridiplantae; phylum Streptophyta; class Pinopsida; order Cupressales; family Taxaceae; genus Torreya; species Torreya grandis. The sequence continues at coordinate 2,320,336 of JARHVA010001930.1, forward strand.
AATGGACAAATTTTCAAGATTGAACATTAGCACATGATAATGATTTCATTTATAATGATGATGATTATTTGTGTAATGATGGATATGATGATTACTATGAGCATGAAAATGAAAGTGTTTATGAGGATAGATTAAATGCATCTTCTTCTCTTTCCTCTCCCCCTTCTACTTATCAAAATCAAACTAACAATATAATGTAAAAATAACCTCTTGTTGGTAGTTCTTTGTTCCATTATGATTTTAGCATTTCAACCACTTTTGCTACCTCCTTATTCAAATTAAAACAATATAGGTGCAATAACTGAAATCTAATTTTGCATGATTCAAGTGATATAGAAAAGATTAATGCATCTTATACTTTTCTGAGTTCAATTTGAAAAAGCATGTAAAAATGATATTTCACATTTTATTGATGCACAAATTAAAGTAGATGAAATTATATTATCACCTTATTTTACATTCCGAGCTCAATACAATGATTCTTTACAAAATGTTGATAATTCAAATATCTCTAACTCTTATCCTACATGTCATAATGTGCCAAATAAAAAAATGATTGCTACTTCTTCTTCCCTTGATTCCAAGATTGAAACTAATGATCATACATGTATTCCACACATATCTAGTGAAGGCATGCATTACATTGCACCTACATATGATATATTGCATAGTATTAAAAATTTAAAATCATCTTCTACTCTCTCTCTTAGTGAACATGCGAATGAAAATTCTTCTATTATTACCTTTACTAGTGAATTAAACTCTGATATGGATGAACCTGAGAATAATGATGATTAATATGATTTTGGTGAAGACATTGAGTCTAGTCCTTCTATTTCTCTCCTTAATTCACTTATCTATCATGTTCAAATTGATTGCTTATCAAATTCTAGTTTAAATGATAATATGCCTTCAGATAAACAAAAATGGACTTATACTTATGTTCATAGTTTACATAATTTACATTCACATGATAATAAGTTATATTCTATTCCATTAGCTTGTGCTACTATTGTCATTTGAAACATATAATTGTGGATGCTCTATTGTGCATGAATTTTTTATGATGGGGCTCTAAGTGAGAATGCCTTGTGTAAGGTACAAAAGCATTCAACATTGGTTGCAAAAGTTTTATCGCTCACCTATGCATGATGAGAATTAGTTATCTCATTACAATAATGGGAATGTCCCCAAGGTGCGGGACCATTGCACTCTTTAGGATGAGCCTCCAGAGTAGGCAGGATTCCTTCTATTCTAAGTGTAACTAGTTTGAGACTAGCACGTAGACCTAAAAATTAGAAAGGTAAATATACCTCTAATCTAAACATAATTTTTTTAATGGAAAAGGAAGGGAGAAGGTAAGAATATGTTGTAGAGTAAAAGGTGATACATTGAGAATAGAGTGATCACTCCTACTGCCATGAACACACTACAAATATTTAAGAACAAGATGTTATCACATAGACTCCTCCAAGGCCACTCTAAATGCATAAGTATTTCATGTAGAGGTGAGAGAACATAGTGAAACACTAAGATGGATGATAAATGATCCATATACAATTCCTATATAGACCCGAATGCACACAATATACAACATGTAAGTGATTTTTGAGTTTTACACAAAGGTGTTGGGGATCAAAAACAATGAGAGGGGTGAATATTACACAGAGATAAGGATAAAAAAACATAGTTAGCACATAGGTGTAATAAGAATAGAGAGAGGCGAACTTACTTCTCATTAACGTGTAAGGTTCAACCAATAGAAGTTCTCTTGAAGGGAAAATTTTGGTAGTGCTAGGTTGCTTAAAAAATATAACCCTTTTTTACAATGAAGAATAAGGATTATATAAGATCAAGCCATTTTATAATCAATGAACCATTTAGGGTGGTAAATACAAATTTTAATTCTATTACGATGTTATGCCCATGCTTATTAAATTTTGCTTGGTGATTCGGATATGGGAGTTGGTGGTAGGATTCTTTCTAGATCCATGTGTGTGTCTAGGAGTGGAATATTCTTGGAAAAGTTAGAGGGGTAGCATGCACTCATGTTTTAATTTATAACTTCTAATTTTGTATTTACTTATTTGGACAAGTCTTTGAATGCTACTTAACTACTTTTCAAATAACCCTTTATACCTTGCCACCATTTATCAATCACTACACAAATCTCCCCTAAACTACCATGTCATTGATTTACACTTTGAATCCACGTTAATCTATGAATTAATATGCACATAGCATATATCATAGTCTATGATGTATTAGATCATAAAAGTAAAACTCTATGATTTGGTACGAGACTTCATCCTAAAGGTGTAGGGACCCTTTTAAATAGGAAGGCACATGAAGCTGAAAGGACTTGGGCATGCTCCTTATAATTTAGAAATGCTTTTTGAACTTTTGCATCACTTTTTCTTGTGTAATGAAGGATCTTTAGGAGATACACATCAATAATTCCTAATAGGCATGAATAATCACATATTCGATGTACATGTCTATGTTGAATGTTTTGGGCATGAGTGCAGATGAGAGGCATCTGTGCATGATTTAATTGTAATAAATCAACACTTTTTAGGTGTGAAAATATTTTATAGGGCCTTTGTGAGTTCTGTGCAGGTTGGGGATGACTTAGAAAGTCAACAATTCTAGCAACCTCTATGGGTTGTTTGTCTACTAAGCAATAATCTAGTAGCCTTTAAAGTAATCCATTGGGCATGAGGTCTTTAAAACTTTTCATCTTTTTACCCACGTATGCACTAGCTATGTATCCCCATTTTTTTGAATGAATTGAGACCCTCCTAGAAAAACAAATAACTATGCCAAAGGGACTTAGAGGAAAGGTGCCTAAGCTAAGAGAAACATTGCACATAAGTGCTTAGAGGAAATGAAACTATCCTAAAACAAAGTACACAAAGCACTTAGGGAAATGAAAATTGTCTAATTTACCTATTTATAATTTATACAAGAATCAATGGAGATAGTGTTTGAGATAGATCCCATTGACTGAGATAGGTAGTTCTTCTCTATTTAATTTAGCAAGGTGGAAAGAATTGGATTGTTTATGGCCAGTTATAGTATATGAATCGATCCATATTATGTCAAAATTATTATGCCTTCTAGTTTTTGATCTATCTACATCCCACTTGAGGACTAAATCTCCTTCTTGTAAACTTCTATCAGCAGCCCTCTTGTCAAAAGTTCTCTTCTTTTGGGCCTGTTGGAGCTCCATAACATGTGCAGCCTGTGTGATGAGTCCACACTAAGACTCATTACAACCATGATATATCATCTTTAATAGCCACAAACATGACATTTAACCTGAGCATTACATGTAGTCTTAGGTTTTATAACTAGCCTAAGGTAGAAAATGGAGGATTTTATTTTTATAAGCTCATGTGAGTCAAAGTTAGCATTTTTTGCATTATGTTATAACTATTTGTATGATTAGTCTTCCATATTTTGATATTTACAGGTATGATAACATCTAAATAAGAGTTTTGCTATGATCTCATGGAGATAAAGAAGTGCTATGACCAAGAACTGATCATTTGAGTGTAGCTCTAAATTTTTACAAGTGTTCTATGGACCTTGACAGACAACTATGAATTATAATAGTCAAGCTATAGATAATGATAGTCATCTATGGATTATGACATTCATGCTCCAAATTCTCATAGCTCACTACAAACTTGTCCACAACATGTTATAAGGCATTTCAAAAGATATTTTAGCTATTCCATGATGATCTAGGACATCTCTAAATACTTTCTATTTTTAGACATGTCTATATATAGATTCCCCTTTTTATATATATTTCCATTTATAGAAGTTAGTTGATAGAGGTTGCAGCTTTAGATAAGATTATATGGATATATTGTATGTAAGATTTGGTGATTAGATATGGATAGAAGATGCATTTACAAATCCTAAAAGGATATTTCTAACCATGTGTGGATCTTATTACAATGCTCTTATCTATTTAATCCTAACAAACCAATCTCTTTGAATATCTTTTTGTTTGGATATTTAAGTTGTTACCCTATTTTTAGGATAGTCAGTTTCTTTTGCATCCAATAAAAGTCAAATCCATGCTCAATTTGTAGTGTGCAAAAATATTGTAAATTTTTTTATTTTTAATACAAGAAGACTTTGTAGAAAATTACTCTTTCATTCTATGCATTACGATAACATTTTAAAAATTGAGTTGATTTAGCCTTGAATCCAAGGGTGAGCAAGGGCCCACTCCACAAGAATACAAGACATTACTTTTGAGATTTATAAGTTTATTTCTTATTTATTATCAATTAAGAATTAATATAAATGCTCTATGTGATTAGATTAATAACCTTTGGGTCATAATATTCTATTAATGTGTGTGCTTTTAGATTTGAATAAGCATTTATCATTCCTTTAATTTCAATAACCTTTATTCTAAAACTTAGCTTAGAAGTGTGGATTTGATATTAGATTTCAATGTGTTTACTTTATAACATTGTGTGATTGCTTTCAAAGTATTCAATTCAAAAATTTGGTGTGTTTACGTTTCAAGTAAGTGTGTTTTTTTTAATCATTAGTTTAGACTTTAAGAGTAGACACTTAGGTTAGTACAACACTAAAAACCCTTGAACAACACTATTAGCTAAAACTAATAAATACCTTACTATAAATAGCCTTGAACACTGGACCAAGTAATAAATGACACCAATATAGACTGATTAAATGTAGGGGTAATAATGACACCCATCACTATGTTCTAGTTTCTTTAAGCTCTAGTAGCTCTACTAATCTTACTAAAAGAGGATCACTTTCGATCAATTATAACTAATGGGAGAGCTCCAATGAAGGTAATTCAAGAGATGTGGGTAATATAGCCTCCCTCCATAGACTAACATGAAGGTTAAATTTCCTAACACTATCTTGGGTGTGACTTGATCAACCCAAAGGGTAGTTCTAAGCTTAATATGTCAAGCTCATTGATTATCTTCCATGGACTTCTTTATGATGTGAATCAAATTATTATTCATGGATTCAGATAGAACATTACCTTGAGGGTAATAATTTGATGTGGTGATCAGATAGATGTTATGTTTGATGGCCCATTCACTAATCTTGGTTCCAAGGAAAGCCAATACATTATCAAAGATAATGGTGGTTGGGACACTGAATCTTTTTATAATGCCTTTGTAGAAATTCAAGATGAATGTCCCATTATCTTCCTTGAGTGAAATTACTTCTGTCCACCTTGTGAAATAGTCTGTGTCCATGAGAATCCATTTATGGCCATTACTTGATGGTAGTTTAATCACGCCTATGAAATATAGGCCCCACTATGTAAAGGGTTGATCATCTTATATTGGGCATAATGGTAAGACTGCAAGCCTTTGTTTGCCTATAAAGAAGGAATATTTTTTAAAACTTCACATATATGCATGTGCATATTTGAACAAAGTTGGCCGATAATATATAGCTCACATGATTTTCATAGTGGTAGTCCTAGGTGAATAATGGCCTCATGTAAGGTCATTATGGAATTCTTGAAGAATTCTACCCACCTGGTTTGATTCTATGCATCTTAAGAGGAATACATTGAGGTTATTATGGAAAAGTGCACTGATAACAAGAACATAGGGATCAACTTGAAACCTGAAATGCCTATACTTGGTTTTATTTAAGCCAAAGGGGTATGAGCCAGTTTAAAGGAAGGTCATCATATTCTATGTCCATCCTGTTACTGCTTTTGGCTTATTGGTTCCTTTTCATGCAACATCAAGACTATCTTATCTCCAAACTTTGATACTTCAACTAATTATTTTTAGAGTCCCTTTCCTCACACTATCTTAATGACTTAGATATCCACATTGTACTCCATTACCTTTGTGACCCAACCAGTCCTTTTCTCATTAATGTCCTTACTGAGTAGAAAATCCTTAACACTTATGTGCACAACCATGAGTTGGATTTTTTTATTTGAGAGCATATGCCTAAAATTATTTAATGCTCTCACAACTATGAGGATGTGATTTTCCATGAAGCTATAACTTAGTTCATAATATTTTAGTGCTTGGATGAAGAAGAAAATTGACTGCTCTAAATGATCATTGTTTTGCTGTGTAAGGATAGTTGAGATGCCTTCAATCCCACTGAATGCATAAAGGATAAAATCCTTGCTATAATATGGATTGATCAATGTGGAAGCCTACACGTTGTTACATTTTATGGATTAACACTATCCCTACCTTCATGAGTCTAACTAAACACAACATTCTTCTTGATCATCGCTATGAGGGTTTTGGTTAGGGTGGAAAAATAAGGTACAAATATTCTGACAAAGTTGATCCTTCTTAAGAATCTTTAGAGACTCTTCTTGTGACTTGGAAGAGGGAGAGATAAGATATCATTGACTCATTTTGGATCAATTATGATTCCCTCTTTAAAAACAATGTGTTTGAGTAGATTTCCCTCATGAATTACAAAGATACACTTGGTAGGGTTCAAATATATTCATAACTCTTGAAACATTTCAAATACTTGATATAGATGATCTAAATGATCTTATGCGCACTTGGAAAAGATAGTTATGTCATAGAAATAAACCAAGATGACTTTGTTGATGAGATCCTTAAATGATACATCCATGGCTCTTTGGAAGGTCGCTCCTACATTTGTCAAACCAAATGACATCCATTGGTATGAGAAGGTTCCCCACTTATTGGTGAATGTTGTTTTGTAATGATCACACTCTTATAATAGAATCTAATTGTAGGCTGAGTAACCATCCAAAAAAGATAATCTTTTTGTGTCTACAACCATTTGTAAGATATGCTCCATTGGTGGGAGGGGATAGTGGTATTTGAGGGAATCCTTGTTTAGGTCTTTGAAGTCCACACATAGATGGATTTATCCATTATTTTTTTGTACTGGGAATAATTTGGTGACACATGAGGAGTGATTAATTTGGAGTATTATACTAACTTCAATGAGCTTTAAGATCTCCTTTCTCATCAATGGCTCAAGATTTGGATTGTCTAGTCTCTAATTTTAGAGGATTGGGTATGCATCAGGGTTTATCTCAATGGTGTGCTATGTTAATCTTGGATCAAAACCAATAAGGTTCTTATATCTCCATGTAAATATATCATCGTATCTCCTGCTGAGTTCAATGTAGCTCTTAATTTGTAGTGGAGAACATACCTTGCCATATTTTAGGGCCTTTCCTTATGAAATGGTTACTTGTGAAGAGACTTCCTCTTTTATTGTCATGCTTCACATTTCTCCTTTGAATTGGTCATTATAATTGAAGATGCTTTCTAGGGTGATTATCCCTTTTGGTAGATTGTTTCCCTTTAATTAGATGACTTGATCTTCGTATTAGGATTGCAGTTGTGCCTAGTTCTTGGTACATAACTCTGCCTCATCCTATGGGAAACTAGTGATCTACTCATGGTTCTTAAACACATACCAGTTCTATTTATTTTTAGGGATTGATGGTCTAATCATGAGTTTGACAAGCTGCTTGGACTCCTTAATTATATTGCATGAGATATCATATTATACACCTACAGTTATGAGTCTATCTGCATTTATATCTTGTGATCTTTGTATGGAAACAATATTTAATGCATCAAAGTCTTTAATAATATCCCATACTCTATGATTGTAAGATTGAATCAAGCTATTTTTGGTCATGCTCTATGACCTAACCTGATTAATAACCAGTCCATTATCACCCAATGCTTGTAGTGTCTTAATTCCCCTCTTTTACACAAGTTGGGGGCTTTAGATCAGTGCCTCATATTCTATAGAATTGTTCATGCAAATGAACTCCAATATAAAGGCATGGAAATATTTATCCTTTTTAGGGGAGACTAACATCGCACTAGCTCTATCACCATTTTTACTTTGGGAACCATCGAAGTACAACTGCCATATACCCTCAGGGTTCTCTTGTGCCTTTACGAGCTTGGGTACCACATAATATTCCTCCAAGATACAATAATTACCTAGCCCTATCTCTTATAAATTATCATATGGGTCACACTCAAAATATTTTCATGCCCATTCATCCAACAAATCATCTAGGATCTCTTCAAGTGATGTTGCAGCTTTATGGAGATTTGCATTCCCTTCTTGATCAAACATTATGTAGTTTAATTCAACTAGGATAGAAGAGTATGGTTCAACATGGATTTTGAATATAGGTTCAACCCTAATGGTCACTTTAGTCCCATATATGGTTCTTATTAACATATGTGATCAATCTGATGATACATATCTGCCCATCTTTGTCATGAAGTCTTAGGAGAGATAAATGGCAAAGTAGGGAGGTAAGTCAATGAATGTGATATCCTATGCAATTTGGAGATTTGGACATGCATGCAATCTAAGATTCAAATCCTTGATGTTTATCATAATTTTGACCATCATGCCATTGAGATAGATCACTCCTTTATAAATAGGGTAATACGTAATTCTAAGCATACCCGTGATCTTATTTGGCATCATTGAGCTACTTGTTCCTCAAGTTGATCATGCAATTTATACTAATTGTTGGCCGATGGTTAAGGAGACATAAAATGAGGGAAACTTAGTGATACCATGAACTTATAATTCCTTTGCTTTGGGATAGCATAGACTCACAAATATGGAAGGTATAAGCTGGGATGTCTTACACTCTAAAAATCTTTTTAGAGTGTCTTGTAGTAAACTCCTTTGAGAAGGAATAGAAAGAGCATACCACATGGTTACATTGAGGCTCATCTTATTCATTTGTTTGACTATGTTGAAGGTATGAATCTCCTTATGTTTATAAACAAACTAAAACTCATGTGCACACTCCTTATACCAACCATGGGTTTAAAATTATGCACTTTATGGGATATTTGGGTGGCATGCTTGGTAAGTGTGAAGACGGTATTCTTGAACCTATTTTACTTGATTATAATGTAAATTGTAAAATTATTGGTTTGATTGATTCAACTAATTCTATTGAAAATTCATATTCTTATTGTCCTCTACATTGAAGGTCTTATAATGTAATTTATTCTAATTATAATTATTAGAATGATCATGCTTTGGTTAAAAATATTAAACCTTATGTGCATTGTGGAAAACATAATGTGAGATCCCTTTGACTGTTGCTTTAGAACAACAATTTCTTTATGTATTTGCATACTAGTTTGAGGTGGCTCTTCTCTTTGTGCAACTTGTTCTATGCATACTAGAGATTGTGCAAGCACCTTGGATTGTGTACCTATGTGAGTGACTTGAGTTGTTGAAGATGAGGGTGTTAAATTTGATATTGCCTCCTCTATTTCTCTTATTTTTAATCTTGTATTAAAAGTAACTAGGGTGCTTCCACCACTTGGCACACCATTTTTATTGATGTAGTTGAAATCATCCTCCTGTCAATTGATGAGAGTATACCCATCTTGTTATTGCACTAAAACTTAAATTTCTCTCTTATGTAGATTCATGATTTTGGTTTGATCTTAAGGATGTGACAAAATTTACTCAATGAGTGTTTGGTTCATAACCCTATTTTACACATGTATATTGATTATGTTGTTTCACATGGAAAACACCATTTGGGATCATGTGTAAGATTGTTTTGCACAAGTACAAGGGCTCTAGAGGCATTACCAGCATCAACTTTCTATGTATAAGGCATTCTATTGTATGTGAGATAATTTTTTGCTTGCATGCCACCTTGGTAAGGGGGTGTACTTGATTGGTATTGCTAAGTGAAGGGTTAATTAGGTCTAGGGTACTGTACTTACTACCTTTTGAGAGTGACAAGCTCATTATCAAAGCTTTGCAGTAGCATTTTAACCTCATGAATTTTTTTAAAGGAAACATCAAATGAAGTTGGTGGGATTACTATGGTAGGAATAGGTGATAACATAGGTTGCATAAATGGTTGGATAGGAAGAGGCTCTGTGACTAGAGGCATAGGGGGTCTAAGCATAATTTTCCCTACTTGGATCAAATAATTTTTTGCATATACAACTTCATAGGCATCAAGTAGTATTGTGCCTCCTATGGTTTGAATCATCATAGCTATATCACTATTAAGAGCTTTTAGAAAATAGAAAAACATGATGTTGGGAGATAGCTTACATAAAGGTAGGATCCTATCCCAGACTCTCTAGAACCTGAAGTTAAAATCAACCATCATTTCATGCATGGCTCACTTTATAGTTGTGAGTTTCTCTATCAAGGACAAGTGGTCACTCCAATCCTTGAATTTATTGAATAATTCATCCTCAATTTCATCCCAGTTATTAATATATTTTGGTTTCAAGGTTTGATACCATTGAAGGTTGAATGGATTTGCCTTTGAAAGAAGAGGCAAGTAGCCTAACTAAGACATTATCTTCAGTGACATGGTGTAATGAGCATATATTCATAATATATTGAATATGCTCCATAGGGTAAATTGCATTCTCACTAGTAAAGTAAGAAAATATTTCAAGTGTTGTGACTAGAATGTCTTCATATTGGGAAAGAATGAATGAACTACCTCTATTGAAAGGTAAAAATAGCTAATTTATCTACAAAACCATGAATGAGGTAGGGAATAAGCTTCCTCTAGGTGTAGGGAACCCTCCAAATGGAGGCATAAACTGAGTTTTGGGAGATGAATGACTTGAAATATTCCTTCTTCTGATAGGGGATGAAGATTCTCTTACTCATCTTCTTTAGAGGGTGCTAGAAGCTCAATGAAATGGAATTCAATACCCTTCACAAATGATCTTGTTCTTCTTGGCATGTAGATAGGGGGATGATATTTATGAACTATAAATGATTGGAGTCACTAGGTGATCTTACTGAATATCTTCTACACTTGTTATCTAAGGGTAGCACCAATTCCTTAGCCTTTTCTTCAAACTGGTCCTATTGGGCATGCCATAAATTTTTATCATTTAAAATGTGCACTAATGGATTCTATGATGTGTAGGAATGTTTTATGATAGGGTGCTAAGCATGAATGCCTTGTGTAGGGTATAAAAGTATTCAATTCTAGATGTTGAAGTGTTATTGCTCACCTACATATACTAAGCATCAGTTATCTCATCACAATGATGGGAATATCCCCAAGGCATGGGACCCTTATGCTCCTTAAGATAAGCCTCTGGAGTAGGCTAGATTCCTTTTATTCTAAGTGCACCTAGTTTAAGACCAACACATAGACATAAAGAGCATAACTATAAATCTAATGCTAATTTAAAACTAATATTTTTTAGGGAAATGGGAGGGAGAAGGTAAAAATTTTCTAGAGAATAAAAGGTGATACACTGAGAATAGAGTGAGTGCTCCTACTACCATAAACACACTACAAATATTTAAGAACAAGGCACTATCACATAAACTCTGCCAAGGCCACTCTAAATACATAAGCATTTTGCATAGAGGCATGAGAATGTAGTGTAACATTGGTAGGGATAATAAATGATCCATATATTATGCCTATATAGACCCAAATGTGAACATAATATGACCTGTAAGTGAGTTCTAAGTTCCGCACAAAGGTGGCAGAGATGGATAATAATGAGAGGGGAAAACATTACCCACAAACAAGGATCAACAAACATAGATATCACATAGGGTGTAAGAATAATAGAGAGAGGTGAACTTACTTATCATTAATGTGCAAGGTTCAACCAATAAAAGTGCTCTTAGAGGGAAAATTTTGGTAGCATGAGGTTGCATTAAAATGTTGACCCTTTTTTACAATGAAAAAAAAGATTTTATAAAATCAAGGCTTTTTAAAATCAATGCATGACTTGGGGTGGCAGATATAACTTTTAATTTTATTGTGGAATTATGCCCATGCTTATTGAATTATGCTTGGTGTTTAGATCTAGGAGTTAGTGGTAGGATTCTTTATAGATCCACGTGTGTGTTTAAGAGTGTAAGATTCTTGGAAAAGTCAAAGGGGTGACATGTAATCATGTTACAATGTCTAACCACCACTTCTTTATTTACTTATTTTGACAAGGCTTTGAATGATACTCAACTAATTTTCCAACTACCCCTTTATACCTTGTTTCCACTCATCAATTGCTACATGGATCTCCCCTAAACTGCCTTGTCATTGATTTACACCTAGAATCCACATCAGTCTGAGAATTAATATGTGCATAGCATATATCATAGTCTATGATGTACAATATCACATAAGTAAAAAATCTATAATTTGGTCTGAGACTTCATCCTGAAGGTGTAGGGACCATTTTACATAGGAAGGTGCATGAAGCTAGAAGGACCTAGGCATCCTCCTTACAATTTAGAATTGCTTCTTGAACTTATGTATTGATTTGGCTCATGTGATGAAGGATCCTGCGTGGGACATGTATTGAAAATGCCTAGTGGGTGAGAATAATCACTTAGTCAATGCATAGGTCTACAATGATTTTTTTTGGTGCAGGTGCAGATGGGAGGTGTTTGCACATGATTTTATTTTAAGAACCTGACACTAATTAGGTACACAAATATTTTGTAGGTCTTTTATGAGTTTTTTGCATGCTGGGGGTGACTTACAAAGTCAAAAAATACCTCTTTGAAAACTAAAAAAATAAGAGATACCAATGAATCTCCCTCAACCCTCCTTACTATAGTAGAACACATTTCTCATCCTAACCTCCCTAAGGGTGATAGCCCATTTCCCTCTCACTAGGTCCAAGCTATCACCCCTCCAAAGGTTATAGTCAACAAAACTAAAGGTCCTCAATGAAGTGTACTAATGGCTAATATTAATAATAAGATTCAAGAACTAATTGAACCCCTTGATGATGTTAATATACCTTCACAAGAGGTAATCTCCTTGATGCATGTCATGGGTGATTTATAATAATATGCACACCAAATCACATAGGAAAATAAAGCATACCACTCGTAGCTTGATTCCGCTGCAATTTATGGTAACCCTATCCTGCATAGAATTTTCACTACAAAGTTACCAAAGTAGTTTCATTTACCGATATTATCAAAGTTTAGTGGACATGGATACCCATACTTTCATCTTCAAGATTTCTGGGAAAGCCATGGCACATGTCAATAGTAGTTTAACTTTACTATATTTATTTCCACAGTCTCTAGAGGGTGAGGCATTAAATTGGTTTCATCATTCACTCCCTAGTGGTTTATTACTTACATATGATGAGTTATAATAAGTCTTTCTCATGCATTACATATATAAAAATGGACCTTGAGTCATATATGAGAGGTTGCCTTCACTATACTAGGGTAAGTCAAAAATAGTGAGTGATTACATTCTATGGTTCAAATAATGCATTAAATAATTAATCTATCAATCGATAAATTTAAGGCTACAATACATCTTTGCTAGAGGTCTCATTTTCCCTCTCAAGGAGAAATTACTATATGAGACATTGAAATCATTATGGCCTCTATGTAACACAACTATGGAATTAGAGAAGAAGTTGGGACTAGTTGAAAGAGATTTACATACATTTTAGGATTTGGATCTCCCACAACCATAGACATCAAATATGGTCCAAGAACCTAATCCATCTTTAATTAAGGCAAACATGGAACAAAAATCACCAATCAAGATACTCAATAAAGGCAAATGACCACTTTACACAATATCTCCTACAATGGATAAAACATAGGACACCCATAGTATGACCGTAATGTTTTTAGATAGAGATAGGCCTCATGATATATTAATTACATTACTAGATAGAGGAGTGATCACCCTTCCTCCTATTCAACATCATCCAACACATTGTTTGTAGATAAACATAAATAAACCATATTACAACTATCAAAAAATCAATGGACATTGGGACAATAATTATTGTGCAATCATAAATCATATTAACCATTGTGTTGAGAGCAACATGATAACATTCACACAAGGGACATCAATATCTCCTTCTCCATACTCTCTTAGATCACACTCCTCTATGAGTGAGATATCCCAAGACATTCCTTTTAATGAACCACTAGTTACTCATTACATGATCCATGTAGTTTATAGGACACCTACTTCTGTGAGATCTCATGTACCATAGATTCAAAAAATATGATAGTCAGTTCATAGAGACCAACCTACTTATAGCAACATAGTAAAAAAATGGAAACCAATCCCACCACCATATCTAGTTCAACTATTGATTATATATTTATCAACAATCATAGATATCAAAGCATAGCTCTAGTTTAACTACAAATTAAGATATTTTGTAACAATCATAGAGATTAGAGTATATCTCCAGTTTAACTACTGATTAAGATATTTGGCAACAATCATAGAGATCAAAGCATATCTTTAGTTTGAATACCAATTAAGATATTTGGTAACAATCATAAAGATCAGAGCACATATCTAGTTCAAATATCGATTAAAATATTTGTAAATAATCACAAAAATCATAAAATAGCTCCAATTCAAATACTAATTAAGATATTTGGCAATAATCAAAAAAATTAGAGCACAGTTTCAATTCAACCACCAATTAAGATATTTGGTAACAATCACAAAGATCAAAACATAATTTTAGTATGGAAACTGATTAAGCTATCTGATATAGAGTGTACACATCTAACTATAAGTAGCACACCATAAGCAATATCATTTCTAGATTATAATTTTATTCCTACACAACATGAGAAATATGGTCACTTGTTTACCATGCCATCTGGATTTAGATAGTGTAGGCCATAGTCAGATGATCCACACTCAACTATACTATGATACAACTAACAACTAACAACTAACAACTAACATCCTTAATCCAATATACATATTTAATCTAGCATAAATATACATATGAGAAATAAATTATAATTCCCTAGCTAAACAAATACATCCATATATAAAAACATAAGAAATAAATACAACCAAAACACTTACTTAGGCAAACAACACCATAAATTAACATGCAAAGATAACACAATACCCATGTAACAAAAGGTGTGTGTGTGTGTGTGTGTGTACATATATATATATATATATATATATATATATATATAGATGATTTGAAATAAATTATAATACAATAAAACATGATCAATCAATAATAAGAGTTTGGTCACCAAGACCACCCTCCTCACTCTCACTCTCAAATACATCAACACTAGAACTAGATGCCCTCACGTCTCCTATATATCTTGACCAAGACCTATATTTCCTCTCTCTATCTAGTATTACTTTCAACTTAGCCATCATATCCACATGCTCTTGTTGTAGATGGATGTAGTCATCCATAATCCTATCACCTACCCTACCTAAAACATTGGGTGGGGGCATAGCTCACCTCTATAGCTCAATATGTGCCTTGTCTCTATCATCTGTTACTCACCTATATACCACAATGACAATGGTCACTCTATCAAATAGATTCACATGAATGAATGCAACTCTTGTGGACCTATCTAATAGCCCAATAGCCCATCATCCATGACATTATTAGGGATATGCTATAGTAGCTCTCATAGCACATCCTCAATAATGGTCTCTCAGTACTCATCATTTCCTAGACCTACACATACCAAAATGGTACATTAGATATTTCATTTGATAAATCAATCACTAAACTAAACAAAACCTATAAATACATAATTAAAACATACCCTTAGCTATCCTAATGAGCTTTATATCTAATACCTCATGCATGATAGCCCCATCTCTAGGAAATAGTGGTGGCCATATATGTTGCCTTTACCATATTATGTAGGCATCAACCTATCCTATGTCATATACATCATGTACATCCAACATTGGATCTCATTCCATCACCAAAAACAAAACAAACTCAATTGTTATGGTCTCAACATATTACCTAGCCTCACTAGTATCTGAGAACTCCTCAACCATACCCATGGTATAGGTGGCACATCTAGGATACAAAAATTGTTGTGTCACCTACTCATACTAAATCTCTCAAATACATTGACCCAATGATCATGTAACTAATATCTTAATCAAACCCATCTTAATTGAACACCATCCTCAAATCACCTATAGAAGCCCATGAATGGCCTCTAAATAATGTCTCCAACTATCAACTAATCCAACACCTATCAATAATTCATCATGAAATTTGAGTTCACATGTTTCATTCCATTCCATCTTTCTACAAACATTTATGGGTGATCTCAAGCTATTCAAATAAACCCTTCCAGTTTAGCCACTATAATATGCTCATAAGCTCAATAGTACGATAATGTCAAAGACCGAATGCCACCCATGCAAAATCCTAAGTAAAATGGTACAAATCCTAATATAAGTGGGATAGCATAGTGTGACCCCATGAGTATATAGTCTTGTGCTCTTCTATATCCTATGTTATACTATACATCTTGTATGAGATAGATACCCCATTCCCATACATAGTATTGAAGGAAGCCATTAGCATCATTAGAAACTTTTACAAATATAGAACATTAGACATAATAATCAAAGATGATAACCCATCACTACTACTCCCAGGTTGATAATTCCCCATGGGAATAGTTTTAAAGTACCTCATGACCCACTCTATATATTTCTCCCAAGTAGCCTCCTGTAGTAATGTCCTATATCTAGTAATGGGCAATCTCAATATCCTATATATGTCTTCTAATGTCATAATGATCTCCCTAGTGGGATACCAAAATGTAAAATTATTAGTGTTCCAACTCTTTCACAATGTTGTCATCATATGGCTATCCAAGGGCATTGGAGAAAGTAATGCCACATGGCCTAGGCTAGCTCTATCGATCATTGCCCTCTCATCATCTATCAAGGGTAGTCCAAATAAACACCACATCATTATGCCACTATAGAAATCCCTAAAGTGGTTTAAATGATTTGTAAAACCATTCAAACAACCTATTTAAGCCATATTTTAAAAATCCCACCTACCTAAGGTTGACCTTGCTCACTAATTTCACCAACTAATACTAAATTCTTCCAAAAATGATATCTCAAGAATCAGAGCTCTAATTTTTGATCCATTTTTTGTGTGTGGGACTTGATCATGATATCTAACACACCATTATGGTTACACTACTATTAAAATCAAATTGATTCCACAAAATGATGAAAACTATGTTTCCTTTACAACCCACTATAGACCACAAGCCCATATTAGTCATAGTTTCCAAAAACATTCTCCTAAAAATGTAAATATAATCAATCTTATATTCATTAACAACATTAACTATCAGTAACATGCTTACTATGATCACTTTTGGTTTAACACCCTTACCTGAGTATCAACTCACTCACCAAAAGGGAGCATACTTACACTATTCACACCAATTTAGACATCCAGATTTCCTGATTCAGATACCCAGATATATAGTGACTCAAATACCTAGAATATAGTAATTAAAATACATAGATAGGTTTAGGCACATATATTGACTTATATTGGCTCAGATTAGTTTAGATACACAAATAGGTTCAGACACATAGATTGAATCAGATTGGTTCAGATTGGCTTAGATATTCAGATACACAGATTTACTTAGATATTCAGACATGTAGGTTGACTCATATTTATAAGGTTTAATTATTTTATCAGATATTTATTCACATTTTTAGATTTACATAGGGTTTTTACATAGTTATAGACTCAAATTATGACTATGGGGGCACATACATGGTACTCCATCCTTATATAGATATAGTATTACAAATAGGGCACATAATTACATTACTTAGATATCAAGTTTAGGGGCATGATGTAGAACACATGTACTTGATCTCATAAGATTACACTAGGCTATATAGATGGGATGTCATAATTACCATTATATACATGTAGATTATCAGATATACACTTAGATTGTCACCGAGATATCCCTAAGGTTTCACTAAGTTGGGTCACATATATGATAGCAATGGTTGATCCATAGTTTATCACTAGATCTAGATTAAAAAGCTTGAGTCATAGTCTTGACCTCCAAGAAGATTAATTTTTAGATTCAGTTTATATACCAGAATGGGGGAAAGTAGATATTATTTCTCTATATTTATAGATACTTCTTAGATTCAAATTACATACTAGAGTGGGGGAAAGTAGGTCTTGTTTCTCCACATTTTTAGATACCTCTTGTGACTTAGTTCACATATTAATGTGGGGATAAAATAGGGTTCTGTTCCTCACAATTCAATTGATCACTTAGATTCAGTATAGGCACATCCAAATTGTGGATTTTCTCTTCACAAACAACACCACTTCTTTTTCTAATAAGTGAGCTAAGCCTAGATCAAATCTATCCTCCACATGGATTGATCACATGGGTAAGTTTAGGGATACATGTTATTTTTAGTTTTAATCTATCACTTTCATTTCATTGCATTACTAGAAAAAAGGGGACCAAATGTACACACCCTAATTTGGTCAAACAACCACAAGTACTATGCCTTTTATTGTTCATTCATGGGAAGGTCTTCGTGATGAATGTGAGTCTTATTCATGTGGCCACTTTGGATCTTTTGATATTTATTATGACTTGTTTATCCTCTTTACTTCACCCCTAGTGGTCCTATGCCATCCCATTCTAGTCTTAGGGGGGCCCTATCCTATTTTGCATAGTCTTTGTTCAGTTTTGTGATCTCAAGACACTAGCATAGTGTGCTAGTGTTCATTTTAGTGTTAGTGTCAAATGATCAATTTTCAATGTGTTTTGGGTCCTAACCCTTCTTTGAGCCTTCTCTTATGATTTTATCTTTATTTTTCATCTTGTAGGCTAGAGAAAAAGGGTTTAAATTCAAATCAAAGTTCCTACTATGTAAAAATCCTCACAAGACATTTTACATCAATCACTTACTATTTTGGCATATAATTACATAAAAATTAGTCAATATTATATCTCAACACATTAGATATTACTCAACAATCACACATATACTTACATGCTTGATTAAATAAGGGCCTAAGCAAAATTCATTCGAGCATACCATGCATGTTGATTATGCACATTCCTTAAGGGAGAACTATATATAATCTAAGACCCTTATCATTAGGATTAATGTAAGTAATGGTTAGGATAACAGGGGTTCTATATTGTGTGATCATACCATACCACAACCCAATTTTCGTCTTCCCTTTGCATTTGATTTCTTTTTTATTTCATGTGTGTAGGTGTTCATTAGGTTTTAGAGAATATTTATAAAAATATTGACATAGACGATCAATAAAAAGATCAAAACTCACCTACAAGTCACTAAAACCCTCTTACAACACCCATGGAAGTCTCAGGGAGAATTCCTAGAGAAGGACACTAGCACTGAAACCTAGACACTAGTACTGTAATGATACTATCCTCCCAATAGTGCTACTATTTGAAGGTTGTTTTCAACACCAATTTTAGAATGAAATATTCTTGATAGATATTTAAGCCTGTTCTAGCTTTGCTAACATCAAATAATTCATGTTCATTCTATATAAGTCAATTTCATCATTGTGCTTACATTCTAGATAAATTAGTTTGATGTATCTATTTTTAATATTTATTTGAATTTACCCCCTATACCCAACCCCTTTAACAACCTAGGATTTTCATGTATAAATCATAAACAGTTAAAACACATGGCAAAACACTTAATGTTATTTTGAGATCTTAGTCACCTATTAAAGATAGCTGGGTTATACATTTTGGAGCTTCTCACCACATGGTTGTTGGAAGAAAAATGACTGAGAGGGGGGGGGGTGAATCTATCATCAAAAAATTTCTTATACAATATTACTTAAACAATCTTAGATTATTTACATAAGTATAAACATCAATTCACAAGAGCATGAAACACATGAACATGATATGTATGTGGGAAACCCTCAAGGGGAAGAAAACCCATTGATGATGAAAATGGGATTTAGTCCTATAAGATAAACACCAACTTTATTGAAGCACCAACTTCACATTGAGCACCAACCCTAACTAGCTAAGCACTAACTCGGCTAGGCTTTAACAAGGACCCACTTGCAAGGAGGCACCAACCCCTTAGACGACCTAGAACCAAATCAAACACATAAAATGCTTGATCACCTTCAAAAAATTGTGTTTCTCATATAATATATGATGATATCTTTCTTCATCTATTCACATACTTCTATCCCTCTCAAAATGACATCTAGCCTTCTTCACTCAACTAAGCCTCTTCTTGACTTTATTAGGTCATATAAACTTGATCCTCAAACATAGAACCTATGTAAAATGTTCATAACTGATCTTATATCCCTTTATTATGGTCTATAATATCTCTTTATATGCTGCAATATCCTTTCTTGTTTGCTTATACTTCACACACATAATAGGCCTAAAAATGCCTAGTATTTAAACAAGTTTCTTGTTCATATCCTTCTTAGTTAGCCAAAAATTTTTATCCTATTAGGTCACTCATGGAATGGTTCTTGTATAATATCATAGAAATGGATCAAATGTACTTTGAGTCCATTTAGGTCTGATCTTCCTCAAATAGGCATTATCTCTCTTTTTAGGTCTCATAAAGACCTAATCCCATTACGCCTACTTAGCACATGTTACCCTTTGATATTATTGGATAAAATTAAAATAATTTACATGGAATAAACACATAACATTCCATAATAATATGCCCATGAAAATTTAATCTAGGATCCATAACACTTTTTAGATCAAACCACTACTTGGAGCACAACATTAGTACTGTTCATATTAGGCCTGTACATACCCATAACGTTTGTCTTGAATAATTGAAGCATAAAAACAAAATTTACAAAAAAACATGGAAAAAAATACATATCAAATATATATATATATATATATATATATGACCTTAGGTTCATCACCATATGTAGTAGACTTCACAACTTAGGGTGAAAATACTCAAACCCTTCTCTGCAAGTAGCCCACTTACAACTACCAACTAGTCTCAAAACATAGTCATGAAGACTTGAAATTCAATCCTATAAAGAATAATTCATATGAACTATGACACCTTAAAGAGATTATTTAACATCTCTAGAAAAATCTCAGGTACAAATATTAAAAGGTCCGATTCCAAATATTGGTCTTGCAAACTAATCTTTTGTCTTTAGTATACATAGTCAAACATGAACCAAATAACCTATTTTTCTTTTACCATTTCAATCACTTTTAATGATTTCCAAGATTATGAAAATAATTTATAAGAATATATTATATTAAAAAACATCATATACATTGGATGCTTCATCTAAGGATAGATAACCTCCAACTCATCACTGCAACTTGCTTACCCAGATCTAGTAGTTTACCTTCAAACATAGTCATGGTGATAATGACTTTCAACACATATGTAGATAGTTTCAGATACTCTTGATGCATGTAGATTATCTTATTAGATAAATCTTAGATATAGGGATACCATGGTCAATTAATAATTTTGGTCTCATAGACCAATCTCACAACCTTACATCTTCACTATCTCATATGTACAAGATAGGTTAACTTATGAGAAATAATTTTATCATATCCACTGACCTCCAAAACACATATCTAACATGAACATGTATTATAGGTATTGAAAAAATTCTCCATGCACTTGGATTCATCCCTAGTCCATCATAACACTTCCCTAAACAACTTCTTACTTTTACCTAGTTTTCTCACATCTATACTATTAGGCCTTTTAGTGAATGGTCAAATTATATGACCGGTTTAGCTCACTTGAGGACTAGAAACTATACAAAAACCATCATGAACATGAAATAAAAATCTTAATATTTAACCTTCATTTATTTAGCAATGACTTGGTTAACTCTGACTGCTACAACAAATCTTTCAGAAATAAGGCTTTTCTTGTAGGGTCCACTCACTCACCTGACAAAAAAATACACTTGGAGGTTCCTAGGAGAGTTTAATACAAACTAAAATCACTTACATATCCATTACAAACCATTATCAGCTGTTTTGATCAAGATATTTCTCATCGGGTCATTGTTAGGGTTTTAGAGAGGGTTAACACTATTTTTGGTGTTAATGATTATTCATAAAGCTTAACCCATCATTATAGAAATAAATTCTTGTAAATTTGATATATAACACTTAATCATATACCATTAATAGGCTAGGTTCCCATGTAGAGGTTAAACATGCTAATGAGTACTTGAAAGTCCTTCTAGGGTTGAGAATCCTTCATTCCATGTACACAAGAGACCTCAAAACACTTTTTATTGAATTTTATTACAAAATTTGACTTCATAATTGTTAAAAATATTTGAAACAACATGGAATAACTATATCAATGCTTAATTTTATATACTTTCTTTGGAAACTGACCCAATACTCCATTTGGTCACCATCTCTCTCTTTGCTCTCTAGGCCTTTGACCTGTAAGTCACATTAGGCCTTAAAAATAACCTTAAAGCCTCTTTCCATGCACTCATCACCTCAATAACATGCTCAAAAAAATCTCACATGAACAAACACTACCTTCATCCTTCATAGGTATTGACAACACTTCATGGTACCTCATTAGGTCAGGTAGGGTTTATAACTAGTTTAGTTACATGCTTGGTTTGTAGGTCTTACCCTTGTAGGCCCACATTGAAGCTATATTGAGTGATCTAATGATTAATATACATGATAAATATTCCTAAAATATCCTTTTATGCCTCTATGAATTCATATTATTGTGCCACTAATCTCATACCTTCTCACAATGTCTCTTCATGTAATGACCAGTGTCATGACTAGGCTTCTCAATCACTTGAAGTTTGAAAACTGACCTTGAAACACTCCTTGATGATTTTAAACCTTGATCACATGCCTTTAATGATACTTATATAGTATCATACATATTTACACACCTATTTATGCTCATCATGCACATGCTTGTTATGACTAACTTCTCAAGACACCTAGTACTCATAACATGCTTACCTTGATCTGGTCATCAAACTTCTTTATGACAACAATGACAATAATTAAGATGAAATAAATAATGACATTGACATTATAAGAATAATTATATTTCATTTAAATTATCTATCAATAGAGATATGTTGTAGTTAAAGTGTGTCACTTAAGTAGGCACAATGCTCAGTCATGCACGCAACTCCAGTAATCAAGTATTTTTAGGGTCAAAGGAGTTAGGTGCAATGGAAGCAAGGTCTAACACACAAAATTTAAGCACATTAACATGCTAGTATCAATTTAACATAAGGTTCAAACGTTATGCACTCACCTAAATCATGGTAGTGAAGGGACCAGGTCCTCATTGGGTTAGTTGCATCATGTTGCAATAAAGGGGTTATATAAGGTTTAAGGGGTTCACAGGGTAGTCTACCACAAGCTCAAGTAGAGGAGGGTCAGAGATTTATCAGTGAATGTAGGATAAGGAGTCCACATGGAGGTATCCATTCATCTTAAGGTTTTTGGTTTTATGTTTAGAATGAAAGATATTTGTGGTGGTTAAGAGAGGTAAGTGGCACAAATACACCACTTACTACCAGGGTGGGATCCCAGCTCATCCACAGACTATATAGGGAAAGAACATCACAACCATTATACAACAATTTATCATAAAACAAAAATAATTTATATTCATCCATTAATGTATTACTTTATTAAAATAACCAATAATAACCTTCATTAATCGATTCTAATTCTGCTTATGCTCGAGGATCATAGATGAGTGTGGCTTACATTTTCCATTTATTACTCAAAAGGCTTACTCATAGTATTGCTCCTTAATTCACCAATCTTCACTACAAAACTAAATCATCTTTTTCCACTCTTGGAGGTTGCCTTTAAATAGGTGCTAGTCACTCCTCTTGCTGACTTAGATAGGTGCATGCCAAAGGATGAGTAGGTGAGAGCTTGTTGACTCCATTATGCCATATAGGACAACTAGGTGCATGCTAGGTTGTTGGTCATGGTAGTTCACCTATTTAATCCAATACTTAAACATTCATGATCCTTGAGCACCAAGATACCATGTGTAGTATTGGTCAGGTATGCCTTGAGGCTTGCAAAACTTTTAAACCATTGGTTAGTTGGCATTGGGACTCTAGGAGTTGATCTAGTCAACACTAAGGTGTACAAAAATGGGTCCTTCACTTCATCCAAGGGTCTCCATGCTCTAGGATGTGTCTTAGCTAGCATGGGACCAAGTATTACCAAAAAGGGGTGCCAACATCACCCCATATAAAATTTCTAGTCCATCCCAGACTAGACTTGAAGCATATTAGGTGCATAGAATTTGGGTGCACCCTACTTTAAGTCCTCCTTGAAATTCTCAAAGCCTTGGATGGCACCCCTCAACTCTTTAATGGAATCATTTTATTTTTTATATGCTACCTCTAAATTAAGTACATCCATTCTTTCTAATTCCTTTCTAAAGGCTTCCAGCCTTTCCTTTGCCCTTCTCACTCCTTCATCGAGGAGTTCACCCTGATCGTTGGCCTTTGGCTAGAAGGCACAAAATACTGCCTCTAGGTCTTACTCTTTTGTTTTCATCTGGGCACTGAGGGAGTTAACTTGTGCCATTACCTACATGTGTTCAATCCTTGAAACCATAAAGGAATGTTGGATCAAGACATCCTTCTCCACCTTTATCTACTTGTGGCATGCATTGATGATCTTTGCTTGTCGCATAAAGTTGCCAAAAATGGTGTTTGCTTCTTTGGTGCCTCCTTTGAGCTTAGTGAATAGGTCTTCAATATCTTCCATTTTCTTCATTATCTCACCCCTTATAACTTCACAGTGGTCTTCCTTTTCTTCTAACACTGGCTTCAACTTGGGGATCATTCACTTAATGAGTGTAAGTGTAGTAAACCTCCTTCATGTTAGAGTAGTCAATGTCATCTCAGAGGGAGGGATCCATTTCCTCAATACACTCAATTAGTTGTTAGAGCTTGAGTTTGGTTTCTTCAATCTCCTTCTCCATGTCCTTAGTAGTTTTCCTCCAGCTATTAGCATGAACATCATTGAAAATGTTCTTGTGTGCCATAGAGGTTGCCATTTTGATCAAAGTGTCAGCTGAACACATATAATTTAGTTCATGGGGATTCATTAGGTGATAGTCATGGCCCTCTTTTGGTCTTTTGGCATGTTGTATGGCCCTTACAAGGACCTCAAACTCTAGCTCATCCATATATCAACCCATGGCCCATGAGACTTGGTGGCATGTAAAGGTTGTGGTAGTTCTTGGAGGCATACACTCCATCATGTAGAATTCACCATCCTCTTTGAATCTCATCTATGTTTTTTTATAGTTCTTAGGTTTAACCTCTGCTTCTTCCTTGAGTTCTTCACTGGAATTGGTGCTAGTCCCCATTTATTCAACTATCTCCTCTTCCTCCCTTTCCTCTTTGGCACTAAGCTCATCATCTTGCTATTCTTATGAGGGTTCTTCAGTAGAATTTCCCCCCTCATCCTTCTCTTGGTATAGTGCCTCTTCCTCTGCTTGTTTTTCTAAGGTGCCAGTATCTCCCTTTTTTTCCTTATGCATCTTCTCAAAACTGGGGCCTACTTTCTATGTGGCTTCTTCCACTATTTAGATGCCAGTGTCAAGTGGTACCTTGGATTTTTTTTCCCTAGGCTCCATGCTAGCATAACCTTTCTTTCTTTTTCATTCTTCTAGCATGCACACCCTTTCCTCTTGGGATGATTTTGATTTTTGTTCCTTCTTCTGGGCATGATATTCCCTTGCCTCCTCCATCCTCCTTTTCTTGGCCTTTTCTTCATTTTTCTTAATTTCCTTAGCCTTGAATTGGTTAATATCAACCTAAGTTACGCTCGAGGCCCTCAACTCCTTGCACCTCTAGTGTAAGGTGAGTGTTGCATCGATGTGGCCTTGATCCATGCTCATTCCTCTCCACTTTTTAGTATCTCTTCCTCTTCATGGTCTACATCAGAGGGAGTTACTTCTTTAGGCACCTCACCTGCTTACTCATCTTTTCCTTCTATGCCCTATGCACTGCTTCACTTTTTTGCTCTTCTACCTCTACCATTTAGGTGAACCCGATGGGCACCCCTACCTTGGCCATATCCTCTTTCTTCTCCCTTAGTTATTATGCCCTTTTGGTCTTGGCCTCATAAGAACCAAGTATCTTCAGCGTATGCCTTAGTTTTTTTGGTTATGCATGAGGAGGTGAAGGGGATTGTTCACTAGGGGATGACTCTACATCCTCAAGCACAATGTAGGTACCTTGTCCCCATTTTTCCTCTTCTGATCCCTCCTTTGATGTGTCTTCTTATGGCACAGGGGAAGGGGCCTTCTCTTTTTTTCCTCTTTGAGCTTACAGGGGCTCAAGATGTGAAGCACACATGCTTTTGGTATGATTTTGTCACTGAGGATTCCCTTTCTGAAGTTATCTTTAGCTTTAACCTCTCCTCTATTTCTTCTAGTTTCTCTCCCCTCTTCTTTTTGGGAAGATTATTCTTTTCTTGGGGCATGGGGGTTCCTTCCTTCCCAACTAGGACTAGGGGGTCTCTTTGTTTCTCAATGCTAGACCCCACACCATCATCCTTTCTTCTAGGCTTTTGTTTCTACTCATTTTCACTTTTCACATTCAAAAGAAATAAGAAACTAAATTTAAATGGTCAGGGGTTTGTATGTACCCAGATGAAGCTACACACTGTTATCCAAATGTTGAAGGAGCTCCTCTTTGGCTATGGAGGACAACACCTGTAGATAAGAAGCAAGCTTAACAAAAAAAATGTTAGAGACAGATATGGTGGACTGCCAAGCAAAGCTTAGTCCCAAAAGTGCAAATACTTCCTTGAGGGATGACAGTACACTAGTTGATAAAAAGAATGTAGTAATGGAAAGAAATAATGAAAGACTTAAAGAAGAAGAAGTAGATAATGCGTACTTGAATCTTGTAATTAGTCTTCCACAGTCATCGATGTCGGTAGTCTTGCCAACGCCAATTTGTCAATGTTGTCGATGTCGGTATGCTGTCGTTGTCGGTAGGGGCAATGGTCGATGTCGGTCAGGGCAATGGCCTTGGGCAAGATTTGGACAGGTTTGTGGTTGATAGAGGGGTATGGAAGGAGTCTGGGTCTGTGCAGGGTTACAAGACAGTGAATAGGGTCTAAAAGGGCTAAGGTAGAGGATAGGGGTGGAAGGAGGATAAGGATGAGAGGAAGGCTTTTCAGCCTTTTCGAGAAGAAAGTCAGGTTGTCTCAACAGTACTTAGAAATAGCCAATGGACTAATTACCAATGCATTTTAAAAATACTGAAATATAAACTAGAAGAATACTTAGCTCTTGGTGGAGAACCAGAAGTGTAGAAGACTTCGTATAACCTTCCAATCCAATGCCTAGAGTGAATTTTGTAGAGCTTCTGTATCTGGAGAGTGATGATAGAATGCTGATGCCTTGTCCCAAAGCCTGCCTGTGATATGCAAAGAGTCCAGGAGAGAGAATTCAGATCTAGGAGCAAGAGAATTTACATTCAGGTGAAATTGATCCAGACAGAATTCAGGGTCAGAATTTAGTTTGAAGCAATCTACGTTGGTGATTCCACCGGCATCAGCCATCGGGTAACCGACGTCGGTGGCTAGAAGATGGGTAAAAAGGCTATTTTTAGCCTTTTGCCCATTTATTCCATTTTCCAAGTTTAGCTGCCGTTGGTGAATGGTCCAAAGGGCAGGTTTAATAGGCATGAGGATTAGTGGGAGAGTTAAAATTAGGTCTTAGGTAATTATGATTTTTCATAGGTGATAAATGGTCTAAGAGCTAGGAATCCAAGGTGAGGTGTCCAAGGGGGGTTATTAATTTAAAATAAGTATTTTAAATTAATAAAGTATAGGTTAGGCATGTTGAAGTTAGAAAGGGACCAAGGGGGGATTGACACTATTTTGGTGTCTACATTTGCCCCTTTTTGTCTTGTTGGTTGTTCTTGATGAACTGCAAGACAAAAATAGGAGTAAGTTGCCCCAGGTATGGGATAAGGTCATTTTTGTCCTGTTGGTTATTTTGATGAACTGTAAGACAAAAAAATAGGAGTTGGTTGCCCCAGATGTGGGATGAGGTATTCCCCCTCAAAGTGGGAATCGAGGGAAGGTAACCTGATATCGAGTGCTGATTTGATATGAAGTGGATGGGTATGGTGAAGGTTGAGTGTGAATGCTGCAAAAGTTGAGATTGCATGCATACCACTTCACGTGATAGATAGGTCAAATTGTCATAGGTAAGGTCAAGGAGTGCTAAAATTGAAGTAACTGGTCCCCAGCATTTAGTCATAGCTGATTGGGTTAAACGATCAAAGCTGTAGCTCCAGTGGTCATCGTGTTCCAAGTATCCCAGGCTCAGGAAGTGCTCTTGGAAAACATGAAAATGTCACAAATATTGGGGATCAACTTGCTTGTAATCTAACAATACGTGTGAGGGTCATAATGTGGGTTACGCATAATTTTGCTAACTATTCGTGAGGTAACATACATGCAATCAAAACAACCAAGGCATAGTTGTCTCAAAAGTGGTCGTGGTCTGAGGAGATAGTCGCGATCTCCAAGGTCATTGGTCAAGTCAAGCTGAGATATAAGTGATCTCAAATGAAGTTTGTTGTGGTTAAGGAGATGTATGTGATCTCCAATGTGCCCATGAGAAGTTTAGGTAACTCATTCAGTGTTAGGGCTGATTGTTTGGTCATGATTTTGGGTTGGTATAGATAATTGGTCCATTAGATGGATGGATGAAGGAATGGGCGAGCTAACCTCAGAGGACCCCATGTCAACTGAGTGCTGCCTACATAGCCCTTGTTGGAAGGGCCTCAGGCCAATGTAGTAATCCCTAAAAGGGAGGAAGAGGGTCAATTATGGATGGGTTGGACTAGGTTAAGTCATGGTTAAAGGTGAAATGGTTTGTCCATCAGGCAGATGAAAAAATGAATGGATGGCTGATGTCATTAGGGTGATGAATAGGTGAATGGCCAAGCTAACCCTAGAAGACTCTGTGTCAACTGAGTGTTGCCTACATAGCTCCTGTTTGAAGGGCCTCAGGCCAATGTAGTTCTCCCAAAAGGGAGGAAGGGTCAGAGATGTTGATAGTTGGTTTGGTCATGTTAATGGTTTAACACTTCCCATATGTCTGATGGTACATGCTTGAAATGATGAATGTATGATGATGTTAAAACCTTTTCCATGTGATGGTGTATTCTGTAACATTGGTGATGTGGTTTTTCACCTTAGTAAATTTTCCATATTGGTGATGGATGTATGCTAAAAATGAAATGAATTTATTTATGCTTCAGCAAGTAATGGTTTATGCTTGACATAAATTGAGTTTGGTTGATAGTTTCCATGTGTATTGTTTTCCATAAAAACTAGTGTGAATGGTCTATGATGATGTATGATGTCATGTTATTGGTTTGGTTTGGCTTGAATGTGATGAAGATGTGTAAGGAGTGAAAGGCGTGTTGCTCTTTCATTGAAAAGGACAATAATGATAGCATAGATAAGGGTTTTGCAAACAAAAGCCCCATTCATGCATTATGTCTTTTGACCATTGGTTTATGTTATAAAAATAGTTGAATCACTTGACATTAAGTGAGCTCCAAATTCCTTGAGTATGTTAGGGTAATAGGTTTGATGATGTGATATGTCAGGATAGCGTAACCCTTTTTAGCAAGGATAACTTTGCCCCTTTTATAGGTGACCCTAAGAACAACTATAGGCAAGTCCATGACTTAATATTTTGTCAGTCAAATTTTTATTTATTTATTTTTTATTTTTTATTTTTTTGGTAGACTGATCAATGCGGGAAGTCTTCGTGGGGATGTTGTTTTGTTTTGTGGTCATAGGTGAAGCTGATTGATGTAGAAAGCTTCTGAGAGAGTACTATTTGTAGCAAAATTTGGGTATATCCATCCTTCAAGGGGGTGGTCTATATTCTTCTTTTTATGTTTTGATGTCTTTAGATAGATGTCCTTCAAGGGAATAGTCTATTAGTTACAGCAATTATGCACCTGTCCTTCGAGGGAGCAGTCTACATTTATAGTTTTATGACCTTTGAATAGGTATCCAACTTTATATGTTTTCTAGACTGAAGTTTTATTCATGGACTAGCCTATAGAGGTTTAAGGGTTTCCCTTTTATTAGGACAAAACATTCATGCTTGACAAAAGGGTTGACTAATGTTTGTAGGAAAAAGGGTTGAAAGGAATAGGGACGAGGATGACAAGGGTTGCTCAAAGGATGAGCTCAAGTTAAATACCAAGTGAATGAGTACTTGATTAACAGAAGAATGGTAGTAGATGTAAGGCATTAAGGGGCTCAGGTTCTGGCCGGCCTTTAAGAGAAGACAGAAGATAAGTCCCTAATCCATACTTGTGTGTTATGATATAAGGTCCAAGCCAATTAGGAGCAAACTTGCCTCGTTTACTTCTTTACATATTAGTCACGTGTTGGTTTTCTTTGAGGATGAGATCTCTAATTTTGAAATCTCATTCTCTAAGATTTTTGTCATAGGCACGTTTGATATGATTTAGATAGATATGGAGATGGTTAAGGGCAGCAATACGACGTTCGTCAAGTAACTCAAGTTGAGCTAATCGATCTTGACAAAAGTCATCATTGGAAAGTATGTCGTGCAAAGAGATGCATAGAGAAGGTATCTGTATTTCAAGAGGTAGGACAGCCTCTGTTCCATATAATAGAGAGAAAGGTGTAGCACCTGTAGGAGTTCGAATGCTAGTGCGGTAGGCCCACAAAGTGAAGGGAATGTGAATGTGTCAATCCCTTCTAGTATCATTGACCACCTTCATTAGAATTTTGGTTAAGATTTTATTGGAAGCCTTGGTCTGCCCATTTGCTTGTGGGTAGTAAGGCGAGGAGAAGCTGAGTTTGATGCCAAATGAGTCACAAAGTTTCTGGATAGTTTTGTTTTTGAATGATTTGCCATTATCGGTGATGATCTTGTGGGGTACACCGAAACAATAGATGATGTGGGTGTTGATGAAGTCGACGATTTTGTCAGCTTTAGTGGAGACGAGGGGAACCACTTCCACCCATTTAGTGAAGTATTCAGTTGTGGTGATAATGGAATGATGTCAAAGAGATGAATGGGGGTTAATCTCACCGATTAGGTCTAAGCCCCATTGTGAAAAGGGCCAGAAGTCCATAGCAACTTGTAAAGCATGGCTAGGGACGTGAAGCAAGCTAGCGTATTCTTGGCATTTGATACAATGTCGAACATAGTCGCTGCAGTCTTGATGAAGAGTGGGCCAATAATAACTCAGGCGAAGGATGCACTTGGCAACCGAGTTACCATTAAAATGTCCACCACAAATCCCATCGTGGACTTTTTTGATGGCATGAGATGCTTCAGTGGAGGTTAGACATCGAAGAAGGAGGCCATCGAAACCTCTTTTATAGAGAAGACCCCCTAGCATGGTATATCGAGTAGTACTCTTGATAAAAGCTCATCGTGCATTTCTAGAGAGATTAGGAGGAATGATAGAATAAGTTAAGTAGTCCACAAGTTGTTTATACCAAACATCCTATGGACTAGAGTCAATGGTGCTGACGAGGTTGATGTTAGTGGAGATATACAAAGGTAATGCCAAATGATGTACCATAACATAAATTCTCGAAGAAGAAGATGATGGGATGCGTGAGGTGAGGGAAGCCATAGCATCAGCAAACTTATTCGTAGATCAAGGAACAGTTTGTAAGAGGTAATGGTCGAAAGATTCTAGCAGGGTGTCAACACGGTGTTTGTACCTT
Organism: Torreya grandis; assembly: GCA_037957365.1. NCBI lineage: Eukaryota > Viridiplantae > Streptophyta > Pinopsida > Cupressales > Taxaceae > Torreya > Torreya grandis. The sequence goes on from JARHVA010001930.1 coordinate 2,351,998, forward strand.
TACAAAACTTTATTTTTACAAAGATATGAACCATTGATTTTATTGACGACTAGTTGTGAGTTGCCAAAGATGTTGATGGTCTTGATGCCTAGGAAAAGGGTGGTTTGAAGTCCCAAAATTAAGGCTTCATATTCAACCATGTTGTTGGTACATTCAAAGTCAAGTTTGAAAGATAGGGGCATGGGCTCACCTTTGTGAGGGATGAGAATGACCCCCGCACCCCCATTATGTTGACATTTAGACCCGTCAAAGAACATTGTCATTTGATAGAAAATGTCATCAGTGGATAACGTGGTGATGGATTCATCAGGGAATTCACAGTGAGAAGGTTGGTTGTCAGGTAGAGGGGCATCCGCTAGTTGGTCAGTGATTTTTTGCCCCTTTATAGACTTTTGTTGAATGAATTCTAAGTCAAACTTAGCAAGAAGCATGAGCCAACGAGCCATACGTTGATTTTGGTATGGCTTGGAATGCATGTATTTTAGAGGGTCAGTGTGGGTGATGACATAAGTTTTGTGATTGAGAAGATAATGACGGAGTTTGGATGTGGCAAAGACTAATGCCAAATAGAGTTTTTTGATATGAGTATACCGAGTTTCATAGTCAATGAATGATCGGTTTATATAATAAACCACCTGCTCACGATGTTGTTCATCTCGGTGCATGATCATGGCACCTAAGGAATGATTTATTGCTGAAATGTAGAGGTAGAAGGGTTGGTCATCTTTTGGTGGAATAAGGACTGGTGGAGAGACAAGATAGTGTTTAAGGGCTTCAAAAGTCTCTTGGCAATCCTTATCCCAATTAAAGGCGACGTCCTTCTTGAGGAGGTGATGAAAGGGATGACATCGGTCGGAAAGCTGTGAGATGAAGCGACAAATAGATTAAAGCTTCCCTTGTAGGCTGTAAAGTTGCTTTAGATTGGTAGGTGGTGGCATCTCGAGTATAGCTCTAATCTTAGCAGGATCAATCTCAATGCCACAAAGGGAAATGATGAAGCCTAAAAGCTTCCCAGAGAGAACCCCAAAGACGCATTTCTTGGGGTTGAGTCAAACATTGTATCAAAGGAGGTGAGTGAATATGATTTTGAGAATAGTTGAATGGTCATGGTAGAGTTTAGATTTTCCTAGTAGGTCATCCACATAATCCTCCATGATTTTGTGGAGGAGATCGTGAAAGATGTAGGTCATGGCGTGTTGATATGTGGTGCCTACATTTTTTAGGCCAAAAGGCATGAATCTATAGCAAAAAGTCCCCCATGGGGTGATGAAGGTGGTCTTGTGTTGATCTTCTAGCATAATCAAGATTTGGTTATATCCTGAAAACCCATCCATGAGTGATAGCATCTCATGACCGGCCGTAAGATCAACAAGTTGGTCAATATTGGGTAGAGGAAAATCATCTTTTGGGCAAGCCAGGTTAAGATCATGATAGTCAGTACAGATTCGGATTCCCCCAGTCACTTTGGTGACAGGGACAATATTTGACACCCATTGTGGATAATCAATGGGTTGGATGAAGGATTTGGAAAGAAGACGTTGAAGCTCCTCTTTGACAAGGAGTGTAATGCGAGGATGCATTTTGCGAAGCTTTTGCCTGACAGGCTTAGCTTCTGGGTTTGTGATGATGTTATGGATGACGATGTTAGGGTCGATGCCAGGTATATCGCTGTAGGTCCAAGCAAAGGCTTTGATATGGTTTGAAAGGAATTTGGTATAGTCAATTTGTTCCTAGGCATCCAAAGATTGACCAATCTTCAAAACATGAGGAACATCGAAAGATGGAAGGTTAATGTCAATGGTCGATTCATTTAACATAACCTATGTTTCCAAAGGAAGTGATCATTGAATGAAAGAGTCATCTGCACCCATGTAGGTGAAAATGGAATCATCGTCTATGCATTAGATAGTGTTGATGGTAGCAGATTCATCGTCTATCATGTTTGGATAAACGAGAGGGAGAGACCTAAATACCCCACCTAGTTGATAGGTTAGGGGTTCCAAGCGAATGGCGTTTATGCAAAAAAAACTAGGAGGGATGGAAACCACTGACTCTGTAGGTGAAGATGGGGGAATAAGCAAGTTTGGAGGTGATTATTCTATGATAGGTTTGGGGTGAGAGTTTTTAGAAGTTTCAGTAGGTTTTTCAAAACCCAAGCCATGTCACTTCTTGGCATTCTTTATGGCCTCATCATTTGGTGGTTCGACGGGCTGGTGGGAGCCTTGTTCATAGCGCCCAAAACCAAAACCCTTCCACTCACACCTATAAAGATAGGTATGAGAAAAGTTTGGGTTGTTGAAAAGAGAAGTCAGACGTAAATAGTTGGGGTGATGAAAGAGGATTCCCATCAGTGGGAGCTTGATCTATCCCTCCATAGATGAGATTTGTTTGAAGATTGGGAGAACCATAAGGGATGACCATTCTGATATGATGGTCATAGATAAGATTGTGATGAATTTGTCCATACTCTTGAGGAGTCTGGAACATGTCTAAGGTGAGTAAACGATACTCCCCAAGTGAAAGACGTTGGAAGGTATCTTCCATAGGGTCTTTGGTTGTCACTTGAGGAGGGGATGTGGGTGTAACCACCATTTGCGTACTTGTTGAAGCTTCCACGGGTGGAGGTGGTGTTTGGGTTGATGTTTTTAAAGGAATGAGAACATCGTTGGGTTGATAATTTGTGTTGCATGTCTTGAAAGGGGAGGGGTCTGCGGGAATGACATGGACTTGACCGTCATGTTCAAATTTGATACAACGGTGTAATGTAGAAGGGACACAGGCCATGACACAGATCCAAGGTCGTCCTAATAACATGTTGTATTGGAACTCTCCCTCGATGATGTAGAAGAGCTCTAGGATTGTTCGTGGGCCAACATGAATATGTAAGACGATGGTGCCAATGGTAGTGGTGGTGGAGTCATTAAAAGAATGAAGAATTGCATTGGTTTTTGACACACAATTCTTTGGGAGAGCTAATTGGTCATAGGCATGGGTGGAAATGATATTGATGCTGGTGCCCCCATCAATCATAACTCACTTAATGCGAGTTTAATCAATGTAGGCTATGATGAAAAGGGCAGCATCCTGATCTTCCAAGTTGGAGGTAGGAATTTTAGAATCACTAAAGGTAATAGAGGCGACAGTGGGTAATAATTGGACTAAGGCAGCTAGTGGTTAGGGGTCCTCGGGTTGGACCTCCACTGTCTATAAAGCCTTGATTAAAGCTTGATGATGTTGTGAAGAGCTTTGAATGAGATCATATAAAGTCATCTTCACAGGAGTTTGGTGAAGTTATTTCACTATAGAATCATGAATTGCCTCTGAAGAAGTTGGTTGGGATGTACCCAAGATAGAAATCTTGGGTTTGGGTGGTTGAGCAGGCTTGACAAATGGGTAGGTCCAAGGAATAACAGCTTTCTCTTTTGATTTATCCTTTAAAGTTTGTGACCTAGTGGCCACATTGATGGTGTTAATCTTGAATAAAGGGGATGAAAGAGGTAAAGGGACCATAGTTTGAAAATGAGATCTCGATGAAGGTGGAGAGGTTGGAGAGACATTAGATGGTGTTGGAGATTTGTTGACAGTATCCTCAACAAGAAGGGTGTCTTTTTCCATGAATTGGTAGATGACAACCTTAAGGGCACAACAATTTTTAGTGTCATGCCCAGGTGTGTGATGATATTGGCAAATTTTAGTGTCATCGAACCAAGATGGCTTTGGTCTGAGAGGTTGAAATGGTTTGATAGGTAGAAGAGTGATGTTAGAAGTTTGCAAAAGTCAGCGTAGTATCAAAGCATATGAACCCACTAATGGGTCCATGCTTGTTGATGCACTAGGTGTTGATGACTTTTGTTTGGGAGTTGTTGAGGGAGATTTCCATACCACCTTTTGGGTTGGTGGTGGGGCCCGTCGTGTAGACGACACTTTCTTTGTGAGGGGTGCTGAATTTTTCAGAGGAGGTATGTTTTTGGTGGGTAAAGGGAGTAATGAAGGCAACTTGTTTTTGTTAGGTGTTGGAGTAGGGAGCACTCCTATTAAGTTAGAAGGAAGGGGGCCCAAAATGGAGGGCAATGATGATGGTGGAGGAGTTCTCTGACATGGTTTAGTAGCCTTCTTTAATATGGTGTGAGGACTACAATTGTAGGGGGCAAGATTCAAATCTACCTTCACTTGTGGGTGAGTGAGGTTAGATATGGGGTGAACATTGAGGGATTTAACCGGTGTTGGTATGGTGGATGTTTGTGAGGGTTTAAGTTTAGATGTGATTGGTTGAGCTTTTGAAGATTTAGAAGTAGAAGCCTAGTCCTCGTTGGAGACTTTGGGAGATTTTGTTGAAGGAGGGTCATTAGTACAAGATGAAGTGGGATGTGTAAGATAAGGAGCTTTAAGTCGCTCCCATAATGCCTCATGCTCTAACTTCTTTGAATGGAGAAATCCTAAGTTCTTCACTAATCAAGAGAATGGTTTAGAAGATGTTGGTTGAGACTTTGGTTTTTTAGAAGATGTGGGTGGTTGTGAGAGTGGGAATGTGTTAGATGCAGTGATCTCGGGCCAAAGGCGTGAGAGAGCCATTACTAGATCGTCTTCGATCAAAGTAGGTGAGGAGACAAGTTCTTCTCTTGGTGGAGAAGGAATTGGAGAATGTGACTCCTCAAGAGGATAGAGGGTAGGGATGATCGTACCTTCTACTTGTGGTTGAAGAGTAGGAAAGGTATGGTCCTCCATTGGTAGTAGAAAGGATGAAGGTGAGGCTAGTGGCGTTGGTATGGTCAAAGCATCCTCCAATATAAGAGAGGTCGATGGAGGACTATTAGGAGAAGAAGGCTCTTCTTCCTATGAAGGAGAAATAGGAGAAGAAGGTTCTTCTACTCGTGGTGGACAAATAGGAGAAGAAGGCTCTTCTACTTGTGGTGGAGAAATAGGAGAAGAAGGCTCTTCTACCTGTGGTGGAGGGATAGGTTGACTAACCTCTTCAGTTTGTTGGAGAGGTTGGTTAGGCATAGAAGGAGAGACTGTGTTGACCATGCGTATATTACACTCTTGGGAGTCATCGGCCATGGTCTGAATGTTGTTTTGGCTAGGGGATTGGTTAAGGAAAGGTTGTCTAAAGATATCTATGTTTTGGTTAGGTGGCACATTTGGGCTATCCAAAACAAGATCCCCCTTGTCTATCATGTCTTAGACAATGTTTTTGAAGGTTTTGCAGTTGTTTATGTCATGGCCTTTGACACGGTGATAATGACAAAAGTCATTTTCCCTATACCATGTAGGGATGGCTTTTAAGGGGTCGAATTGAGGTGGTGGCCAAATTTAGGGGAGGTTGAGGACTCTCTGTTTGACTAGTTTATCCAACACGGACGCATATGATTCTCCTATTGGAGTATATTGACACTATACATATCATTGTTGGAATTGTTGTGTAATGCTTTGAGATGTGGAAGGTTTGGATTGGTTAGTTGTGGTTGATGATGATGATCTAAGTACCACAACATTTGCTGATCCCTTGGATTTGGAATTAGAGGAAGAAGATTTGGAGGAAGGGTCATTGGATTTTGCGTTAGTATTTTTACTACACAATTTGACTTTATTTTCTTTGACAACACAAAGTTTAAGCTTCCTGGCCATGGTGAAAGCTTTGTCAAATGTGCGGAATGTTTGGAACCGCAAAGTAGATGAGATGTGTTTGGCACATGCTTATGAAAAGAGCTCAATGAGCTCAGGTTGAGGTAAAGAAAAAGAGAGTTGGTTGATTAAACTTCTTCATCGAGCAATGAAATCAGCTATGGATTCATCGTCGAATTGTCTGATAGAATATAGGTCCGTGATGGAGACATTTTTAGTTATGTTGATTGAAAAGTGGTCGAGAAGTAATTGGGTGAGTTGAGTGAAGGAAAATAGAGAGTGACTGGTAATAGAACTATACCAATCGAGGGCAGCACTAGAAAGTGACATGGGAAATGTGCATAGTAATAACGCATCATCATGTGCTATAAGGTAACAAGTGTGTCTAAATGCTCATAGATGTTGCTGTGGGTCCTCTTTACTCTGGAAGCAAGTAAACTTGGGAAGTTCCCACTGACTAGGATATGGTCGGATTGGGATTGAAGGATGAATAGGTTCATTACAGATCTGTTCATATGAGAGAACATTTCTTGAACCCAAAACGGATGTCTCAAGATTAGACACCTTATCCATCAACATCTTGATTAGATCGGTTGATGGATTTGCAGGTGGGGCACCCCCTAGGTTGTAAGGCATTTGTAAGGTGTTAGATGGAGTGTATGACATACTAGGTTGTGTTTGTATTGGTGCAACATATTGGTAACTAGTCATAGGGACTGATGTTGAAGTCAAGAGTGGTTGTGTCATGAAGCTAGAAGGCAGAATTTGACTTGATGTTGCCAGAGGTGGTTGGATGGTGGAAACACTAGCCAAAGGATAAGTAGTCACTCTTGTATTTATGGGTGCAAGAGTAGGTGGGATGGAGACAATTAAGTTTTGGAATGGTGTAGAACTTTGTTGAATGGTTTGTGGTTGAGGGGGTACAGAAACCCCAAAGGAAGTAGGTCCAAAAATAGAAGGAGAGGTCACACTTTGAAGATTGGTCATGGTTGGGTTGTTAGTTGAGGCAATGGCCTAGGTGACCATGGGTCGGGTTACGAAGGCTATTGATATGATTGTCGTTTCAACTAAAGAAGTTGGCATCCCATAAACTAGGTTGCTTGAAGGATCTCGCATTTGACTTCTCACGAGATAGTGCTGAAGAGCCTTGACATTGAGGTCAAGGAATCTTTCAAAGTCTTGGTCCCCTTTGGGAACAATATGGGGTTGAGTTGGGGTTGGTTGGATAGGAGTACGTTTAATTTTTGAATTATACTCCATTTGGGGACTTGATATAGAAGGTGAAGGTGGGTGTGGTTGTTGGCTTGCGTGGTCAACAAGAGTTTTGGTCTAACTACGTGTCAAAACCATCCAAGGAAAAATAAATTTAGGTTCTAAAAATTGTATGTTTTAGCCTAAAAAAACCAGAATTTGTGTTTGACAGCAAGAAAGTGGGATTTTAAACTTGCTATTTTGAGATAAATATTTTTGACAGTGACTGACATCGGTAGAAAAACTGATGTCGATGAAGGTTGCTGATGTCGATCAGATAACCGATGTCGGTGAATATCAGTTGCCGACATCGGTGGAAAAACCAATGTCGGTTATTGTGTATTTCCAGAAACTCAAAAAATTGAAAGTTTTTGGAAGAAAGCAGAAAGATCTGAGTTGTTTTGGGAGCTCAGAATGCGACCTCACTAGCTCAAAAAATTAGATATAGACAAAAAAAATAGATGAAGGCAAGCAACCTCTAAATGTTAATTCTTAAGAATAAATTTTAGAATCGTGTTGGCTTATGCCTTAGAAGAGTGTGTTTGGGAAGTTGGGCTTTTAGAACGGGTCCTAAAAGAGGCAGTCTAAGGTTGGTTTCGGGTTAAGTTTTGGTGCTCAAAATATGTATTAGGTTTCGTACGTGGCCTAGTGCTAGGAGCTTGCTCCCCTCACTTCACGAGCCCAGAGACAAGCTGGGTCGCTTAGCCAGTATATACTTCCCCTAGAGTTTATACTCTGCCAGAGAACAAAGTGGGTTCTCCCCTTGGTAGTGAAGTCCAAGTGGGATTACCAGGAAGGGTAAAGTATCTGCTAGGTGATGAAATCCTAGTCGGGCCTTGTCTCAGGTATGTTTAGATGTTTGATTTTGTGAATGTGGTCAGGTTGTGTAACATATACTACTATTTATTCAAAATGCAATTTTAATTACTAGATGAGAAGGCTAAATATGCATTCAAGCAGGATGAGATGCAATAGTGTTTTAAACCCAAATCAAAATGTTTTGTTCAGATGCAAACAAGTGAGGAAAAGGTTGAGAGTATGAATTTCACTACTCTAGGATGTAGGAAAAAGGTGACAAGAAGAAAAAGAAAGAGGTTCTTTTTAACTTGTGCTTATGGTTTCATTCCAAAATAAAGAGATAAAAGGAAAGGATGCAAGAAGAGATCTAATGCACCTATATGAATGTTTGCCTTTAGAAGAAAAAGGATGAACCCAAGGAAAACTCCAGGGGTCCCACCGGGCATGCCAGAATGTTTCTACTCATTTTCGCTTTTCACATTCAAAAGAAATAAGAAACTAAAGTTAAATGGTTAAGGGTTTGTATGTACTCGGATGAAGCTACAAACTATTATCCAGACGTTGAAGGAGCTCCTCTTTGGCTGTGGAGGATGACACCTGTAGATAAGAAGAAAGCTTAACAAAGAAAAATGTTAGAGATAGATATGGTGGACTGCCAAGCAAAGCTCGGTCCCATAAGTGCAAAGACTTCCTTGAGGGATGACAGTCCACTAGTTGATTAAAAGAATGTCATAATGGAAAGAAATAATGAAAGACTTAAAAAAGGAGAAGTAGATAATGCATACCTAAATCTTGCAATCAGTCTTCCACAGTCACCAATGTCGGCAGTCCTGCCGACGTTGGTTTGTCAATGTTGGTGATGTCAGTTATGCTGCCGACGTCGGTAGGGGCAATGGTCGATGTCGGTCAAGGCAATGGCCTTGGGTGAGTTTTGGACAGGTTTGTGGTCGACAGAGGGGTCTGGAAGGAGTTTGGGTCTGTGTAGGTTTGCAAGACAATGAATAGGATCTGAAAGGGCTAAGGTAGAGGACAGGGGTGGAAGGAGAATAAGGATGAGAGGAAGGCTTTTCAACCTTTTTGGGAAGAAAGTCAGGTTGTCTCAACAGTACTCAGAAATAGCCAATGGACTAATTACCAATGCATTTTAAAAATACTAAAATATAAACCAGAAGAATACTTAGCTCTTGGTGGAGAACCAAAAGTGTAGAAGACTTGTTAATGATGCAGCTGGTGTAGAAGACTTCATACAACCTTCCAATCCAATGCCTAGAGTGAATTCTGTAGAGCTTCTATAGCTAGAGAGTGATGATAGAATGCTGATGCCTCATCCCAAAGCCTACCTATGATATGCAAAGAGTCCAGGAGAGAAATAATTTGGATCCAAGAGAAAGAGAATTTGCATTCAAGTGAAATTGATTCAGGAAAAATTCAGGGTCAGAATTTAGTTTTAAGCAATTGACGTCGGTGATTCCGCCGGCATCGGCCGATGGGTAATCGATGTCGGTAGCTAGAAGATGGGTAAAATGGCTATTTTTAGCCTTTTGCCCATTCCTCCATCTGCCAAGTTTAGCTGCCGTTGGCGAACGGTCCAAAGGGTGGGTTTAATAGGCGCAAGGATTAGTGGGAGAGTTAAAATTAGGTCTTAGGTAATTATGATTTGTCATAGGTGATAAATGGTCTAAGAGCTAGGAATCCAAGGTGAGGTGTCCAAGGGGGATTATTAATTTAAAATAAGTATTTTAAATTAATAAAGTATAGGTTAGGCATGTTGAAGTTAAAAAGGGACCAAGGGGGGGTTGACACTATTTTGGTGTCTATAGCTTCATCTCATAGTACAGTATATGGATGAAGCTAAGGATATTTACCTCCTACATAAGATCAATATCCATCCAATTCAAGGTGTCTTCTTCATCTTCTATCTTGCCTCCATTTGTGTAAGGAAATCTATGCCTCAATCGCTTGATTTTTGTGTCTAACTTTGGGACTGAGATGTCAAGGCTTTGTGCATTGGGAATTCTACTAAGCACACCCCTGAAGAACTTGAATGAGAAGGCAAAGGGAAGTTTAAACCATCCCAACTTATTCCCATCCTTGAGTGCTAAATGGATGATGAGTAGTGCTACATGATGGTGAAGGTCTCCATTCCAAACATGCTCACTGGGATCCCTTATGAGATGTGCCACTCTAACTGAAAGGCCTTTATGTGTTTCTCTCACCACTTTAGCATGTGGGTATTGTACTTGGCACTAAAGGCTATGGGGTAGGTGAAGTCTTTGTATTTTTGCATCAATATTTCATGGTGTTTTGGGAACACCCATAAGTTGTCTCCTGCATCGTCAGGGATCCTAATCTCTTCCATGACTATCAAGATGAGGATGGAGCCCCATCTGAATGTCCCCTTTGTGTTATGGCACTCCAAAATGTTCTTGGTCATATTTTTAGTGATGAACTATGCCATGTTAAACTTTACCCCTTATGCCATGTGATATTCTAGGTAGAGGTATACCTTAGACACATGAGTCCATATCCTTCTTGGGCATAGTTTTGAGCTTACTAGTCATGCCACTGCCCTTGTGCCCAGGTCTTCACACTTGATGATGGGAAAGTATACCCCCCATAAATTAATTGAGGAGATTTGTGATGTGCTCCATGTCATCATCATCACCCATCAGTTGATGGATGTCTTTTCCAGAGTCTGGTAGTCTGATTATCTTGTCGGTTAGGCACATAGACATCTTCATGCATCACCTTATGAAGTACACATGATCTTCATGTACATGCAAGAAGAGGAAATGAAAAAGCTACTCTGATGTTATAAAATAGGGAAACTCATAGAGTTGAGTTGCACTTGAAGCCTTTAATTCTTCTCTAATTGAGATGTCAAAAATTACATCTCCCTTTAGGGTCTTGCACCCATTGTCCACCATATAATCTTGTGTTAAGTCTTGATAGTGACTTGACATTCGATAGTGGTAATCCCATAGCTAGAATACATGCATGAATGAGTGCTAGGGTTCACCCATCAATACTTTAGGTGGGAGATGCATGTGTTGGTAGGACATCTTGGTTAGCACTTCAACTTTCATTGTCATAACACTGATCACTTCTACTACTTGCCCCCTTGTCTTAACAATAGATGCTTCCTCAAATATTCATTTCTACTTGGGTTTGAGTCATGTATCTTTGTATCTATATGCCTTCTACTTCTTTATCATTCTAAATCTACTAGTTTTGAAGTGTAAGAGGTGTGAATTTTCAAAACCCTTAGTTTTGGTTTGGCATGAGTTGTCTATCTAAGCTTCTCTAGCCATTAATGGTGGCCCGACATCTATTCTAGTTCATCTTTTTTGCTCTAATTTTGCTACACCTCTTCACTCATGATGCGCTTCGCATTCTAGTTTGATATATCAATTTTACACTTGATGCACTATCTTCTCTGTGATACTTCACTCTTTCAGGGTCATTTATCTCTAGTTCTTGGTTAATTTATCATGCATTTATAACCCTATTTATTTGCCATTCACCTTATTTATAGCTAGGTATGTCACCCACCATGATTAATACCACTGGCCAGACTTGATTGATGGGTTTATTGAGGGATTGTGAGATATTTGATAATTTCATGTCCCATATAAATTAACTACGTATCTTTGTTCCATCATCACATCAATAATTTCTACCAATTTTTTAGTGATGTGACATCCTTTTTCAAATGGTCACTTCTCACTTTTCTTGGGTGGACACTAGCTATATTTGATGATCTCTTTTTATGCATATTTTTGGTGTGACCTTCACCTCTCTTATGGAAACTTGGCTGTAGCACCTCACACAGACATAATTTAGCCTCCTTAGTTCCACTTCTTCTAGATGTGCTCCTCTTTTAGCATGTCATCTTGCCTTGGCTTATTCCTACCCCATACAAATTCCTTGCACTAGACCTCTAATGCTTGGTATCTTCATCTAATTTGTGCATGTTATAGAAATTATGTCTTCTTACATATCACTATTCATCTTGCATCTAGCCTTGTTAAACATCATATTATATGGGTTTGTGCCCAACCTAGTTGAGTGTCTTCTCTTTCTCCAGTCCTATGGTGGTTCAACATATTCAAGGGTTCCTCTTGCCATCTCACCATACACTTCTTGTGCAGATGTTTATTTTTCTATGAGTACTTGATTTTTAGGCTTCACATACCCAAAACTTAGGTGTTTAGCCTCATGCACTTGTGGCACAAGTGCTCAACTCACTCAATTGGATTTATGCATGGAGTGGTAAAACATAGGGATCTCTGTGGCCATCTCATGTTGCCTATTGCCTAACTGTACAACAAGAATAAAAAAACTATAGAATCACATGATTTCACTCATGCCAAACCTTATTTTGGTTATCTCAATTCAAACTAACTATTGACTAGAGAGTCAGAGTATCCTTGGCATGAGCACCACCCTATTGCTAGTAAGGCTTCAATCAGTTACCATTAAAATTACCTTAAAGCATCTCACCAACCAACATGTGTAGTTTACATGCACCTATTTCCAAAATGTGATGGATGACATCGGGACCCATCCATCAAATCTATAGCTTTCCTAGGTACCAAAAGTATTTTGAGTCATATAACAAAACTAATGCTCCTTTAGTTAGCACCTTATGCTTGATATGTTGTTCATGCCACCTCTTTTGACATGATTTATCAATTTGCTAACCCCACTTTGCTTGGGTTCACATCTCATCCAAGCACTCCAATTCTTCTAACCTTGTGCTTAAAGATTCCTAGTCATCAAGGCAACTAATTCATGTGATGCACAAAGAAGGTACTAAAAAATCTATCGGCATAACTGCTTCCATGACAAACACTAGTTGAAATGGTGTAGCCTTGTTTAGGCACTTGTATATCATTTGATAGAGCCATAGTACTATAAAGACATGATCATCCTAGTCCTTATGGCCTACATCACATATCTTGGTGAGGCATGTTCTAAGGATATTATTGAAGGCCTCAGCTATGCCATTGGCTTGGGGATGATATGGGGTGGTCTTGTGGTGCACCACCATGTATTCCATTATAAGGATGCACACCATCTCATTGATGAAATGAGTTCCCCTATCACTAGTCAAACTTATCAAGCACCCATATCAATGATGATGTTCTCCCAAATGAATTGTGTGGTTGTTATGGCTATGTAGTTTTTAGTTGATGCTACCTCAGCCCACTTAGTGAAATAGTCAATTGTTGTGAGGACATATCTGGCCCCTATATGCTATGTTATAGGGTTGATTGGTCTTACAAATTCAATGGCCCATTTATCAAATGGTGCTTGGGCCAAAATAGGGATGAGAGGCATATCATCTTAATGGTTTGGCTTTCCAATGCACTGGCATACATCACATACCCATGCATATTCCTTAATGTCATTGAACAAGCTTGGCCACCACAAACCTGATTGTAGAATCTTGTGCACTGTTACATCTTTGGTCCAATGTCCTCCAACTATCCCTTCATACAATTCCTAAAAGATGGAGTCCCACTCATGTTCTAAAACACACTAGTTTAAGACCTCTCCCTACTCATCTTGTATAGCTCCCCCTCAGTGAGTTAGTAGGGGGAGGCATAGATAGTAAGTTGCTTCTTCTCTTTGGAAGATAGTGTTTATGATGCCAGCCCTGAGGTTAGGAAAGCGGTAATCTCCACCAAGTCTTTAGGAACATGATCAACTTGATAGAGCTATGAATTTGGTATATCATCCTCAATTGGCATCACCTTATCACTAGAATCAATGTGGGACAAATGGTCTAGCCCAAAATTCTATTTGCTAGGTTTAACCATGACTAAAAATTGAAATTCTTGGAAGAGGACAACTCATCTACAAATGTGCCCATGTAAAATAGGTTTGTTTACAAGGTATTTCAGCACCTCATGATCAATGAAGAAAGTGAATGGGGTTTCTAGCAGATACTATCTAAACTTTTGTAGGGTGTAGACCATTGCTATCACTTCACACTCGATGGTTGTATAGTTCTGTTTGTCTTGCATTAACTTTTTACTTATGAAGGAAATGGGTAGTCCATGTTACCTTTGCCTGGCTGTGCCAAAATGGTGTCGATGGATTATCTTAATGCATCAACATGGATGTGAAAAGTAGTCATCTAGTTAGGCAATTAAATTATTGGTGCACATGCTAACTTTAGCTTGAAAGTGTCAAATGCCTCCTCTTGCACCTCACCCCAGTAAAATAATCCATCCTTATACAAGAGCTCCTCCAAGGGCACGATGATTTTTTCATAACTCCTTATGAACTTCCTATAGAAGTAATAATGGCCTAGGAAGGCATGAACATACATCTGTGTGGAAGGGGTCTATAGTTGGATGATTATTGTAATCTTTGCTAGATCAATAAGCAATCTATCCTTGTAGATGATGTGCCCAAGTAGTGTGCTGAATGAGGTTACAAAGTTGTACTTTAAATTTAATGATATCTAGAGCTATCTGCATATTTTGAACATAAGGCATAGGATATCATGATGGTCTTGTACAAGACCATACATGGTCTAGTCATCAAGATATACTTGGAGGAACTTGTGAATGAAGTCCTTGAAAGTGGCGATCACTACATTAGAAAACATAGCTGGTGCATTCTTGAGCCCAAAGGGTATCATGTTGTAAGTGAAACAAACCCATTTAGTTATGAAGGTGGTTTTGGGCCTATCCTCATCTATTTTTACCTAATGATAGCGTAAGAAACCATTGATGAAAGTGTAGATTTTATACCCTATGACCCCATCTAAGAATTCAACAGTGAAAGGTGTTGGGAAAGAGTAATTGATGCAGGTATTGTTCAACATCATATAATCAATAAAAATTCATATGCACCTATCCTTCTTGATGATAATGACCATTGGACTCACCCAATCATATTTTTATATTGGGTAGATGACACCAGTGGTCAACATCTCATTGATCTCCATTTTCACCTTAGCACAGAGATTGGGATTCATCTGATAGGGGCACTTATTGATTGGTCTTGTGCCATCTACCAATTTAATGCTCATATTTCCTAATGAAGGGTGGGTTCCCTTCATTTCCTTATAGCTATGTGGGAAGATATCTTGAAATTTCCTTAGAAGGTTGATGATGCATGTGATCTCTACCTCAGACTAGTATGTGCCTATGGTGGCCATCTTTGGCTCACCTTTAGTGTTGATGTCTACTTGGGTGGTCTTAAGGGGTGCATGATATGGTTCATTTCTCTCCAAGTGGGAGTCTTCTACCTACCTCCTTCCCTTTGTCATCTCAACCTAGAGGTGCATTGGGTCTCTATCATCTAGAGAGTTATCATTAATGAGGTGTACTAGCCTTTGCTTTCTTGCTAGATCCCTCAAATTGCACTACTTCTAGGTCTAATAATCTTCTTCATTGGAGTTCATTTCTTCAAATAAAGTTGAGAGTGCTAATATTTTTTCACTGAGCATCTCTTTTAAATGCTCTTCTAAGATAACTGTGTCCTCAAAAATAGCTCAGTAGAGGGCTTGTAATAGCTCTATTAATTTTAGGTTTTGAAAAGAGAAGGAGAAAGTGTGCACAAACTTATCCTTTAGTGCATCCCAATTTCTTATTTCCCATCATGTCTCGTTCATGATATACCATGCTTGCATCCATGTATTTAATGTTTTATAGAAGGCATGCACCCATAGGCCTCATGGCACATTTTCTCTATAGATCAACCATGACTCTTCACAAAGCTAGATGTGTGCAATTGGGTCAAAATTGCCACCATAGGGGGGTATGTCTAGATTCTCATTGCTCCTAATAAATCTGGTACACATAGCCACCTTCACATCTTAACAAGTGGGCAAACTTGGTTTTTGTGTGGTATATTAGCATGTTGTAGTACTCTTCAGTGTGTATACTAATGTGCCCAATTGATCAAATTCTTTTGGGACATAGGATTTGATATCATGCACATAATTTTAAATAGATTGGCTTACTTCATACTTTGGAAGCACTGCAAGCTTTCCCTCATTGAGTTGGAGCACTCACTTTCTTATCTTCTTGTAATAAGGGGTCAACTTCTTCTGGGGTTATGTAATTCTTATCAACCCTATGTCAAACAGTCTAGGTTTAGATTTGTGCACTAGGTGGCATCTGTGCCTAGTGACGTCATAGGCTTCTTTGACCCAATGTTCACAAGCTACGTCCATTGTATCTAAGTTTGATTGGCCATCTTCCTAAGTGAGCACCCCTTGTTCACTAGGATTGAGAGTCTCGGCACCTTGTGTCATGATGCTATAAATATGGTTAACCTCATCCTGAAGGTCAACACTCTCAATGTAAGGTGGCCCTTGGTCACTTGAGAAAGGTATTACCACCCTCTCTCTGCCATTCTCAAAGGTCATATAACACTTCTTAAAGCATATATCAATGTTGTTTGCATAACACCATGGATTTAATAAGAGTGCTAGGTAGTTGTCTTCTTTTGCTAGTTCTATGACCTCAAATTTAGCTTAAAACTTGGTGTCCATGATGTCCACAATGACACCATTCAAGATCCCTATGGGCTGTACTCAGGTCTTATTTACCATGAACAATGTGTGTGGTGACAGTCTCAAGGGTGGCATCCCCATCTTTTCTTAGGTGTTTTTGGTTAGGATATTGACCTCTACACCTATGTTGACCATTAATTCACAAACTGACCACCCATTAATGATGGCATCTATTAGCAATTCCTAGTCATACTCGATGTTGTAAGTATGCCTTACTTCTCACATCTACTCCATATGCGACACTGAAAACTCTATTGCTTGGGGGATGTCTTCCCATGTTGGTGCTTTCTCTACATGCCTTAGGAGTAATTACTTTAATAGGGGTAGTACCCCTTCTATCTATAAGAGGTACATGATCTCAATCAACTCTTGGACTTCAACCTCCTATTGGTCTTTCCTTCTATGTATCATTGTGGCTTGTACCTCCAAATCTCTAGCTAATTAAAGTTTACCCTATAGGTCTTGTATCATGGTCATCACTTGATATAGGACATCCTTTTGGCACATAAGATAAGTATATGGTGCTACTTTTGGATCAGGCCATGTTATGCACTCGGTGTTGTTTGACTCATCATATTCTAAGTGTAGGTCCTAGTTTGGCATGATGGGTGGCTAAGTGGTGTGCCTACTCTGCATCATGATCTATACCTTTGGAGGCCCTTTGGGTGTCTATTATGGCTTGGGGGTGTATCTTCCTTCTTTAGACTCATGTTGTACCATAGCAAGTCCTTCATCCACACATGGCTAACCTTGTGTTAGCTTCTTATAGAGATCTAGGTAGTTTTTGACTATGTGTGGGCCTTGGTAGTACCCACATGTTGGGTGTGTGGGGTATTCACACTAATAATGCTCAGTTGACCCATAATTATAATAATATCATGGTGGGAACCTCCCTTTACCATGTCTACCTCCTTAGCCTCACACAACTCTTTAGTTGCCATAACCCCTGTTATTCTAGTGATATCCCTCATTTCATTGGCCTACTTGGCCTCCTCCTAAAGTTATGGCTTGATTTTCACCTTTCTCTATGTTTTGGTGTATCTCATTCATGAATATATAGTCTATAATTGCATGCGTGTAGGTATCACACATCTCACATTAAACTATAGTATTTACTTGACCATCACACTACAATAAGGGATAGTTTTGGGAGTCATGCACTCCATGACAAACCTCACAACTGGGGAGTATTACACAGATATTCTTGTACATGCAATTATTCTTATTGTGCCCCTATCTCATAGTTGATGCAACCATAGCCCACTATGAGAGTCATGTGCCTATCCAAAAATAATATTTTTTAACTGAGAGGCCATCGATGTAATCTATGATTCCATGAAGGGACTAATCTCAGTGTCAACACTTCTTATAGCCTCAACCTAGAGCACAGCCTCAAGTGATTTGTGAGGTTCCTTAAAAGTCTTCATGGATAACACCCTTTAAAATGGTACCAATAGGTCCCCAAAAAACCATTGCACATGCTGAGAGGGGTAGATATCATAAAGAAGCTTGGAGAAGAGAGTTTTGAACCTTGCATCATACAAGCACACACTTTTGGTTTACCCTTTATTGATCTCCTTGATCATCATGATGCTCTATTGTTTGAACTCAAAAATATCAAAATCCTTCCTTTAACATGTCATAGTCAACCATAGCCTAGGTTAGGTCAAACTTTTGATACTAGGTATGAGGAGGATCTAGCAGCATTGTCACAAACTATTTTGCCTTACACTCATGAAAATTAATGCCCCAAAAATGCCACTATAACTCACACTTTAGCACATGATCTATACCATTCTAAACTCTAATACTCAGGTAGATGCATGGACATATTGTAGTATATATTTTGTGGTGGTGGCATGGGATTATACAGTGCTTGACCTCCTTATGTCTATGAAGGGGGTGGTCTCCAATACCTCTACTACTAGGGTTGACTATTGACCCTACTAGAGGAGGTTATGCCATAGAGCTTGATGATATGATTCTACTCACTAGTGGCACTATGCCGCTTACTATGGGCTATTGCCTAGTTGGTATGGCTGACATTCCTTGCATAGGAATATTTGTACTTGTGTTCATGACACTTAGACTAGCACCCACTTGGTTAGCCATACCATTGCTTAGCCCTTCATATGGGATCACTTGTTCAATCACAAATTCTTGATCCAAAATCTTAGTCTAAATGTAATCAATTAGGGTAATAAGTTTAGTTATAGTTATTCCATTCTCAAGGGGGGATCTCATGCATGAGATTACATTTTAGGTTCAAAGGGGGTAGGTGCCTTTAACATATCTCCAAGTGCCTCATCTTCTAGGAACCCATTGCATCCCACACTCATCTATAGAGTCTAACTATTTATTTTCTCCTCCATCTCAGTGCATTGTGGTCTTTTAAAAGATCCTTCCCCATTCCCATCCTACTCGCTATAGGTCCTCTCAGTACTTCTAGGTTCCAGGTCTTCCATCAGCCTTCATCTATGCTTACTATAGTTCAACCTCTAAAGCTCTCAAGTGTCAAGTTACTATTCCTCTTCCATGGCACCCTTTATACACTTCCCCCTTCTTCCCCTCATGCTTTCCCATATGCATAAGGACTTTTAGCCTTCCATTATTATTTTCTCTATCTCATATTTAATCATGAACTTCTTTAGCTTAGTGTGGAGTCCTCAGATGAACGTGCCCCTCAAATATCAAATAAACTCGTGATATACTTCTTTTAGGAATGAAAAGGTTGACACTATGAATTCTAACATGTAGCTATTAAAATCACCATTCCGCCACTTATCTAGAGCATGCATCCACACCTCATCTAGGCTTTCTATCCTCTCTACATGTTCTACAGTCCACTTGAGGTGCTGTCCATAATTTCTTCATTGAGTATCAACATATGCAACTAACCATTTATATATGTGCTTAGGTAGATTGTAGAAGAATACTTCATACAGATAAGTCTACACCCATTTCCATGGATTTTCTCCTTAGCACGTGGGATGATTCTATGCGAAGTAATCTTCAACTTGATCTAGCTAGTGCTTGATATTCTCAAGTGATAGTCAGAGCATCACTTTGCTACAACATCTTAGCAAAAAAATTCAATGAGGGTCTTGGAAATAGAACTAAAATGTTTTAGTTAAAGTGTGTCACTTAAGTATACATGACACTTGGTCATGCATGTAACTCTAGTAATCAAGTATTTTTAGGGTCAAAAGAGTTAGGCAAAATGGGAGTAAGGTATGACACAAAATATTTAAGCACACTAATGTGATGACATGAATTTCACATAAGGTGTGAATCTTATGTGCTCACTCGAAGTGTGGTAGTGAAGGGACTAGGTCTTCATTGGGTTAGTTGCATCATGTTGTAGCAAAGGGGTTATATAGGGTTTAGGGTAGTCTAGTGTAAGCTCGAGTAGAGGAGGGTCAGAGCCTTATAAATGCATATAGGCTAAGTTCTCATGGGGGTATCCACTCAGCCTAAGGTTGTTGGTGCTATGTTTAAAATGAGAGATCTTCATGGTGGTTAAGAGAGATAAGTGGCATGAAGGCACCACTTACTACTAGGGTGGGATCTCAACTCATAAATAGACTATATAGGGAAATAACATCACAACCATTCTTCAATAAATTATCATAAAGCAATAATAATTTATATTCATTCATTGATGTCTTATTCTTTTACAATAACCATTAATAACCTTTTTTAAATGATTCTAATTCTACTTATACTAGAGGCTCACAAACGAGCGTGGCTTACATTTTCTATTTGTCATTCAAAGAGCTTACTCCTAGTATTTATCCTTAATTCACTAGGGCTTCATTATAAAAATAAATCATCATTTTATGCTCTTGGATGTCACTTTTAAATAGGTTTTGGTGACTCCTCTTGCTGACTAGATAGGTGTGTACTGAAGGATGAGTAGGTGAGAGCTTGTCAACTCCGTTATGCCATATAGGACAACTAGGTGCATGCTAGGTTGTTGGTCATGGTAGTTCACCTATTTAATCCACTAATTAAACCTTCATGCTCCTCAAGCCTTGAGCTTCCATGTGTAGTACTGGTTAGGTATGCCTTGAGGCTTGTGATGCTCTTTAACCATTGGCTAACTAGCATGGGGACTCTGGGAGCTGATCTAGTTAGCACCAAGGTATACAAAAAGGGTTCCTTCACTTCTTCCAAGGGTCTCCACACTCTATGATGTGTCTTAGCTAGCATAGGACCAAGTCTTACCAAAAAGGGGCCCCAACAAGAGATATAGGTTTTCTTTAAATTCTTTTTTGCCACATGGCTTCCTTGTCACATACCACTTCACCATGAACCTTTATTAAATTTACCTTGACATTAGTGACATAAACCTTGATTTTAAAATCAATGAAATCAACCTTGGACTTGACATTAATGACAACACGTTTTAATAAAATTCCCCTTTGTCATTGATGGAAAATCATTCTTCAAACTGATCACTCTAATCCTCCCTTGTCTGATCAATCTCCCTTCTTGGAATTTCTCCCCCTTTAACATTAATGATAAAGGGTCCTACATAAAAATCTATATGGAACCATACCTTCTTGATATAGGATCTCAACACACATAATATGAAGTATTAAAGTAACATGATCCCCCTTACTCCATGCATATCTTGTTCAAAATAACTTAGATTACAAGACCACTTCTCAATACGGATCAAACTTAGTCAAAAAATTGAATTTATTCCCCTCAAATCAAGCATCTTCCATGCTTCTTAAAATTAAATAGTGTATTCGTGGAGCCTAATGGAGTCAAATCTTTCCAAAGAGCACTAAAACATTACAAGTTTAGGAGATTCCTATATCTCCATGCTCTCATCTGACTTAATGTCCTTCAATACCCTTTCAGGATTGATTTTCATTATAGGTTTTATCTCTTCATCATCCATTTAATTATCAATGTGGAATAACAATAGTCATTCCTGACTTGATTTCACATTTGAATCATGTTCTACACAACAAGTAGTCCACTAGATCTTGTAGACTGATCATGACTCATCTTCATTATCTTTGGTTTCCAAACATTCATTTGTCTTCTCTCTATCACTCTAGAGGCTTCAAACCTCCTTTTTTGAATTGATGACCTTATAACTTTGTTAAGACAATTTTTTTCAATGCGTCCTACATCATGACAACTATAAAAAAACCACCTTACACATACCTATTAACTAGTGTGATATGTGACTCCTTCTATAGTACCATGAGTAATCATTCTTGGAGGGTCTTCTACATTCTCTTGCTCTATGAATAAACTAATTTCACACAAAATAGTAACCATTGAATGAATTGTCATACCTTATAGCATTGGGTTGCTTAATAGGTCTTTTTATGTTGACCTTCTTGTCTTTAATAGTCTTCTCCTTGACTTGAGGTGCCTCCTTTTTTTCTTATTTTATACCAAGCATTGTCTTATCACTTGCATACTTTCGACTACTCAATATATCATCTAAAGCATCAGTTCTATTTTTAAACTTCACAAAGGTCCTCACTTTGCAAGATGCTTGATTTAACTCAGGTTTCAAGGATTCTATTTCAGTTTCATACCTGATGCATTATTTCTTTTTGGCCTTTAGGATTGCATTGAATACCTATATTTGTGCCTTAACTTGATTTATGATCTCATAATACTCCTTGGAATCATTACTCAGCCTTTCCTTAAACAAGCCAATCTTCTCCTCATAGTCCTTAACTAAAGATCTTAGTTTATGATTTTTTTCCTTTGTAACTTTAATTCCTCTAAGGCACTTACCAATTACACCTCAAGATCTACTTAAAATTATTCTTCATTTATTTACACATCAAAAATAATGACTTTCCCACTTGAAAAACCCTCATTGTCTGATATTATGGCCATAAACAAAGTTTCATTATTGTCATGTTCAGGTTCATCACTACCATCATCACTATCAGATGCACTTGTGTCACATCAAAATAATTATCTTATTTGGTATATAATATTATTTTGTTCTTGAAAGTTCCTTTTCTACCTTCATACTTCATGAAATCCTTATTATTATTAGATTTATAGGTCTTCTTGTCATCTCCATGATGTTCATCATGTTCTTCATTATGTTTGGATTTATCCTTGTTAGGACACTTGGATGAAAATTTATCAATCTTACCATAGTTCAAACATTTTAAGGGAAACTTACCTTTGTACTTACTAGATCTAAACCTCAACTTCCTTGCAAACATTTCTATTAGTTGATCATCATCAACATCTGAGCATTCCTCATCCTTGAATTTCTTGGCTTTTAACTTCTTCTAAACTTTGTAGGCTACTTCCTTCTTGGGAAGTTTTCATCTCATAGGCAATCAAAATACCATGAAACCCATCCATCTTTATCTTGTCCAAATCTTACATCTCTTCTACTGTAGACACCTTAGAGTCAAACTTAGGAGTTAGTGATCTCAATAATTTTTTAACAACTGTAGATTCTTTCACCTCTTCTCCTAATCCTCTAATGACATTAACAACTTCATCAACACTAAATAGGTAAGATGCAATGGTTTCATATTCATTCATATTTAGGATTTAAAACTATCTTTAGTGGGTCTAAAAATTAACCATATTCACCTTGGTGACTCCTTCATAAATATTATTTAGTTTATCCCAACTCTCTTTATCTAAGTCACAATGCATTACCTTCACAAGCTCTACCTCTGATAGGCCACAAATAATGGCATTCATTACCTTGGAGTTATTTTTGCTAGCCTTCTTACCTATTAAATTTGTTGGTGGAATAGGTAGAACAATATAACCATCCATAATTGACTACCAAATATCATGTGCTTCTGACATCAAATGTATATTCACCCTAAAATTACAAAAGGCATAGTTTGATTCATTGAATAATGAAGCCTTACTAGTAGAGAAACCACCTTGAGATTGCTGACTAGCCATACTTGCTTCAAAGGACTAGGATCTATACTAAATGTTGGAAAAAATTAATGAGATGGAGGGGTGAATTAATATTCAAAAAATTTCTTATACAATCTTACTTAAGCAATCATAGATCATTTAGACAAGCATGTACATCTCAACAAGCATAAGCATCAATTCACAAGAGAATGAAATGAATAAACATAATATATACATGGGAAACCTTAAAGGGGAAGAAAAATCACTGATGATGTAAATGGAATATATTACTATAATACAAACAACAACTTTAGTGAATCACCAACTTCACATAGAGCACCAACTCAGCTAGGCTTTAACAAGCATACACTTGCAAGGAGGTACAACCCCCTAGATGACTCAACACCAACTCAACCACCTAAAAAACTTGATCACATTTAGATTTTTTTTTCCTCATACAATACATGATGATCTCTTTCTTTATATTTTCACACACTTCTATCCCTCTCAAACTAGCCTCTAGCCTTCTTCGCTCAACTAATCCTCTTCTTGAATTGATTAGGTAATATGAACTTGATCATCAAAACATAACATATGTAAAATTTTCATGACTAATCCTCTATCCCCTTATGATGGTCTATAAGAATTCCTTATACTCTACAATATACTTTGTTGTTTGCTTATACTTCACACACATAATAGACCTAAAAATGCCTAGTATTTATACAAGTTTTTTGTTCATATCCTTATTAGTTATCCAAAAAAATTTATCCTCTTATTTTGGACATGGAATTTTCCTTGTAACATCTCATAGACATGGATGAAATGTGATTTGAGTCTATTTAGGTCTAACCTTCCTCAAATAGGACTTATCTCTCCTTTTAGGTCTCATGGAAACCTAATCCCATTAGTCCTACTTAGCACACTTTATCATTTGATCTTATTGGAGAAAATTCAAATACTTTACATGGAATAAAAACATCATATTCCATCCAAATATACCCATAAAAATTTCATCTATGTTCCATACCACTTTTTATCTCAACCCACTACTTGGAACACAACATTAGTATTGTTTGTATTGGGCTTGTGCATACCCAACAAGTCTATCTTGAATAATTGAAGCATAAAAACAAATTTTACAAATAAAAATAGAAAAAAATACATACAAAAAATCTATATGACCTTAGGGTCATCACCATATGCATGAGACTTCATAACTCAGTGTGAAAAGACTCAAACCCTTCTTTGCAAGAAGCCCACTCAAAACTACCAACTTGTATTGAAACATAGTCATGAAGACATTAAAGATATTATTTTAAATATATAAATCACTCTTAGGTAAAAATATTACAATTTCCAATTCCAAATATTGGTCTTGTAGACCAATATTTTGTCTCCAATAGACATAGTCAAACCTGAACCAATTAACCTATTTTGGTTTTACCATTTATATCACTTTTACTTATTTCTAAGATTTTGAAAAGCATGAATAGGAATATAATTTATTAAGAAACAAAATAATATGCATTTTATGCTTCATACAAGGACAAAGAGCCTCCAACTCATCACTGCAACTTGCTTACCCAGATCTACTAGTTTACCTTCAAACACAGTCATGGTGATAATGACTTTCAACACCTATGTAGAAAATTTCAAAGAATATTGATGCATGTAGATGATATTATGAGATGATTATTTAACTATTAGATATATAAATACAGAATTCAATGGACAATATTGGTCTTTTAGACCAATCTCACAACCTTACATCTTCACTATCTTATCTGTACAAGATAGATTAACTTATGAGCAACAATTTCATCATATCCACTGACCTCCAAAAAAAATATCCAACATTTAAATGTATTAAAGGTATTGAAAAAATTCTACATGCACTTGGATTCATCCTTGGTCCATGATAACACTTTCCTAAACAACTTCTCACTTCTGCCTAATTTTTTCACTGTCTACATAATTAGGCCTTTTAGTGATATGTTAACTTATATGACCGGTTAAGATCACTAAAGGACTAGAACCTGTCTAAAAACCACCATGAACATGAGATAAAAGTCTAAATATTTAACCTTAATTCATTTAGTAATTTTGACTTGGTCAAATCTAATTGCTACAACAAATCTTTGAGAAATAATGCTTTTCCTATAGGGTCCACTCACTCACCTGACAATCCAATCACACCTAAGGTGCATAGGAGAGTTTAATACAACTTAAAATCACTTAAATATCCATTAAAAACCATTATGTTCATTTTGAGCAAGATCTTTCTCATCTGGTCATTATTAGGATTTTAGAGAGAGTTAACACTATTTATGGTGTTAATGATTGTTCATAAAGCTTAGCCCCTAATTCCAAAAACCAATTCTTGGAAATTTGAGATAGTACCCTTACACATATACCATTAATATTTTAGTTTATCATGTAGAGGTCACACATGCTAATGAGTACTTGAAATTCCATCTCAAGTTGAGAATCCTTCATTCTATGTACACAAGAGACCTCAAAACACTTTTTATTGCCTTTTATTGTAAAATTTGACCTCAAAATTGGTCAACATACTTGAAAAAAATTAATCACCTAATTCAATGCTCACTTGTGCATACTTTCTTTGGAAAAAAATCCTGATACTCCATCTGATCACTATCTCTCTCTTTGCTCTCTAGGCCCTTGACCTACAAGTCACATTAGGCCTTGAAATTGACCTTCAAGCCTATTTACATGCACTAACCACCTAAATCACATGATAAATAAAACTCTCACATGAAAAAAAAACTGATTTTCATCCTTAATATCTCTTGACAACACTTTATGGTACCTCATTGGGTTAGGCAGGGTCTAGAACTAGTCTAGTTACATGCTAGGTTTGTAGGTCCTACCCTTGTAGGCCCACCTTGAAGCTCTCATAAGTGATTTATTGCTTCAAATACATGATAAATATTACTCAAAAATCCTCTTATGACTCTGTGTATTCATATTAATATGCCACTAAACTCATACCTTCTCATAAGGTCTCTTCATGTAATGACCAGTGTTATAATAGGCTTCTCAATCACTTGAAGTTTGAAAATTGACCTTAAAACACTCCTTAATGATTATAAAAATTGATCACATGCCTTTAATGATACTTATATAGTATAATACATATGAACACACCTCTTCATGATCATCATGTGCATGTTTGATATGACTAGGCTTCTCAAGACACCTAGTACTCAAAACATGCTTACCTTGACTTGATCATCATACCTCTTTGTGATAACACTAACAATCATCAAGATGAAATGAATGATTACATTGAACTCAAAAGAATAATTAGGTTTCCTTCAAATTCTCTCTCAATAGAGAGATAATAGGTTGCCTTCAAATTCTATTTTGCCGCATGGCTTCCTTATCACATACCACTTCACCATGCACCTTTACTAGATGTACCTTGACATAAATGACATCAACCTTGACCTTGACATAAATTACATTAACCTTAGACTTGATATTAATGGAAACACCTATCAAAAATTATTTCTTTGAAGGAGTATTTCATATCTCTTAGTTTGATTTCTACTTCCAACATTGAGGTTGGAGATTCTTCCTTTATTTTTGTTAAGGGAAAAGGTGACATATAAATTGATGGTGCTCACATAAATGATTCACTATAAGTTCCTGACATCACTAATAATTTTTTTTCTATTTATTATATTTGTCATTCTAGTCAGGTTAAGACAATGAATTTCACACCACAAGGGGATGAAATTTGAACCTCATTCACTTGTTACACAAGTGTTGTTGACTATAGTTCCCAACTATATCACTTTAAGAGTTTTTATGACACTTATTATATGGGGACATGTTTGGTTTCTCGTACCTATTCTGAGAGTAAGATTTGGCATGAGAGATATATACATCTTAATTATAGACATTTGAATGAGTTAATAACTCATGCTATGATTGAGAGTATTCCTAGAGTTTCTTGTCTTTATAGAGTTTTACTTGGATTTACATTAGGGAAACAACACCAATATTCAATTCTTTAGGGTATGTCCAAGAGAGTTTATTCACCACTTGAGCTTGTGCATAGTAACTTGATGGTTTTTTCTAGCCTTCTTTCAATGGAGATAAGTATGCACTTACATTTATTGATAATTTATCAAGGCATACTTGTGTTTATTTTCTCAAGTAAAAGAGTGTAGTTTTTCACACTTCAAATTCTTTAAGGCTTTGGTTGAGAATCAATATTCTAGTTGCATATATAAGCTTCAAATTGATAATGAGGAGGAGTACTTTGGCAAAGAGTTTTCTTTTTTTGGAATCTCAGGGCATTGTTCACCAATATTATATTCCTTATAATCCATAATTGAATGGCTTAACAAAAAGGAATAACCCAACTTTGAAGGAGATGGCTAATTTCATGATGCATTCCCATTATTTATCTCTTGTATATAGGGTAAAAGTAGTTAATTATGCATACTACATTCAGAACTGCACACCACATAAAACACTTGAGCATTTGACTCAAGAGGAGGCTTGGTATAAAACTAAGCTTGATGTCTCATTTTTTCAAATTTTTGGGAGCCATGCTTGGGATTTTATACCAAATAAGAAAAGGAAATACTTGGATAATAAGATCAAACCCTTGATCATTATACACTATTATGAAGACATGAGATATTCTTGAATTTTGGATCCTAATACTCATGATGTTCTTTTTCGAACACATGTTTAGTTTTATGAGTGATTCTCTTATAATGATTATTCATCTTCATCCATGTCTTCTTATTCTCTACTCCCATCTATTGATGACTCTTAACTTCATCTTGAGGATCCATTCTTTGAGGAACCAATTTAGGAAGCTACTAAGGAGGTTATGGATGTAGACTTAGATGTGTATCATGTTCCCATTATGCCTAAGTGGGCTCGTACTACATTTTTTGAGGGAACACCTTTCAAAGATGATCTTCCACCCAATAGACATCATCATGCATATTTTACATGTTCTAGACTTTTGTATTAGGTATTTTCTAGGGATCCATAGTACTTTTCATAAGCTCATGGGATATAGGAATGGGATGATGTGATGAAAATGAGTATTCTTCCTTGATGAAGAATCATACTTGGGATTTGGTATCTCTTCCTAAGGGAAGAAAGTTGGTTAGGTGTAAGCGGATACACCACACAAAATATGTAATTGATGGGTCCATTGACAAGTATAAGGCATGTCTTGTAGAAAAAGGTTTCTCACAAGTCGAAAGAATTTATTACTCTAAGACTTTTCCCCTATTTCCAAGATGGATTATATGCACCTTGTACTTTATCTTATTGCTTAAAAGGGTTATAAAGTGTCCTAAAAGGACATAAAGAGTGCCATATTACATGAAGATTTATAGGAAGAAACTACATGGAGCAACCTATTAGGTTTTTTCATGATTTTTCTATTGTTTTTGACTACAAAGGTCTCTCTATAGTCTCAAACAAGCTCCTCAAGCCGAGTATGATAAAATGGATTCTTTTCTTCTATCTAATGGATTTGTTCACTACCACTCAGATCTTATCATATATATCTAGCATGTTGGAGAGGCTATTATTATATTATTTTTGTATGTTGAGGATCTGATTTTTATAGGTAGCTCTTCTTCTTAGATTTAGGATATTCATTAAGATCTTTTAGTGTAGTTTGATATGATAGTTCTCAGTCTTTTGCACTTTTTCCTTATTTTTTATATTTCTCAGTAAGATTTAAGGATTCATCTATTTATCAAAAGTACACCCTTGATCTTATTCAATATTATGGCATGGTTGATTGTAATGAAAGTCCCTCTCTTTTCTAGTCTGAGATTACTCTTACTTCCACCTGTACTACTTCTCTTTGTGATCCTACATTGTATAGTAGTTGGTTGGAGATCTAGTTTACTTAAACCATACTCACCCTGATATTTCATTTTTAGTTGAGATTGTATCTTGGTTTTCACATACTCCTTATGATAATCATTGGTAGGCTACCAAAAGGATATTGTGATATATGTAGGGCACTTCTCACTTTGGATTAAACTACACCAGAGGTTCTACTTAGTTGGTTGTCTATTCTAATTGATATTGGGAAATATCTATTGATGATAAGTGTTTAACTTTTGGCTACCTTTTTTATCTTGGTTCTTCTCCAGTTGCTTAGGATTGTAAGAATTATTAGGCTATTTCACTTTCATCTATAGATTTAGTGTAAAGGGTAACATTAATAATGAGCCAATAGGTTATTTGTCTTTTTCAATTATTGATATATTTTGGATTCACATAGGACTTACCTATCATACTTTGGTGTACCAACCAAAGTGAAAATTCCCATAACCCTATTGAACATCAATAGAAAAGGCATATGAGATTCACATGCACTTCATTCGTCAACACATTTAGGATGGATTTATTTGTTTGGAGTACATTTTGAATTAGTAATAAGTTATCAACATATTTATGAATCCTTTTGCATCACCTCATTACCTTGAGTTGCGTAGTATACTTAGGGATGAAAAATTTATTCTTGGGGGTGTTCGTGAGGACATATTCCTTATTCATTTTCATGGATATATTGTACTTGAATACCTGATCAAGACTTGTTTTAAAGACTCATACTATAGATCTATCATTTTATTTTTGTCTATTTTTAACCCCCAACTTCACTTGAGAGGGGTGTTAGAGTAGGTTATTTACCTTAGCTCATGTTTCCTAAGAGCTTTATTTGTTTTAAGAATTGTTTAGGTTTTCTCATCCACTTAGGTATGGATATTAAATATTTGAGTATAGTGGTTTTTTATCCTTAGGTTATCTCTTATGATCCTACATTTATCATTGATATTTCTTGCCTATATTTATAAGGCACTCACATTGTACTTGATAAGTTTTTGGATATTGATACTCTTTATTTTGCATATCAATTTTTTGTATTCAACTCCTTCATGTGATGTGTTTTGTTGTTAAAATTTGAGATTTTTGTGTCTTGAAATAATATATTTTCCATTATTTTCAAAAAATAGTCGTCAAGGATCCACTAACACTGCCATTAAAGGAAAATACTTGCGGTAACTACTAGTTTTTTACTATTGTTAGTACTATCAAGAAAGGGAAAATTAGGGATGTGTAACATTGTAAAAATTTCCTTGGGATAATACATTGTTCTTGAATAGACTAGGAAGATCATGAATATGAATAATATAAAATTGGGTTGTCCAGGTCAATATATAAATTAATGGATAGGGGAAAATGTGTACAAGAGTCAAATGTATACACACAAGTCACATATGTTAAAGATATGGAAAAATGATGTTTTAAAGTGTCTAATACCAAATTTATGTGTATAAAATGGACCCCTTTTAGTCTAATATTAAAACTAATAGATTAAAAGGATAAAATAAATAAATTTTATGTGTATAATTGTACTTAGTGTAGGTGTCTCCCAAATATCCAACTTGATCCATGAGAAACCTACAAGGAAACATGTAGATATCAATGTCCACTCATGATAGAAAATCTAAAATAATATAGATCATTGAACTATTTAAAATTGATAAGTCAAGGAATGATTACACTTGAGAGTACATGAACTAATCTTCCATTTGAACCCATTTGGAGAGTTCCATGGGATGATTATGCCGTAAAGAGATAAAACTACTAAAAATATGGGTTGAGAAGTATAAATTCATCAACCCTCATTAGACAATAAGAATTTATAGTTGAGTTATGAAAAAATTCAGCTGCATTACTAAAAATATCATCATCACTTTTGGTGGAACCCCAAAATAGGTTTGTATTTGTAAATTTGAAACTCAATAAATTGTTGCAAGTGTCTTTTAGACCTAAAGTTCTTATGTAGTACTGATGATATCATCATATAAATATAAAAGTGTTTACATGAACCACATTCATGCCTCAAATCTAATCCATTTGCACCTCAATGTGATATAGAATGACATAAACTATCTATTAATATACTCAACTTGATATATCTGGTAAAATATTTTTAATTTGATAACCTTCTCAATTTGATCAATTTGATAACCTATTTAATCAACCCCTATAATCTATCTTCTAGTTTCACATAATTTATTAGTTATCCCTCATAATCATGCAAAATTCCCCACATATGCCTTGGATATAATTTAATATGTCCCAATTTGAATCATTTATTCTAATAAAAAAATTTAATCTATCTATCAAAGCATGAATTTATTAGACAAGCCCATTAAATGGTCCCCTTTTGAGATGACGGATGAATCTTCCACATCACTCATCTTAAAATAAAGTTTTATGTACATTATTTTATGTTATTATAATGTCATCATGTAAACATATGAAAAATGTATTCCAAGAAAATGGGCATACAAATGTCATGTCAATTAGATATAATAACTAGGCACACAATATTAGAAAGTAACACAATAATAAACACTTAGTAATAATCTATGAAAAATACATATTATTTAAATCATGGATTCACACACAATAAAATAATGCATGATGGGTTAGTGTATAAAGTTGAGGGCTAAAAATGGGAATATTATAGATGATGTATTATGATTACGTAGCACCTCAGTCTTGTATACTTGGCAAACTCAGAACTTGGTTGTTCTTCTTAGTTATACACATGACTTGATTTTGAAATCCTTGAATATAATCTATCTTATGCCCCTTGGCCTATATTTTAGTCTGAATAGCCTTATATTTATGACATAGACATCCTATCTTACTTAAAATGATTAAAATGTACTTTTCTTACACCTCTACAAGTTTTGAGCCTATACCTTCTCTCTTACTTCCTAGACACTAATGTCTAGGATATATAGTAACATTGATGTTATTATCCTACCTTGAAGTAAGTGTCTAGTTCCCTAAAGCCATCTAATTTGCAAATGAAACATATTACAATGGCTAGCCTAAGTATTTTAATGTGAGTTATCTCCTGATATGATTAATATAAATGCAATATCAACCCTCATTCATTCCTCATCTATAAAATACCAAAGAGACCAAGGCACTAATCATAAATCATTCTATCAAGCACACAAATGATCACATCTTCCCTATTTACACACCAATCATAGGTACAAGACACATATAGGTCTGAAGTACTAAATAATTAATCATAAGGTCATATTTTCTAAGTTACAATCTAGGTCACTATTGTACTTGCTTTTACACATTGCATTATTCACACACAAGGCAACATGTAGGGGGAAACTACATGAATGTGAGGCCCTCTTCTAGATTATTGACTATATAGGTAGAACCCTTTTATAATAGGATTAATATAAGTCAAATCAAAACCATATGCCCACTAACCTATTTTTCCTAGGTTCACATTGAATATGGAAAGCTAGGGTTTTGCCATTTCACCAAGAGTGACAATCCATGACCTAGGTTTGAATGCACTAGATGAAGATGAAGCCAAAACTAAAAGAATCCAAGTGGTCACATCCTATTTCACTTAATATTACATATAATAAACTAGAATCAAACCCAGATAGTAGCACCAACACAACTATCTTAGGCTAACACAAGTGTCTAGAGAGCCAGAGACACCAGATCTAAATTTTGACAATTGTTCTAGAACTATCTTTCTTCCTATTTTATACCTATACCAGATCTAGTTATACATTAGCATTAGAAATAGATAATTACTCTCTTTTATGTCATTTATATCTCTAACATTGCTATATTTTTGATTAATAACTTATCTTAGTTTAATAAATTTATCATATGATACATTTGAGTTTATCACATTAATTGGCTTGCTATAGATTTGATATTCACCCTTGTGCCCTATCACTTGTATAACCTTAACCATATTTACCCAAGTAGGATCCACATCTAAATTAGGGTTCAACATTTGGTGAAGTTGATTCGTGTCAATATATATTTTTTTTATTCATAGGGTTTTAAACTAGTTAGGGTTTCAAATTAATTTACTTTTTAATTTTTTATTGGTAATTTTTTGCATGTAACCTAGGTATAGCCCTAGATTGGGGGTGTGTATATTGAACATATTGATCTTCCCCTCAACCCATCTAAGATATCTCAAACCAATGAAAGATCTCATACCTTGGATCATGATGATACCCATGTTGATAATGAAAAAAATGTTGATAAGATCATCATAGAAGAAGATTATGATAATGAAAATATGGAAACAATGGAAAATGACCAAGTAGATAATGATTGAGTGCATGAAATTACAATGTTTTGTGAGTGCATTCAAAAAAATATTGAAGATCTTGATAAAATCTCAAGAACTATACTTGAGGTTAAAATTTCAAAAATTTTATTGGATACATCCCTCCCCTTGAACACATTACAACTCAATACATATAATGGGGGCACAGATTATTTGTTTCAACCTTTGTTCCCTAAAACTACTATTGATACATCTACTATGAACTTACCCTTTGTTTCAACACAAATACTAGTTTCAATTCCTATTACTACTCAAAACATGTTTCCTTCCCATTTTGTGGCTACTCAAAATTTTAATCAAAATCCCACTGGGCCTATAGTTCAATCACTCCTTCAAGTCATAAATAACTTAGAGGAAAAGGTTACAAACATTTAACAAAAAGATTCAAAGTCTTCACATGTTATAGATTTGCAAGATATATTGCATAACGCTCTTACACTTGATATCTCTTTGCACCCTTTTCCAAGTAGATTTGTTGCACTTGAGTTCACATTTTATGAAGGCAAGGGTGATCCTAAACAACATATTCAAACCTTATATGCAACATGCCTTTATTATGCTTCCAATGATAAATTTTTGACCAAATTATTTCCAAGGAGCCTCAAGGACTATGATTTAAGGTAGTTTTATGACTTACCTCTCGATTATATGAAAACATTCAAACCTCTTGAAGATTTATTTTTAGCACACTTTTCTATTAACATTACCAGAAAGGTTTCCTATGCTCAAATTACAAAGATCAAAAAAGGAACCAATGAACCAATCAATGAATATGTCTTGAGGTATAAGACAATGCTAGACAAAATAACCAATCCTATGGTAGACAAATAGTTTTAAGACATGTTCAATAAAATTTTTCTTGCTCCTCTACATGAATTAAATATTTTCAAAATGTTTCAATATTTTAATGAATTTTGAATAAGCTCAATTATTCCATGTTGTACGGGACCATGAAATGAAGTTTATGTCATTGAATAAGCTCAATTATGTAGCAAAAACACCATTTACATCTAAATGCAAATAGTAAATTTTTTATAATTAAACCAAGTTATAAGGTAAATTCATGAGTGTAAAAAAGAAACAACCACCATGGTTAACACAATCACACATCAACCTAATTGGCTTATCCTATCTGATGAACCAAGCAGATAATTTATGCATTTACTTGATCCTCCTTTTTCATTACTTCCATAGTTGCTAGAGTGTCATCTTATATATCTTCCTCATCTTATATAGGTTTATATAAGTAGATATATACCCAAAGGATAAGATGAAAATGTTTATTGTGACTATCACCAAGGCCATATGCATTCTAAAAACAATTGTTTACCCTTAAATCATAATATCCAAAACCTCATCAATGACTAATAGATTACATTTGATGATCCTCCAAAATAATTAGGTTCACAACCTGGTGATCACCATAAGCATAAAATATTTAACAATCCTTTGCAAGACCATTATAAAAAAGAACCAAATATCCAAATGGCATATAATTCACATCTTAATCTATCATATTATGGACACCCACTAGATGGGGTTATTGGTACTTACACGTGACATATACCTCTTAAAGTTTAGAAACCTACCATTT
Source organism: Torreya grandis (assembly GCA_037957365.1). Taxonomy (NCBI): domain Eukaryota; kingdom Viridiplantae; phylum Streptophyta; class Pinopsida; order Cupressales; family Taxaceae; genus Torreya; species Torreya grandis. The sequence continues at coordinate 2,386,915 of JARHVA010001930.1, forward strand.
CCTTTGATGACAATGAAATTAATGATGATGAATTTGATATTCATTCTTTGTTAATTCAAGCATACCTTGATAAGCAACCCATATGTAGTGTTATGATTGATAATGGTGTAAGCTAAAATGTTTATAATATAACATTACTTTTGCATTTGGGTTATACTTATCATGATTTACACCTCTATATTAGATTAGTTAGAGCATTCGATGGGACATCTTAGAAAGTTATTGGAAAGATTGATCTACCTATACAAGTTGCTCTCACATATGTGGCTACCACTTTATCAGTTATACCTTATACATGTGTCTTTTACATGTTATTGAGATGAGCTTAGATACATACTCTTCAAGAAGTAATTTCTATAGTGCGTGGGTACATTAAATACATTCATGCCAATTGGATAATTATAGTTTCTAGTATTTCATATGAGCATCATCTTAAACAAGAAAAATTTATACCCAAGTAGTTAATTATCAAGACCATTAAGGCTAATCCATCAAAAAAGGGTAAACAATAAGTATTCCCCTTTATTAGGTGACTACTACCTGAGAAACCTTTACATCAGAGATAGACAATTGGTTCCACAAAATCCTCATATTTTATGCACTATATTCATATATACAGAGCACCTAAAAATGTTCCTACTATCATTATTCCTAAAAAACCATTGAATACATAGATATGGTTTCTAAGAACCCCTATTCCTTCTATTAGTACTTCATGACCTTAGATTCCTATTGTACACATGCCAAGTATAATGGATACTATAGTGAAAAACACTTATTTTATACATACTCCTTGGAAGTACCACTAGTTTATTACACTAGGTTTCTAAGTGGGGATATGCCTATGATCATCCTTTGGATGAAATCATTATATGATATTGTCTCTTAAAAAAATACCCAAAAAATCAAAACATTCAAAAAAATCCAAAAACATTTTTGGCACCTACATGTTCTATTGGATCCTTGGCATCTATGTGTTAGTTACATGTTAAGGGATAGCATATCATTTACTCCTATATACAATATAGATTCATACAAAGATACATGATACACTTATGTTTGTTGGGTTTTACTTATACTCACATCACCAATACATTAGGGGCATCCATCTTCTATGATCTTGATACACACAGGGTATATGATTTGATGATCACTCTACATTATCATGTTTGAGATTACATATGTACTTACACATGCATATTATCCATGATTGTATATAAAACATGGTGCTTGATATGATATGTACTTGACATTTTTTGTTGCCACATTTGATCCATGGGACACTATGACATGTTTATGTAGGTTGCTTATGATTTTACTTTACAAGTTTCCTTGAGTGTTTTCCCTTGATATTGTCTTGATTGTTCAAACATTTAAATATGCTCAAGTGTATGCAGACCTTGTGCCTATGCTTGCCTTATTGGATAGTTGAATATGTCATTACTTGCTTTTTGGACATTTGACTATGTCATTTTCATTAAAATTTATGGCTTTTGAACATTCCCCTTGTTTGTGGTCTCCTTGGACCATTGCTTTTTAACTTGATTTTGAGTGCTCTTGTGTGTGTGCTTAGTTGCTTGTTGATCTTGTACTATTACTATTTAGACAATTACATGATATTCATCATGCATCTTAGGCCTACATGTGATCACATTGATTCTATTCACTTCAATGATACATTTTCTTAGACATATTTCCTTCATTATGCTACATGGTTATATATTGTATAGTTGTCTTACCCTTTTGAGGTGAGGTAACTTACATGTACTATTTTTTCCTCACCTAAAAAGAGAGGGCATATTAGTGTGGGTATGTTTTGGAAGCATGTTATCCATACTTTAAAAAGTTTTCAGATTCAATTGGGGCATGTCATATGGACATGGCTTCCACACATTCACAATTTCTAGATTATAGTGGGGGCATACTTTGGAAGCATGTTCTCTATCTTCATTCAGTATTTTGTACTTATAAGATTTTATGGATTTAGTGGGGGTATGTCATATGGGCATGGATTCCATGCATTCACAATTTTTAGATTTAGTGGGGGAATGATTTGGAATCATATGATCTATATTCATGCAATATGGTACTTATATCAATTCACAAATTTAGTGGGGGCATGTTCTAGAAGCATGTTCTCCACACCTACTTAGTATTCAACATATCTACTTTATAGTGGGTACATGTTTTAGAAACATGTCCTTAACATTTTTACGTATATAAATTTCATATTTCTCCATATATAGTGGGGGCATGCTTTGGAATCATGTCCTCCACCCTTACATAGTTAGCTTAATTAGCCAAAACACACAATTATATGATTCAAATTCACAATTATGATAGAACTCTATGCATGGTACCATTTTTATACATAGTTTCATCATGATAAATACCTAAGGTGCATATTATATGAAACATGTGCTTAATAGTTTAAAATCCAAATCAATATCATAGTCTAAAACTATTGCATGTACTGATACCTCATAAAATTTTATAGACTTTATCAAGCCAATCCAAAATAATAATTGGTTTACATTTTGGTATGGTTGAGGTGGTTAAATCACTATATATTTCCATGTTATTAGGTTGTACTTGATCATCTATCCTCAACAAGTTATAATTATCTTTGGGTTACATGGTTGAGCTAATCTCAACTACCAAGTGGCAACTCACTTTTTCTCTAAAGTTGGGGGCATGTGCCTTCTAGTCTCTCTCTCTCTCTCTCTCTGTCTCTCTCTCTCTCTCTCTCTCTCTCTCTCTCTCTCTCCTTGGATATATGCATTATATATATATATATATATATATATATATATATATACACACACACATATATATATAGATACATTCATATACATACATACATACATACATATACATATATATATACATATATATATATATGTATATGTATATGTATATGTATGTATGTATGTATGTATGTATCCTAATCTTAGTCTTATATCCTTATAATGATACATAATTTATAAAAACAACTTTCCAATAGGTAGGGAAATTACATTGACACACATGTGCAATCCTAAACCATACTCTTTCATTTTCAATCTTTTTAAAATAATTTAAACCCAGATTATATGCATTGATTTTACACTGTAACATGCTCTTGGTTTTATTTTATTCACCAAAAATGCACTCAAATTCAACTCTAGCAAATCAATAAAATTAAACTCAAGAAAAGACAAGGCATGCATACATATCCAGGTACTTATTCTTTTCCTTTAAACTAGTAATTTTATTAAAGGGGTGAAATTTAGATGATATTTTATGAATATATAGCACCTCAATATTGTATACTTGGAAAATTTAGACCTTGGTTGTTCCTATTATTTCTACACATACCTTGATTTTTCAATCCTCGCATCTACTCTATCATGTGCCCCTTGTCTTGTCTCTAGTTTGACTAGTGTTGTATTGATGACACAAACATCCTATCTTTCTTAGAATGCTTAAAATGTACTTATATCACACCTTTACAAGTTATGAGCCTATTCCTACCCTCTTAATACTTGAACACTAACTATGATATAAACATTAGCATCAATGTTACTGTCCTACCCTAATGTAAGTGTATCGTGCCCTAAAGTTATCTAATTTTCAAAGACACATTAAAATGGTTAGCTTAAGTGATTTAATGTGAGTAATCTTAAAATAAGATTGGTATAAATGTAATATCAACCCTCATTAATTCCTCACTTGGAAAAGACAAAAGATACCAAGGCACTTATTATAAATCATTCTATTAAGCACTCAATTGATCAAAGTTTCTCTATTTCAACACTAGTCATAAGTACAACATATCTATAGGTCTAAAGTACTAAATAAGTAGTCATAAGGTCATATTTTATAAGTTATAGGATAGGTCACTATTAAACTTGATTTTACACATTGCTTGATTCACACAAAATACAACACATAGGGGAGAACTACATGAGCCTAATGTCCTCTTCTAGATTATTATCTATGTAGGCAATGCCATTTGACAGTGGGGTCATTGAGAGTCACCTTGACACCATGTTACAATTAACCAATTTTTCCCCAATGTCACATTGAATATGGAAATCTAAGGTTTTTCCATTTAACCATGAGCAATAGTTCATGACCTAGCTATAAATACACCAGAGTGAAGGTGAATCCAAACCTAGAAGCATCCAAGCAATCACATCTTGTTTAAAATAATATTTCGTATAAGACATTAGTGTTGAACCCAGAAAATAGTATTGACACAACCATCCTAGGTTGATAAAACTATCCATAGAACTAGAGACACCAAATCCATAATTTGATGATTTTTCCAAAACTATTTTCCCACCTGATTTCTACTTGTATTAGATCGAGATCTATATTACCATTAAAACCAAGTACTCTCTTTTATATCATTTAAATATTTAGCATAGGTGTACTTCCCATTAATAACTTATTTTAGATTAATAAATTTAGCATATGGTACATCTGAGTTTAACACATTAATTGGACTATTGTAGATCTGATGTTCACCCTTGTGCGCATCACTTCTATATCCTTAACCCTATCTACCAAAAGTAAGGTCCACATCCAAATTAGAGTTAAAATTTTGGTCAACCTAATCTGTGTGAATGTAGAAAAATTAGATTTATAGGGTCTTATACAAGTTAGGGTTTCAAATTGTTGTATTTTTTAATTTTCTATTAGTACTATTTTTCATGTAACTTAGGTGTATCCCTAAATTAGGGGGTGTGTCTATTGAACATATTGACATTCTCTTCAACCCATCCAAGATGTCTCAAACTAATGAGGGATATCATACCTTGGATCATGATGATACCTATGTTGGTAATGAAAAACATCTTTATAAGGTTATCATAAAAGAAAATTCTGATAATAAAAATCCAAAAACAAATGAAAATGACCAAGTGCATACAATTGCAATGTTTTGTGAGTGCATTTGACAAAACCTTGAATATATTGATAAAATATTAAAAAATATAATTGAGGACAAAAATTCAAAAACTTTGGTGGATACATCATTTCCCTTGAACACAATAAAACTCAATACATCTAATGGGGTCACAGATTATGTGTTTCAACTTTTGTTCCTTGAAACTATTATTGATACATCTATTATGATTTTACCAGTTGTTTCAACCCAAATAATAGTTTTAGTGCCTATAACTATTCAAAACATGTTTCTATTACCTTTAGTGAATACTCAAATTGCTAATTAAAATCCCAATAGGCTTATAGTTTAATCACTCCTTCAAGTAATATAGACCTTGGAGGACAAGGTTAAAAACATTGAACAAAAGAGGTCAAAGTCTTCACATGCTATAGATTCACAAGATGTGTTGCATAACCCTCTTACACTTGAGATATATTTACACCCTTTTCCAGTTGGATTTGTTGAACCTAAGTTCACATTTAATGATGTCAAGGGTGATCCTAAATAACATATTAAAACCTTCTATGCAACATGCCTTGATTATGCTTCCAATGATAAAATTTTGACCAAATTATTTCCAAGAAACCTCAAGACATATGTTTTAAGATGGTTTTATGATTTACCTCTCTAATCCATGAAATAATTTAAACCTCTTGTGGATCACTTTTTGGCACACTTTTTTACTAACATTATCGAAAAGGTTTATTATGCTCAAATTATAAAGATCAAATAAGGAACTAATGAACCAATCAATAAATATGTCTTGAGGTATAAGATATTGTTAGCCAAAATAACCAATCCTATGGCAAATAAAGAGTTGTAAGTTATAATCAAGCCAAGTTTTTTTGCTCCTTTACATGAGTCCATTATTTTCAAAAAGTTGCAATCTTTAGATGTATTATGCCATGTTGTATGGGATCATGAAATGAAGCTTATGTCATTGCATAAGCTCAAGTATGTAGCAAACACACTAGATACATTTACATCTAGTAACAAAAATTATCATTAAACCAAGTTATAAGGTAAAACCTTCTGATCCTAAATAGGAAAAAACCACCATGGTTAACATAGTTCCATAACAACCTAGTTGGCTTGTCCTATCTAATTCACCAAAGATATAGTTTACAAGTTTACCTAAGCCTCTTGCTTTATTACTCCCATGATTGAAAGAGTGTCATCTTAAATCTCTCCCTCCTCCTATAAAGGTTGATATAAATAGACCTATATCCAAATTATATGATGAAAATGCTTATTTACACTATCACCAAGGCCGTGGGCATTCTTTGAACAAATGTTTTACCTTAAATACCTACTAATGGACATGTTTTTTATGAAAATAAAGAAATATAAAATTTTGTAGATTATTTGATATGCCTACATTCAAAATTTGAAGATGGTATAAGAACATGAATAATAGAATTTATATTCTAGTTTATAAAACACTAGTATTTTTTAAATGGTTAAGCATAAGTAGGTCAAACATATAAAATTTGATGAGGAACTCCTATTTTTTAGAAAAATAGATTAGATAGTTAGTCATGCAGTCCCTCATGTTTTGAACATTGTTTAGTATTATTTGAAACCCTTTAGTGGAAATTTAGATAAGATCATCCAGTTTGCGACCTATATTTTTAATTTTTTTAATGAATATATATTTTTATATTAATTTTAAAAGTAAATAGATCTTAAAAATTGACAAAAAATGGATAGCTAGTTATTTGACATATTGAGTAAATGAGTGAATTGGTGCAATTAATAATGCAATTTAATAAAAATTGATCCTTTTGAACCTAATTTTGATTATAAAGGATGTCATTTAGAGATCTTGACCCCAATGCCATAATAAAATAAACCATATAGTCTATTGGTTTAGTCTAAAGGTGATTGGGGCTAATTTTAGCCCTTTCAAGCTAACTATGACTATAAAATGAGATTTGGGGCTTATTTAGCTCCAATTTCATCAGAGAATGAAGTAAGTAATCATTTATTTCAATGACAGATGCAATTTTAACATGTATAGGACATGGTTTGTATCTGAATAAACTCTAATATGATCATATAGTGAATGAAATAATTGGTTGGTTTAATTGTGGAGCTAATTAGGGTCAATATGAGCCCTTTGAACCTAATTGTGACTTTAAAATGTGATTTGAGGCTAAATTGGCTTTGATTTCATTATTGATTGAGCCAATTAGTCAAATAATGTAATTAGTGACATAATCTTGGAAAAATTGAGCCATATAAACCTAGTTAAATTGTATATGACATGATCTGGAGTGAAATTGACCCTAATTTCTTCATATAATGAACCAAATAGTTGACTTACTCAATCAAGGATGAATTTGAGGCTAATTTGAGCCCTATTGAACCTAACTACAAGAGTAAGAAATGATTTGAGGCTAAATTATCTATGATTTCATCATGAATTGATCCAATTAGTTAATTGGTGTAATTAAAGACATGATTTAGGACAAATTGATCCCTTTGAACCTAATTTATGGCTCAGTCAATTCTATATAATGCAACATATGGCTTAATTGACCCTAATTTTATGACAAATGTAAACATGAAGGTAATTGGGGACAATATGAACCTATTGAACCTAACTACAAGTATAGGATGTGATATGGAGAAAAATTAGATCATAGTTTGTGACATATTGAGCCAATTAGTCAATTATTACAATTAATGATGCAAGTTAGAAGAAATTAGACCCTGTGAACCTAGTTTTGACTATATAAGATGTAATTTTTGGGCCAATTAACTCCAATAATACACTAATTCAATCACAAAGGAAATTGGGGATCATTTGATCCCCTTCAATCTAACTTCAAGAGAAAAACATGATTTGGGGCTAAATTAGCTTTGATTCCATCATGAATTGATCTAATTAGTTAATTTGGTGCAATTAGAGATTAATTTAAGCCAAATTGAGCCACATGAACCTAAATTATGGATCAATTGATTATATAGGATGAAAAATATGGCTTAATCTACCCATATTTAATCATAAATGTAAACACAGATGTAATTGGGGCCAATATGAACCCCTTGAACTTAATTACAAGTATATGATCTGATTTGGAGATAAATTAGCTCATATTTCCTATCATATTGAGCTAATTAGTAATTTTTATAACCAATGATGAAAGTTGGACAAAATTAGACCCCATGAACCTAATTTTGACTATATAAGATGTAATTTGGGGGTCAATTGACCTAAATATCATAACAAACTAAACTAAATGGTCCACCAATTCAATCATGAAGGAAATTCAGGCTAATTTTAGCCCCTTCAACCTAATTGTAAGAGCATGACATGATTTGGGGTTAATGAACTCTGATTTCATAACATGAAATGATTCAATTAGTTAATTAATTTAATTAGAGACATGTTTGGGCCAAATTAAGCCCTATAAACCTAATTTATGGATCAATTGGTTATATAGGATGCTAAAAATGCCTCAATCAATTGTAATTTTATCACATATGAAAATATAGATGTTATTAGGGCCAATCTAAAGCCATTGAACCTAAATCTAAGAATAAGATGTGATTTAGGGCTAAATTATCTCATATTTATTGACATATTGAGCTAATTAGTTAATTTATATAATTAGTGATGCAAGTTGGATGAAAGTGAACTATGTGAAACTAATTTTTACTATATAAGATGTAATTTGGGGGTCAATCAACCCAAAACTCAAAAAAACCTAATCCAAATAGTCCACCAATTCAATCACAAAGGAAAATGGGGAAAATTTGAGCTCCTTCAATCTAATTATGACTATAAAATGTGATTTGGGACTCAATCGGTCATAATTTTATCACAAATGATATCACAAAGGTAATTGGGACTAATATGAACTACTTGAAACTAATTGTGAGCATAGGATGTAATTTGGAGTTAATTGAACCATGCATGAAGGTAATTTAAGTTGTATATGATGTGATTTAGACATAAATCATCCCTAATTGCATCGCATAATATTCTAATAACATATTTATTTCATATTTAACTATATATATATATGTGTGTGTGTGTATATATATGTATATATATATGTATATATATGTATATATATATATATGTATATGTATATATATGTATATATATATATGTATATATATATATATATGTATATATATATGTATATATATATGTATATATATATATGTATATATATATGTATGTATATATATATGTATATATATATGTATATATATATATATATATATATATATATATATTATAACATTTACACCATAGATAACACTCTTCATCCAATGTTTATTTTTAATCTCTTTTAATAATTTTGTCTCTACTTACATTATTTGCATCATTTTTTACCCTACACAATCAAATATAAAAGGTATCAAGTTGGTTTTTTGGAACCCACCATCAAAAACTATAAAAATTGTCTAGTCATGGTTGACAAATCTTGTTAAAAAAAAAGTAAAATGTTAAAGCACAAAATACCAAAGAAATTACAAGTGTTTATAGAAAAAAAAATGATATTAAATCAAACATTTCACCCAAGATAAGATACAGATACTATCCCTAATGAACCAAATATTATAGATAATTATGAAATGGATAATGTTGATGAATGTTTACCTAAAATTCCAAATTATGTTACAAGTACACATTCAAAGTATGAAGTTTTTAATTTTGTTGATGATGAATATATGCATGATGATTTACTCCCTAAAAATGAAGAAAATTACATGAAATTTACATAAAATGATGAAAGCAACAATGAATAAAATTTGATGGAAACACTAAAAAGTGAAAGTAACAATAAATAAACTATTAGTGAACATAACCCATCAAATTCCTCCATTAGTAACACCTCAAAGAATTTTTAGTATAAAAGACAAATACTTAATTTAAATTGATGAAAACATTTTCAAACCAATGCATAATAAAATATTTGACCATCATTAAAGAAGAATAATTGATAGAATTCAGGATAATTCTTTGAAAAAGTAAAATTTGATAGTAAAAATTTCAATTTTTTATTTCATTGATGAAATTGATTAAGATGAGACCTATAATGTAAACCCTAGGATGAATAATATCTAACATAGATGGTGAAAACAAAGAAATTACTAAAAATACACATGATGCATATCATACTATAGGCATGAAGAGAGACAACAAATATTGTAATGCTTCTCAACACATAATTACAATTTGTGTAGTGTGTGGTCAAATAGGGAGAAAACACTTGATTTCAAAAACTAGTCGAACATTGAATAGAATTAAATAAAATAGTAATTAAATAAATTAGAATATATAAAAACTTTATGATGATAATACTAAAGAGATCTAGGAATTCTATGGTAGACTTCCATGAAAGGACAAGGCTATAGCTGATGTTCTCAGATATTTTTGCATAAATTTGGAAAGATAATACAAGAGTTTCACCTAATACAAGAGATGTCGTGAACTTAAGAGTTAGTTCTCATAACCATGAACCACATTTGAAACATCTTTTGGATATGAACCAAACACAATTGTACTCTAAGTTTTTACAAAAAGATCTAAAATTTTCTATTAGTCAAGGATATTTTGAGATGGAAAAACCCTTCTATGTAAAAATAAATCACACATGAACCACTTGTTTTTATAGGCAACATGTTTATTTTTTAATGCATTATGATTTTTTTCCATCGTATACATTGTATTTTGCATACTAACAACATTTTGCAGGAGTTTGTCATGGAATTTCCACCAAAATCAACAAGGGAATTTATTCAAACCATTTTTTGTGAAATATTATATAGAATTTTATTATAATAATAAACCATGTTTGGATGGAACTTGCAGCATTTATGGTGGATTTCCAAAATTAAAAAAAATTGTATCCATGAAAAGAGTACTAGTGTAATTAAATAAGAATTAGTTGGTTTAAGGAAATACAAATATGTGGCATATCAATTAAACATTGGAAAATAATCTAAAAGTTGTGAGATTGTTACAAAATAAATACCTATTTTAGAATTTATGTTCAAATTCAAGGAGGAAATTGTTTATGATTATCCAAAACACACACATAGAGCTAGATGGTTGGATGAAAAATTTAAGTTAATAAAGTACACATTCCCACATGGTTATATTATTTTACTAGTCAAATTTATTGATAATTACACATTCAAAACACAAATGGAAGTTTAGTCATAGTAGTGTAACTCAATATAGGTTGTCATATTCATGCATATAACAGTAATGCATGCACCTGATAGTACGTAACAAGATAAAAAATATTAAGGGAGTACATGCTGACTTTTTAAGTAATCCAAAACATGTGTGAAACTCAAAAAAATCTTAAAAAATGTTTTCATGCCCACAAGTATTGGTCTATTTAAGAAACTCTATGCACAAATGCCCCCATCTGTGCCCATGCCCAAAGCAGATAGTGCATAACCTCAAATAAATTAAGTATCAACTTACATTCATAAAGATTTTATAATGTAATCCCTATGAAATAACTCTCCATCACACAAATAAAAATGGCATGTAGTTCCATGGATGCAAAGCCCCTAGTTTTTAGATAACGCAGGGAGAGGTACACAAGAAGCAATTTAGAATCATGAGAAGAGTACCCAGTATCTCAATATTCATGTGCATTACTATTCAAAAGGGTCCCTAAATCTCCATGATGAAGTCCCACAAAAAAATCATAGACTATGATATATGCTATGCACATGCTACTTCACAGACTAATGTGGACCCTGGGTATAAAGCAAAGACTTGAGAAGACTATTTAAAGGGACTTGGCATAAAAGGGTAAAAATTCATGCACCCCATATAGGACTTCTATAATTGTACCCTTCACCTAATTTTAGCTCATTGTGTAGTCTAAATATGTATCCCTCAATGCATAGATGTCCCTAAAAAGTATAAGGTAATGTTTATCAAAAGATATATAATAATGATGTGACAATTTATTAGAAACCCACATAGTGACTGACAAGTGGCATTAAAGTAAAAAAAGGTAGTTGGAAAATTAGTTGAGTGACATTAAAAGCCTTGTTAGGATAAGTAAATGTAGAAGGAGATATCAAACATCAAAATATGATTACACACCAACCCTTTAACTATTCTAAATATCTTCCATTTCTAGACACACACATGGATCCAAAAGAATCTTGCCACCAACTCTCAGGTCCAAATCATCAGGGAGAATTTAAGAAGCATGGATGTAATGCCATAATAAAATCAAAATATTATATCTTTCACCCCAAGGGGTGAATTTATTATAAAAGACTTGATCTATTATAAAATCCTTGTTCTTAATTGTAATAAGTGTGGACATTTTTAGGAAACCTTACACTGTAAAAATTTTCCCTCCAAGAGCAATTCTGTTAGTTAAATCTTGCATTTTAATGATAATTAAGTTCACCTCCCTCTATTATTATACCATTATATGTGCTATTTGTGTTTTTTTATTTGTCTATGGGTAATGTTTGCCCCTCTCATTGCTTTCGATTCCTAGCACCTCTATGTGGAACTTAAAACTCACTTGCAGGTCATGTTCTATGCACATACAGGTCGATGTAGGCATTGTTTATGGATCATTTATCATCCCTCTCAGTGTCACACTACATTCCCATGCATATATACTAAAAATTATGCATTTGGAGTATCATTTATGGAGTTTATATGATAATATCTTATTCTCAAATATTTATAGTAGATCCATGGCAGTAGGAGCACTCATTCTATTCTCGATGCATCACATTTTACTTTCCAGCAAATTGTTACCATCTCCTTCCCTTTTACTTCAAAAATATTAGGTTTAGATTAGTGGTATATTTACCTTTTTTCTCTTTAGGTCTATGCATTGGTCCTAAACTAGGTGAAATTAGAATATAAGGACTCTAGCCTAATCCAGAGGCTTATCCCAAAGAGCAAAAGGGTCCCACATCTTGGGGATGTTCTCATCATTGTGATAAGAAAACTAATGCTCTATACACGTAGGTGAGTGATAACACTTACACACCTTGCATTGGACACTTTTTTGCCCTATATAAGGCATTTTCACTCTATGCCCTACCACAAAAATTTCCTACATTATAGACCATCCACAGGTGAACATTTTGAATGATAATAGTTTCTAGCACACCCAGTGGGACTAGTTTAAATAAAAATATAAAAAATTAGTGATACCCATAGCTAGCAAGTGTTTTAGACATTCAATAAGATCACCTATAAAATCTAAGTATTTTTGGTTCATAAATATCATCCCCCTATCTACATGCTAAGATAAATGAGATCATCTATGAGGGGTATTGATTTCCATTTCATTAAACTTTAAGTGCCCTTTAGAAGGAGAGAAAGAACATCTCTATCTCTTATTAGGAGGAGTGGTTTAAGGTAGTTGTTCTATAGAGCTCAATCTACACCCCCATTTTGGATATTACCTACACTTAGAGGGAGATTATTCCCTATATTATTCATGTTTGTGTAGATAAAATAGTTATTTGAATCTTTTAATGGAGGTAGTCTATTGATTCTTTCCCAATATGATGATAATATTGTTGCATCCCTCAAAAGTTTATGCTACTTTACTGGTGAGAATGCAACTTCCCCTATTGAGTATATTCATGATATCATAAATATCTACTCAATGTACCATGTTAATAAAGATAATGTTACAGTCAAGCTACATGCCTCTTCCTTTAAAGGTAAATCATTTCAATGATACCAAGGTTTGAGATCGAATTCTATGCACAATTGGGATGAACTTAAGGAAGAAACATGCAAGCAATTTAAGGATCAAAGTGACCACTTATCCTTGATAGAATAGCTCAAAAATATAAATCAAGCCTCGCATGAGATGATGGTTGATTTCAAATTCAGGTTCTAGAGAGTTTGGGATAGGATCCCACCCATATGTAAGCCATTCCCCAATACTACATTTTTATATTTTCAAAATATCTTAAAAATGATATAGCTATTATTATTCAATCTATGAGAGGCATAGTACTACTTGATGCCTATGAAATCATTGTGTATGCAGAAAATTGTTTGATCCAAATAAGGAAAATTTCACCTAGACCCCCTATGCCTCTATTTGGAAAACCTCTTCTTAGCCAACCAACTATGCAACCTATGTTATCACCTATCCCCATTGTAGTTAGCTCACCAAATCCATCTATTGTTTACCTTAATAAATTGTATGAGGTTAAAATGCTACTGAAAAGCTTTATAAATGAGTGTGTCACCCTTAAAAGGTAATAATAACAATACCTAGACCTCATTAACCCTTAACTTAGTAATGTTAGTCAAGCATACCTCCTTACCAAGGTGGTGCGCAAGCAAAAAATCAGCTCACATATAATAGAGTGGTTTATATGTAAAATTTTGATGTCACTCGCACTTATAGATCCCTTATACCTATGCAAAACAATCTTGCATAGGATCTTAATTGGTGTTTCCCATGAGACCAACCATATAATCAAGATACATGCATAAATAGAGTCATTAATCAAGTGATCATGGTAAAAAATTGATCACAACATCAATAATAGATGAATACCATGAATTCACATGAAGGAGAGATTCAAGTACCATCAAAAAAACAAGATGGGTCTACTCTCATCAATTGGTAGGGGGATGCATTTAACTAATTGAATTAGAGTGATGCATCAAGTGGAGTAAACACCCAAATTTCTTTCAATATAAGACTCAAAAGGAGAGAGATAGAGGAGCCAATATCAAATTTAGAACCCTCACCTTTAATTCCCATGATCACTCACATAGGTACAAGACAAGGTGTATGTGCAACCTTCAATGCACATGAAATAGGTTATACAAAGAGTAACCTCAGACTAGTGTGAAAATACGGTAAGAGAGTATTATTCAAAAACCATAGTCAAAGGGACCTCAAATTCCTTTTAACATAGTCAAACAAATGAAGAATATGAGCCTCAATACAACCATGTCAGATGCTCTTTCTATTATGTATCAAAGGAATTTACTACAAGACACTCTAAAAAGATTTCAAGATTTTAATACTTCACAACTTATGCCTTCTATCTATATGAGTCTATGCCAGCCCAAAATGGAAGAAATGTAAGTGCATAATAACCAAGACACCCATGTTCTACATCTCATTGATCATTGGCTAACATCTAGTACATTATTGCATGATCAACTCAAGTGCAAGCAACTTAGTGATGCCAAAGAAGATCTAGATATGATTGGAATTATGTATTCCCTTATTTCAAAAGGTGTGGTTCAGTTGGATGGAATGATAGTCAAAACCATGGGAATAATCAAAGATTTGAATCTTACATTGCATACATGCCCAAGCCTCTCAATATCATAGGATATCGTAGTCATCAACTTACCTCCCTAATTTTCCATCTGCCTCTCCTAAGACTTCATGATAAAGATGGGTGGATATTTATCATCATATTGGTTGCATATGTTACTTAGAACTAGATACAAGATTAAAGTGACTATCAGGGTTAAACCTATATTTAAAATCCATGTTGAACCATACTCTTCTATCCTAGTTGAATTAAATTAAATAATGTTTGATCAAGAGGAGAATCTAAATCTCTATGAAGCCATGGTGCCACTTGAAGAGATCCTAGATGATTTTCTAGATGAATGGGAACACAAAAATTATGAGTGTGATCCATATGATAATATGGAATAAATAGGACTAGATACGTATTACTTCCTAGAGGAGGATTCCATGCTACTTGAGCTCATAAAGGCATAAGAGAACCCTGAGGGTACATGCAAATTATAATTTGATGGTTCTCAAAGTAAAAATAGTGCTGGAGCTGGTGTGTTGCTAGTCTCTCCTCAAAAGGATAAATATTTCCACAACTTTAGGTTCTATTTTATTTACACAAATAATGTTTTAGAGTAAAAGGCACTGATCCAAGTCCTTCATCTTGTGAAAAAGAAAGGAATCAAGACACTACATGAATTAGGTGATAGTGAACTAGTTATTAATAGGGTTAGATCATAGAGCATGACCAAAAATGGCTTGATGAAGGCCTACAAACATAGAGTGTGGGATATAATTGAAGGTTTTGATATATTCAATATTAGTTCCATACCAAGATCACATAATACCTACATGTAAGAATCTCAACCATATGTGAAAAATATGACATCTCATGTGATATAATGGAGTTCAAGTAGCTTGTGAAGCTCATGGTTAGATCGGTAGTCCTTGATAACATAGATAATTGGTAGATGCAACTTCCTATAAGATGAGGCAAAGTTCTATGCCAAGAACCAAGCATAAATATATGCCCAATACAAAAATTAAGTCATACAATTAAAAGGAAACAAGCTTTAAAAAGGTTTAGTCACCCTATATATAATCTTTAATTTTTATGACCAAATCAAAAGAGGAAAGTGAGGCGTGATAACAAAAGAGGAGGTCTTTGTGTAGATAACCATTTTTGAGGGAAAGCTCTTAAAATCTAGCAAGGTATGCTCGCCACAAAAAATTAATAGCTTTATTGAACTCAGTAGAAAATACAATAATATTTTTGCATGGAGATATAAGGACCTTAGAGGCTTTGACCTAGTATTATTGCAACACAAAATTGAACTAGACCTTGATGCATAGCCGGTCTACCAGAAGCAGAGGCCTATCAACCCAAAAATTGAACTATTGATGAGAATGGATCTCTCAAATCTCATTGAATCTAGTATAATAATACCAATTAAATAATCTTCGTGGGTTGCCAACTTAGTCCTGATGTATAAGAAAAATGGGTAAATCCATCTATGTGTGGACTTTAAAGACATGAACAAAGCTTCCCTCAAAGACCAATATCCCCTCCCACTAACAGAATAGATCTTACAAATAGTTACATGTAGGGAAATATTATCATTGATAGATGGTTACTTGAGCTACAACCAAATTATTATGCACGAGTGTGATAATTATAAAACATCATTCACCACTAAGTGGGGAACCTTCACATACCAACGAATGTCATTTGGTTTGAAAAATGTAAGAAAAACCTTCTAAAGAGACATGGATATGAAATTTAATGAGATCATCAACAAGGCCATTGTGGTTTACCTTGATGGCATAACTATTTTCTCTAAACATAAATAAGATCATTTAGGTCATCTAGATCAAGTCTTTGAAAGGTGCTGAGAGTTTAGAATATCTCTAAACCCTAGCAAGTGTATCTTCATAGTTTATGAAGGCACTATACTAGGGCACATTATTTCCAAAGAGGGAATCATAATTGATCTAGAGTGAGTCAAGGCTATTTCATCTCTCCCTCTTCTAAGTCACAAGAAGAGTCTCTCAATATTCTTAGGAAGAATCAACTTTATTAGGAAATTTGTGCTTGATTTTGCCACCCAAACCAAACACCTCACTATGATGCTCAAGAATAATGTTGCATTTAATTGGAGTCATGAAATTAAGGATAGTTTTAAAGCCATTAAGTGTGCCATTATGCAGGCTCCCACCTTGATCAATCAAAATTATAGTAAGGATTTTATCCTTTATACATTCAGTGGAATTGAAGGCATCTTAACTATCCTTATGAAGCAAATTAATGATCATCTAGAGCAATCAATTGCCTTCTTCATCTAGGTGCTGAAATATTATGAGATTTGCTATATATTCATGGAGAAGAACATCCTTGTAGTTTTGAAAGAGATCAATAAGTTTAGGCATATGATCTCTAAAAAAAAATATGACTCATAGTTGCGCACATAGGCATCAAAGAGTTTCTGCTCAATAAGGACATCAGTGAAAAGAGAGCCAGTTGGGTTACAAAGGTGATGGAGTATAACATGGACATATAGATCACCAAGCTAGTGTAAGGAAAGGGAATTTGTGAATAATTAGTTGAGGTGTAAAATTTGAAAGATAGAATAGTCTTGGTGTCACATGAAAGGGAATTAATAAGCCAAGAAGCTATAATGGATTAGACATGGAACATGATGACTTTATTTGAAACTGTCTCATACCCCCTTGGCTTGAATAAATCCAAGTATAGGAATTTTAGTTTTGTATGACATTCCCTATGTGCTTGTCAGTGGTGCAATTTTTTAGAAGGACTTTAATGGAGTCATCTTGAGGTTCATAGAATCAAACTAGGTGAGTAGAATTCTTCAATAATTCCATGATGGCCTTATACAAAACCATTATTAACCTAAGACCACTACTAAAAAAATCATGTGAGCTAGTTATTATTAGCTAAATCTATTCAAAGATGTGCACAGATATGTGTGAAGTTGTAAGAGATATGCCTTCTTTACAGGAAAACAAAGGCTGGTAGACTTACCATTATGGCCAATAAAAGTCAATCAAACCTTTATGCCATGGGGCCTAGATTTCATAGGCATAATTAACCCACCATCAAGCGATGGACATAAATGGATCCTCATAGCCATAAACTATTTCATGAGATGGATGGAAGTAGTGGTACTCAAAGTGGATAATGAGACATCTATCCTAAGCTTCTATGAAGGAATTGTAATAATATTTGGTGTCTTAGCCACCATTATCTCTAATAATACATTGGTTTTCCTTATAACTAGAATCAAGGAATGGGCCATCAAGCATAACAGCTATTTGAGAACTTCATCAAATTATTATCCTCAAGGTAATGTTCTATTTGATTCCATGAATAAGAATTTGATTCATATCATAAATAGGACCATGGAATATAATTAGAGAGCTTGGCATACTAAGCTCATGATTATTGTTTGGGATGATCAAGTCACACCTAATAGAGTGTTGTGAAATTCACCCTTCATATTAGTTTATGGAAGGGAGGCTAGATTGTCCACATCTCTTGAGTTTCCTTCATTAGACCTCATCTATTAGTTAGAGTTGTTCAAAAGTGATCCCCTCACATTAAGATTAAGAGAGCTATTGGAGCTTTAAGAAACTAGAGTATAGATTGTACATCTTATAAAACTCTAACAAGCCTAGATAAAGATGACTTTTGATAAGAGGGTTACTGATAAAAGTTTCCAATAAGGAGATATAATGATCAAATGGGATGTAGATAGATTAAACTATGGAAGGCATACTAAATTTTATGTGATGTGGAACAATCCATATACCATAACTAGCTACAAGTAAGCCAACACTTTTCAACTTTATAAACTGAATGTAAAAGAACTACCTATCCCAGTCAATGGGATCTATCTTGTTGGGCCCCTTTTGTACCAATTACATGGACCACACTAATTATACCTATCTAGGTATGAGGAAATATATGGAGTGGTTTCTCCTTTTTTTACCTTTTGGTGCTAACTAGAGGGATCCTAGAGGATCCCGTGCCAAATGATAGGCAATCATATGGCACTGAACTTCAATGGATATCGCTACCAAAGCTTCTACATGATAGCTTGAGAAACATGGCTATTATAAGAGTGGAGAAGGTGGGATAATGACCCCCTAGTGACATATCAATATATGGTGTGTACTCATCTAACCTGAACAACATAATGGAGCTAGAAAACTCATGCCAACTCATCATTTGGCACGTATCCATCTGACCTAGCAAGGAGATGCCTAGTTGCCTATAAAAAGTCTTGAATTTGAAGATAAGGAGAGACAACTAATGCAATAAAGCTCTAGAAAAATAGATAACCACCATTAGTAGTTTGTATCCTACATAAGATATATTAGGTATTTGAATGTATAGCCCAAGTTCACTTGTGAGCTACTGGGCATAAGTAGTGTCAAGAATGAGCATATACTCTATTTCTATGCTTGAACTTTATATGTTAAACTATGAATCAATGGGAATGTGTTGAATAAATGAAGTGTTGATTATTGCATTATAGATAGTGTAGTAGTATATTTATGACTTAGTTTATAATAAAAATAATATAGTTTTTTGCATCAATGTATTATAATATGGAGGTTTATCCCTAGTCATTAATGGTATCTATGTGCCATATAGTGACTTGAAACCTGAATGCACTAAGGCCCTAAGACCCACACCTAGAATGCTACCTAAAAGAATAAACACTTGAACCAAAACCATTCCCATGACTTAGCTAGGCACCTAAATGACCCTTAACTGGCTATTTAACTACTTGCACCATTAAGAGCCTTGTCTAGTAGATATGAAATTGCACATAAGAACTACAACCTTTAGAAGTCTCATGCCTATTTGAGCTTCCCCAAAATAACCTAGAATTGATAGGTCACTTGATCTCATCCTACCAATGACTAAGTCCCTTTGAACCCAAAGTTATGCCATATTTCAATTAGCCTAATTTAGGCCTAGTCCTTTTGCTATTGAACTTAAGGTGAGTGAACAAGGATTATGCCTTGTGTGAAATTGATGCTAATGCCATAGTGTGTTAAATTTTGTGTACCAGACCTTAGTATACTCTCACCTAGTCACATCAAGTCTAGAACTAACTTGGTTTGACATCTAAGCACGTGACCAAGCACAAAAGTTATTCTAGTGAACTTTTCTACAACATTTTGGTTTTTTTGTTAGAACCCATGTTGAATTTAATTTCTATACTAGTTCAATAGAGTGATGATCCAACTATTGTTTGATAATAGTAAGTGATATCTAGAGCAAGTGGAAGATAGTTTCACACATAAGCATCCCACATGAAATGGGTAAGATACAATAAAATAGGTGAAAGCTAACCTAAATGGAGCTCTATATGAGGTATTATTTTGTGAGCTACCTGAGCATGTGTACTGATGGATAGTCACCTAAATTAATTCTAGATATCAAAGCTATGAACAACACCTCAAGTGGACCATAGAGAGCATAGAGAGGCTGGAGAGCCTAGATGAAGTTTGGATGCACATTGTAGATAAGTGGTGGAGTAACACATTGAACATTTACATGTTGCAGTTTGTAGTGTCGACCTTATTATACCCTAAAGAAGTAGAGTATGAGTTTATTTACAAACCAAGGGGCACATTCATAACAGGGATCAATACCAAATTAAATAATATTTTAGTGGATTATGGTATAAAAACTATAATAATGGAAGGCTAAAGTCCTTGCACATATGAGCAAGCACAGAAGGTGATAATGGGAAGTGTAAGTGAGGTGTGATGGTAGAGGATGATAAACCTAACAATTGAGAGCTCTAAAGTTTGAACTATAGTAAGGAAAGGCATAGGCTAATGGAGGATCTAGAACTTGGAAGTGTCGAAAGGACCCTTAGTGAGCAAGAAGGGCATGTGGAAGGATCCCTTGAATTAGAGTAATGTAAAAAGAGAGAAGAAACAAGAGAGTGGGCTTAGTAGTTGTGTGTAGGATGAAATGGGTTCTTATAATAAGTGGTGGTTGAAGACATGCTAGAAGCACGTACCCCCTTTGAACCTAAAGTGCAATCTCATGCACTAGATTCTCCATCTGAAGATAGAAGAATAGTAATTGAACCTATTATCAATGTGGACTTTGATAGGATTCAACATTTGAATCAAGAGTTTGTGATTGAATAAGTAATTCCCTATGAGGAATTAAGTGAATATATGATGAACTTAGAAAGCGCTAACCTAAGAAATAGAAACACAGGTACAAGCATTCCCATGTAGAGGATGTCAATTATACCAATGAGGTAGTAGCCTATAAGAAGTGGAATAGTGTCACAAGTGAGTGGTATTACATCGATAAGTTTGACTACATAGTCTATGATGATAAGGTCAATACTCCACCCTAGAATTAGAAGCACTATAAGGCCACCTCAAACCTAGATGCAAGGGGGAAAAACACCTCAAATCCTAATGCCACCCCCTTAGTAGATATACTATGAGATAATAATGTACTTTTATGAGTATCGTGGTGTTTAAAATGTCACAGATCATGTACCTAAATGTTAGTTATAATGGTACATTCAAGGCATCATTTAGATCAAGTGCAAATCGATCCAATTTGTAGCCACCTTGATGGATAACACCCATAATTGGTATCATAAATTTGATCTAAACTAGGCTATGGTTAACTATGATATGTTAAAGGGAGAATTCTTGAAAGAGTTTGATATCCCTTAATTCAAACAATAGAGCATCATGACACTTAAAGAGATTAGCTAAGGTTTAATCAAGATCATATGCCTATATGATGCATGGTTTAAAACTCTTCTCTTTAAGCTTCTATATGACATTCACCCCTTATAACATGCACAATGGTTTGTTGGAGGCTTGCTGGTACCCTTTAGATGAATATTGTCCATGAACACCTTCTTATACCCCCACAAAGTGCTTGAAACCATGTTCTAGGCTGATGCAATAGGTAGTGCTGATATTGAAATCAACCCATTCATAGAAGCATAGATCACGTCAATAGGCTCTTAACTATAGAAGTTGACTTGTAGTTCAACACATGACACTCACATGGGGTTATGGTATACTAACTATTAGATGGAGGGGCATACCAATAATAATTACCTATGAAGAAATGTTTGTGCCCTACTTCTCAACTATGAGGTTTGTCATGGGTTGCATGACTCTTAGAATTTCCCTTTGATGTAGTGCACCAATCAAG
Source organism: Torreya grandis (assembly GCA_037957365.1). Taxonomy (NCBI): domain Eukaryota; kingdom Viridiplantae; phylum Streptophyta; class Pinopsida; order Cupressales; family Taxaceae; genus Torreya; species Torreya grandis. The sequence goes on from JARHVA010001930.1 coordinate 2,409,341, forward strand.
TAAACACTACTATTTATTTAAAAATGTGTGATGCCTATACACATTCAATAATAGAATATTAGGTCATTAATGAGATTCACCAAAACCTAGAAAAAGGTGTAAGGTAGGTGATAACATCAGTTAGTGGTTAGGTGGGTCAAGGAAATGAGGGATATAGCCAACACAATATGGGTTATGAAAATTGATGAGCCACACATAGGCAAAGAGGAGGATGTGGTAGAGGAATATTCCCACCATGATCATGCTACAAGTGTGGGTCGATTGAGCATTATCGACATGACTGTCCCATGCACCCAATGTGTGGGTATTTTTGAGGACCATATTCAGTCAAAGAATTCCCAGACTTATACAAAAATCTGACTCAAGGTCAGCCTAATGTAGACAGAGGTGAAACAATGGTGGGGCACAAGTATAAAGAGTAAAAGTGGGCCCCCAAACAACAACAACCTCACAAGAATCCCTCCAAGGTATAGGCCATGACCTAAATTGGTTTTACCACTTAGCCACCTACTACACCAACCTAAGAACTATGCTTGGAATATGGTGAGTCAAGCTGCACTGAGTGCATAGTATGACTTGAGCCAAAATATACACCTTATCGTAACCCTGTATGATAGAAGGATATCCTACAACAAGCCATAAACATGATACAAAATTTGCAGAGTGAACTATACTTGGCTAGAGATTTAGAAGAACATGCCACTACTTCACACAAAAGACAAGACAACTATGAGGTTAAAGTATAGGAGTTGACCATGATCTTGTGCCTCCTAAAAACTGAAGGGATGTTGCCCCTGATAAAAGATTTTTTATTGAAACATGCAAAGAAAAAACTAGAAGAAGAGGCTACACCTCAAATGATTAAAGTTTTTGTGCCACATATGGATTGGGAACACAAAGTAAATCATACTCAAAATGCATAATATGACCAAGAGTTATTGATCAATGCCACCATCAATAGATGGTCAATTTGTGAATTACTTGTAGACATGGGCATTGAGGTTAATATTCTAACCAAAACTACCTAGGAGAAGATGGGATGACCACCCTTGATAACCTCACCTCACATGTTATTCATGGTGAATAAAACCTGAGTTTAACCTATCAAAATCTTGAAGGGCACCATTTTAGATATCATGGGCATTGAGTTTCAATTCACCTTTGAGGTCATCGAGTTGGTAGAGCAAGATAACTATCTAGTGCTCTTAGGTAGGCCATGGTGCTACATGAATAATGTAGACATGCACTTTAAGAATCCTTACATGAATTATGAAAATGGAAAAGAGAGGGTGGTAATCCCCCTATCAAATGACCAAGGTCCCCCATACGTTGAGAGTGTTGATCTCAAGGATGACATCAACCACATTTACAAAATCATGGTGCATGGCATCAAAAAACTCAACCATAATAACCAAGGCATGCTCAAATGGGAGGATGGACAATTAGAATTTGATACAATTAATGTAGCTTAAAAATGATGGGTAGAAGAGGCTTACAAGGTCACTGGCTAAAGGTGTTTCCTAGTACACATAGTTGAGCCAAGACCAACTAGAATAGGAGTGGTTAGGATTGAGCATAGTTAGAAGAGATGGGTTCCCCACACTAGGAAGGTTGGAAAAAGGGTGTTCTATCCAAGTAAAAGGAATTTTATAGTTCTCTTTAAATATGAAGTAAGCTAGCCTATAGAGAGGTATGTCTATGACATTGAAGCTTACATACCCAAGGAAATGGATAGAATGGGCACACTAGTGCATACCTTGAAGTTCACTATTGCTCACTGGTGGATAGTACAAAGACCTAACTTACCAACTTGGCAAGGTGTAAAGGCAACAATATTCACTAAGTTTGGCAAGAGTAATGAAGAATTGGACATACCTGCTTACTTAGGTGTTTCTAAACCAATCATGCATGTAAAGTTATGTGAAGAAACCTAGACCATCTATGACAATAATGCACCAAAAGGCCTATGGGTGCATGTCTTCTACAAGACTTTGAAAACATGGAAATGAGTGTGGTACATTATAAATGAGATGTGATATGAGATAATAAATTGAGAGATACTCAAGGAGAGGTTTGTGCGTACCTTCTCCTTTTCTTTTTAGAACTTAGAACTACTAGAGCCACTACAAGTCATTCATAGGGTAGTGTTTGAGGACACCACCATCCTATAAGAGTGCCTCAATGAAATGTTTGGGGAGAAAGGATTAGTGCTCTAGAATTTTTTTAAAGAGTGGGAACTCGATAGTGACTCTAGTGAGGAAGATGATGAGACCTAAAAAGAACACAATTGGAAGGCTATAACAAGAAGACACAAACTTATGCACCTTGTGGATAATAATGCCCCAAATGAAGATGATTTGATTCATCTTCAAATTGAAACAATTAAAGGGGACCTAACAAGTTGAAGGTGCTCATTAGGAGAAGAATTATCCCGACCACACACCACTCAAGACCACTAAAGTAGACATTAGTGCAAAAGGTAAGTTGAAGATTGCCACTATAGGTGCTTACTAGTCTAAGGCAGAGATGGTACAAATCATAGACCTCCTAAAGGAATTTCAAGACTTGTTCCCACATAACTACCAAGATATGAAGGGAACTCACCCTTTCCTTGGCAAAATCAGCATAAAGTTGGTGGATGGAATGAGGATTGTTAATAAGTGCCTATATAGAATGAATCCCAATCTCTATGCCAAGATGAAAATAGAGATTAATAGAATGATTACCACTTACATCATCTACCCTATGCAATAATAGGAATGGGTGAGCCCAATGGTCATCAACATCAAGAAAGAAGGGTGCATTTAGATCTACATTGACTACTGGCTTTTGAATGCCACCTACATCAATGATCCATTCTCGACCCTATTTATTGATGAGGTCATAGATGGAGTCATAGGTTGTGAAATATATACCTTCACTGATGATTTATCAAGCTACCATTAGGTGTAGATCGAGGAGGAGGATAAGCCCAAAATAACCTTTGTAACTGAATGGGGTTATTTCACTTAAAATGTGATGCCATTTAGATTCAAGAATGTGCCAGTTGTATTCTCTAGGGTAGTGACCACTGCTTTCAATGAATTTATCCATAAGTTACTCCAAGTGTACCTTGATGACTAGACTATGTATGGTCTTATAAAATACCACTATGACAATATTCACCTCATGTTTAAGAGGTGCAAACATATCCATATCTCATTAAACCTAAATAAGTACATCTTCACAACCCCCTTTGGAACATTGCTTGGGTACATCATTTTCAAGGATGGTTTTTTATTAATCATGAAAAGATAGCCATCATCATTCATCTCTAGACTCCTTCAATGTAGAAAGATATATGTGCCTTTCTAAGCTATTTTGGATACTATAATAAGTTTATACATAGCTATGCAAAGATCGTAGGACCTCTAAAAGAGCTCTTGCATAAAGATGGCATGTTCTATTAGGGTAAGGCACAAGAGGAGGCTTTTGAAACTTTGAAGATGAAGTTGGCTAGCACGCCAATTTTATAATTCCTAGATTGGACTACTCCTTTTCATGTCCATGTTGATGTTTTAGGATATGCAATTGGTGCCATATTGGCACAACCAAGTGAGGGTAAGATAGACCAACCCATCTCTTTCACAAGTAGGATAGGTAGAGTAGAATTACACCACCACTGAGCACGAGGTGCTGGTAATGGTCTATACCTTATAAAAATTTAGGAAATATCTACTGGTGACCCCATTCATCTTTTTCACTGATCATGAGGTGATCAAATATATTGTGAATAAGCCTATTTTATAAGGGCACATTTGCAGATGGATTGTTATATTCCAATAATTTTAGTTCTTAGTTGTGGTTAAACTTGGAAAGCAAAATTTAGGTCCAGACCATTTATCTTGCATCAATTTTAGTGATGTAGTGGTGCCAATTGAGGATGATATTCTAGACGTGTAGTTATACAGAGTCCAACATGTCCCTAAATATTTATCAAATATTATCACTTTTCTAGCATATTAGTTTACACCCCAGACCTTATCAAATAAGGAAAAAAATAACTTGTGGTTCACACCACCCCCTTCTAGATCATTGAGGGGGAACTATAAGAACTACGTAGAGATGAATTCATGTACTAGTGTGTTTTGGAACATGAAAGGGGATCCATCTTATAGGAATTGCATGAGGGAATCATAGGAAGCCATTGCAATGGACACATAATGATGTGCAAGGTATTACAGTTAGGCTTATGGTGGCCACGCATGTTTCAAGGTGCAAGGGAATACACCAAATTATGTGATATATGCTAGTGTACCAAAAATCCCAACCACCAGGATGAGATACCTCTCATTCCCATTCTTTCCCAAGCACCATTAGAAAAGTGGGACATTAAATTCATTGGGCCAATCACTCTTGTAGCATGATGCATAGGTGTAAGATATATTTTAGTGGTTACTAACTATTTCACCAAGTGGGTTGAAGCTATGTCAACCAAAGATTATACAACCATGATAACCATGTACTTTATATGGGAAAACATCATAAGCTAGTATGGGTGCCCATTAAGTCTAACTAGTGATAGGGGCACTCATTAAATCAATGAAATGGTGCACATCATTTTAATTGAGTACATGGTGGTGCACCACACGACCACCCTGTATCATCCCCAAGCCAACAACATAGCTAACATATTTAACAAGATCTTAGGTACATGCTTGACAAAGATATGTGACATTGGTCACAAGGATTGAGATGATCAAATTTTAGTGGTCTTTTAGGCATATCACATAAAATACAAATGCCTGAACAAGGCTATACTATTTCAACTAGTGTTTGGTACTAAGGTAGTTCTACCCATGGAATTCATGGTGCCCTCATGCATTACATGGATTAGTCACTTAAATGACCAAGAATCTTTAAACACAAGGTTGGATTACTTGGAACACTTAGATGAGAAGCATGCCCAAGCCAAGTGGAGTCAATAGATTGAGAAGGTGCACCATAAGCACTAGACTGACAAGCATATCAAGCATAAGGATCTAATTGAAGGAGCATCAGTGTTGCTTTATGATTCTAAGTACTTTAAGCACCTAGGCAAATTGAAAATCTAGTAGATGGGCCCTTACATCATCCACCACATATTAGACATAGGTGCATGTAAGTTGTGAATGTTATTAGATGAAATGATCCTTGGGTAATTTAATGGTAATTGACTAAATCCATATAAGCAATAGGTTGGCACTTGTGCCATGAAAAATTTGACTTCTTTGTCACTAGTCAGCTTGAAGTTGAGCTAACTAAAATAAAGTTTGGCACAAGCCAAACCATTATTTCTTTTATTTTGTTCCTTGTATAGTGTATAGAGGTAGTGAAAGGTACGCAATGGCCACCAAAACTTATGTGTTATCACTTCATGCATAATTCTAATTGGGTGAGTCAAGCACTTGTGCCCACAAATGCATGAGGCCAGACATCTAAGTAGTGGGTGCGTATAGCTTGCCAAGTGTAAGTAAAAGCAATAAAATATACATATGCACAAGATGAATAGTGTAGGGCACTTAGAGGCCCATGAATGAACCACTCTAGCACTACCTTTACCCCAAAGTTGAAATAGGGCACATCCATTGATCCAGTGCTAGAAACCTAAGAGGCAAGTGAAGACGTTTAACATGGTTGAGCACAAGGTAGACAATGAAGATGCACACTCCAAAAGTGTGAAAGATAATTAGAAGAGAAATAAAATGTTAGAGGGATAGTGTAAGGGATTTTTATGGGGTAAGGTAGGATAAGGCAAGATGACACACAATAAATCAACCAAGGTAGAGAAGTGCACTTGAAGTAGGATTACAGTTATAAAAAAAAGTGGAATCGAGGAGGCTGAATCATGTGCATGTGAGGTGATGTACCTAGGTTACCACAAGGAAAGGTAAATGTCATGCCAAGTATATATGCATAGAAGGACAACATCTAAGATATATGGAATCCACCTATAAATGAGCAAGAAGTGACCATTTGAACCACACATCACTTCATCAAAAAATATGTTAGGAGTATTCATTAAGGTGGTGGTGGTACAAAGATATGCATTTAATGCATCTAAGATAAGAGATTTTTGAGGATTTCATAGATTTTCACATTTTATAAGAAATTAAGGTGATTATGCCATTAATCCTACATTAATGATGGTAGTTGATAAGAGAAGGGTATAAAATGGTAAACAATAAGTTTTTTTAGGTTACCAAGTTTAAGCTAACTCTAGACTTAGATCAAACCAAGCAAGAGACTAGAGAGCTAAAGAGAAAGAATTCTACAGTAGTGAGAACTTGATAAATTTAGGCATGTAGAGTGAAATGAAACACATTGAGAAAGATCACATTCATAAAAAATCCAATTTGAAGGGTTGGAGTGAGATAATTATGTAGAGAATTGGGTTGAAATAGGAAGCTATCACCCAAGCTACCATTAATGGCCATCAAAGCTCAGAGTTGAAAGTGAAATCATAGATCTCATGACTGTAGAAGTTTTGACCACCATTTGAGGCTTCAACAAGCCATCCCTAGGTTCAACACAAGTTGATTCAAGATAGTAAAGAAGTAAAAGGTAACAAGCTCTACACAAGAACAATAGGAACCAAAGTAGGTGAGGATCATAGAGGAAATGATGGCTATAAAGACCAAGGCACAACTAATCAAAGTAGTTAGCATCATCGAGGTAGACACTGGGTCACTAACAAAGATGTCATACTAGTATATATAATATCCCTTAGAGGTTTAGGTGGGAGAAGGTTGGCACTCATTTGAGCATAATTGCCAACTCAAGGAGTAAAACCTTCAAATATCCAAGTCACTTCTAAGACTTGGCACAGAACTGGATCATAGATACATGGCACAATATGCTAGAAGGTGATACCCTATTTGATGTCTCAATTTGAGACAAGTTAAAATATTGTGGTGTAACTCAGCTCTATGAGTTTCCCTACTTTGGGAAGCTATAGAAACTCATCTGGTTCCTACTCTTATGCATCCATGAAGACTATTTCTATTTTACAGGATGACACATGAAGATCTCATCGTATCTAATAAAGAAGATAACCAAGATACCAAATACTAAATAAGACATCCATCAGATGATGGATGATGTTGAAGAGGTGGATCACATCATGAAGCTCCTCAATTACTTCAAGGTGGGTTTTGAATTCCTGATCAATAAGTATGAGGACCCCAACTGGAGGGTAACAATGTGCCTTTTAAGTTTCAAGTTGTTTTTAGGTAGTTGTTACATGGATGTTTCAAAGGCATACCTCTGCATTGCCTATGACATGGTGTAGGGTGTAAAATTCAATATCATGAAGTTCATCATAGAAGATTTGGTCAAAAATGCACTGGAATGTCATAGTGCTAAAGGGACCTTCAGGTGGGGGTCCATCCTTATCTTGATTATGATGGGGGAAATTAGGATCCTAGATGGGAGTGAAGATAATATATGGGTGTTTCCAAAACACTGTGAATCTTTGGTGCGTAAGTACAAAGTGTGAACTAGGAATTTGACTTAAGAGAAGATGGTTAGTATGGTGTTAGTTTCAAAATGAAAACAAAATGAAGGAAACACACTAACATAACATCTCTAGGACTAGACACTAGGGAGATCTTAATTAACAAAAATTAATAAAACAAAAAACTAAAATGCAAAATAACCTTTTTTTACCTTCCTTGGATGCTCTAAAATGCTTGTTGTAGTGGCTTACTCAGCTTGTGCTCATGAAGTCTTCATCAAAGGAGGCTTGGCTACCTCCATCTCTCCTTCACACCTTTGGCTTATGGATTGGATTAGATTAGAATCAATTTGGCATGGTAACACTAATTGAAATGTATTTTAGAATCATTTTTGCATTATAACTTTGCATTATCAAGACTTAGAAATGATGTGGTAAGGCCTCCTATTTATAGATTTTTGAGAATGTCTAAAATTAACCTGAACCATCCATTCTGAGATTGAGATGTGTGGTTGAGGATTAATTTAATTTTTGTAATTAAGTTTATAATTATCCTCATCATGACATTGGAATAAGTGGAAATTACGAGGCATGGAGGGAAACATGGAAGGCATTGATGAGGCATGGAGGGCATGAATCTTGATATTTGTGGCATTTATGGCCTAGGAATGTCTTCCCAAGAAATGAGGTCACTTGATGATGTAGATATTCAATATTCATTTCCAAAAATAAGTATTCAACAAGTTTCTTTGGAATTCTTGATTAGGCCTTGATTTGGGTTAATTAGTTCTTAAGCATGTTTAAGCACTTTATGCACAAAATACTTAAATTGATCAGAATGCCTCATTATTGGTCCAAAATTTGATTGAATTAGAATTGGAAGATGATTCTAGATGCATTAGGACCATATTCCCATTTAGGATGTTACAAATAACAAATAACAAAGGCATGCATCTTGTGCAAGATATTTTATAAGAAAGAGCAATCTAGAGTACCTAGGAGTAAAATTGGCACTTTGACTCAGAATGATCTGATCAAAGTTAGCTGGCCCATAAATTTCACTACCCTATTTAATGATACTCTAGCCAAAATCAACACTTAAATATGTTAGTTTCACATATTTTAATGTGTTTTAGTATTTTTAGGCTAAATTGTGCACTTTAGGTGGTAATTGGTCAAAATCCTGGTTGGAGGTTATCAATGGCCAGATTTAGGTGTCTATAGTTTGCCCTTATTTAGGAAGATGTTACAAACTATAGGAAAAGTAATGTCTTCTCAAAGAATGAAAAATGGCTTGTATGCCAAAAAGAAGATTATGATTAAATAACAAAGCTCCAAATGGTTTTTGGAAGCCTATGATGATGCCCCTTGAGGGAGTGGCCATCACATTTGTTGATGGATGGTCCCTCAAAAAGAATCAATAAGAAAGGTGGAATTAACCCATGGTTGAGATTAATCCAAATGAGAAAATGCATGCATGCATTGATTTAAAAAGATTATTGATTTGCCCAAAGGTGGTTATAATCAAGAATAAAAGTCAAAATAATGATTCACCCATAGGTAGTTATAATCATTAAGAGGACCTAGATTGACTAAATATGATTGTGCCCTAGTTAGGGATGATTAACAAGCATAACTCAAGGATATAACCTAGAATATAGATTAAATATGAGTAGGTGAATAGTGATGAAATAGATGAATAGAATAATAAGATTGATTAGTGTGAATGATTTAGTTGTACCTACTAATGAGGAGATGCTCATCTTGATTAGCAATGATATAAATAGAATGGTTAATGGGTTGATTTGATCAAGGGTGGGATGGGAGGATTTTCCAAGGTGCCAAGGAGAAACTTTTATAGCTCCATTGATGTAAACCTTCTTGAAGCTTATTTTTGATGTAGCATGTGATGGTAGGCGTCATGATAGAACACCATGAAGACTTGGCTGAAATATGTGTAAGGACTAACTCCCAATCTAATAAATACTCAAAAATAATTCACCAATGATAAACAACATGATGATAATGTTGATGTATGAATATGGATGGACTCAAGAATACGTTCTCACAAGAAATCAGCCAATGAATGCACATATATTGAGTCAAGGCAATAATGTAGAAAGCAAATAAATAGGCAAGCAAACAAATAAATAAACTGCCAAAAAAACAAAAAACCAAACAAATAACTTGAAAAAATAAATAAATAGAAATCCTGAAAATAAAAGCAAAAGAAAGCATCCTAACAATGACCATGCCCCAGTAAGGTAGACCGAGGATAACTGACTAGGTTTAGATAGGACAAATGTTTTTAGATTTTGAAATATTATGAATGTTTTTGGCATTTTGACGTATCTTAACTCATTAGAGAATGACAAGATACTTGCTCACAAAATGAGGAGAGTGTTTGGCTTAGGTTTCTCACAAAATGGTGAGAACGTATGGAAAGTGGGACCGAGGTGACCTCAACAAGAATTGAGCATGACCCACCTAGTCCTAAAATGACCTCAAGTCATAGTAATTCCATCCACATAAAATGTGAGAAAAAACCAACTAGGTTCCAACAAATTCTCAAATCTAGCAAATGGCTAGTCAAATGAAAATAGTGATGGCAAGGTGATACTATAATGCATGATAAACAAGTTTTTCCCTTAGTTTTCCCATAGGTGGTTATAACTAGGATAAAATGACATAAGTCAATGATACTAATTTGCCTATAGGTAGTTATAATTAGTAGCAAGATGGTGAGACATTGATTTTCCCATAGGTGGTTATAATCAATCTCACATAAACAAACTTGATAGGATGAAAGATATCTTGCCAGATCAACTGTCACACTACTTTCATAGACTATCATTGAAACATAGAGTGGATTGATTATTGAAACTTTATCAAAATCATCTCATAAAAAGTATAGGAAGAACCAAGAGAACCAAGATCAAAATAAGATTGGGTAGGATGACAAGAAACAAGCTTTGGTCTAGATAGGAATGGAATGAAAAGATGGATAAAATGTTAAGAGGGTTTGCCCCCAAGTGATAGGGTAAATAGAAATAATATTTCATAATGGAAAATGGATATGTAACAATGATAATGGCATGGAAATATGAAATGGTATGGTACATGTTTTTGGCCTGGGTGTGGTTTTTGATTTTATTGTTCCTGTTGATGGGGAGATGCATGTCTTAATCAATAAATGATACAAATAGAATACTTGATCATGTTAATTTCTATCCCACACCTCATCTGAATAGTTTCTCTATCAAGAACTAGATGCCAATTTGGTTGTCAAGAATGCTTTTGTGATCTTCATTGGTCATTAATTTTGATTCCTTCAAATGTCAAGATAAAGTATCCTTGTATCCTCTATAAAATAAAGTGTGGCCATGGATGATAAAGATGGATAAAATTTGGATGATAGGTTTGTTTGTGAAATGAAATAGCAAATGATAATGGAATGTGGAATGGTTGAAAAAAATGAAGATCGGGATGTTCAGTCACACGTAATGTTGTTGATGCTAAATTCGACATAATTTTGGTTATGGTGGAGCTAAAGGCTTGTTATCTCAATAGGACCACTAGATTTTTCTATTATTTGATCTTGAGAGTAGTTACCATCTGATTAGGTTGTAGATAGGAAGCTATTTTGATTTGATCTTTGATTTTGTCTTCATCTAATAGTGAAGAACTTTTGTGCTCAACTATTGGTTCCTCAAAGAGGTTTTCACCAATGAAGTTGTCTTGATTGTCCTGTAGTGCCTCTAAGAAGGTTTCACTAATAAACATTCGATTTTGACTTTTATTTTCTTCTATTACTTCCAAAAAAATTTCACTAGAAGATGCTGAGTTAGAACTTTGATTGTATCCTAACACCTTTGAAAAGGTTTCATTAGGAGAGTGTTATTAAATTTCTATGTCACCATGGATGTAGTTCAATAAAGTGTGATTCTATCGATCCCAATCGATACTTGTGAAAGATGGAATGCCAATGATATGGATATTTTGGTTGACGGTAATGGCCTATAGAATGGTAATGGAATGGGGAGAGGTTGGAAAATCTTTATAGAAGATATTAGGATAACTTATGTCAAAGCTAAAGTACTCATCCTTAAAAACCATAGAAGGATAAAAAATGTATTAAAATTTATCTACAAGGCATGCATAACCAATTTTGTAACAATCAAAAACATATTCTTCTTCTGAATCTGATTCCAACTTAAGGGACTTTGAATTTGATGTTGAGATTGATGTGGATTTAGATTCTAATGGTAAATCTAATGTCAGTTCAAGAATAAAACCTAACTCTAACTCTAATTCTTCATCTAATGGTTACTTTGTTATAATGATGTCTTGTTGAATATTTTGTTTTGGGCAAGTAATGACCTGTGATGGCATAATGGGCTTCACAAAGACTAGTTTGTCAAAGTAGGACTCCTCTAGAATGGGGAAAAAGTTAAGAGATAGCTCCTCGGAGACTAGCTTATCAATAGGAGGCTCTTGAAAAATAGGCACATGGTCAAGGTAATGATTTGACCAAAGGTAGTTAGAATCATTAAGAAGTGACTTGACAAAGATTGGCTCATCAATGTGTGACTCCTTAATAATTAGTATAGGATCAATAGGTGATTCATCATAGGCTAACTTATCATAAGTGGTTGGTTCAACAAAAACATCTTGGATAGGTTGGTTGTCTAGACTTTGGTTTCCAATGAGTTAGAAAATACTAGTTTTGAACATATTTTGGTCTTCAAAAAATTAGATCAATTGAGGTTTGGATGTTATTGGTACTAGATGAGGAATGGCCTATGATTGGATAATGGTAGGGCATTAGGGAACATGATTTATTGTATGAGTCAAAGGACAAAGTCTTGAGATGGTAATGATAGGGCATTATGGGGCTTGATTGATTGCATAAGCCAAAGGACTAGGTCCTAGAATAATGAAGGGGTATTTTGGATCTTGATTGCTTGCACAAACTAAAGGACAAAGTCTTGTATAAAATGGTTGGGTGTTGTGGATCTTAGTTGCTCACATAAAGCAAAGGATGAGGTCTTGGTATGGGAATGGTGTAACATTGTGGTCTTGGAATAGAAATGGTATGATGTGGTAGAGCTTGATTACTCACATAAGCCAAAGCATCCAAGTCTTCCTCATAAACCATATCATCCCAGTTGTGAGTTGGATCATAAGCTAGTTCTTGATTGTGTTCCATGTACTAATTATTGCAAAGAGGGTATGGATCTGTATCCCAAACAACATTATCTATAGTTGGGTCTTCAAAGTCCTCCTCACAACCCTCTTCATGCCAATCTAAGTTTCAATTTAGATTTTTTGGATTTTCACTATGTTTCCCATATGGAGTATTATAGGGAGAATAATAAAACTCCCTAAAAATATCTTTCTTTATAAGATTTCCTAGTGAGATTTTGTGTGGCCATTCTATCATAAGTTGGATTGTACATGACTCCACCATAAGTGTAGTGAAACATATCCATGTCAATGATAAAATATCTGAAACAAAAAGGATTAGAGTTCTAAAAACTCAAAAAAATTATCCAAACAATAAATGGTTCAAACTTGGTCCAACTTAGTCGAAGGGGTGGAGCTGTATCTCCAATGTGGTTTGAAATTGGAGTTATATCTCTAAAATAGTTTATGCTAAGACTTGGAATAAAATAGCCTAATTTCAAATGTCATAAACATAAAAGTTCAAACATCTGAATAAAAATTGGCATGTCAAAGGTCTAGGTCAAAGTGTTCCAAACAAGGTCTAAACTAGGAAAGGGAAAAGTTGAGTTACTAGGTCTTTTGTCCAAATGTGGAATCAAAAGCTAAGCTAAAACAAATAGGCATATACTAGGAATTTTGGCCAAATGGTATCAAAATCTAGATTTGAAATAAAGGTTGATGTGATTTGATTTAATATAACAAGTTTGGAAACAACTTTGACATAGACCCAACACATGGAATCAAACATAAACATGATCAGTTGGTGCAAGGCATAAGACAAAGGGATCTTTGAAAAAATACTATGTTTTGCCAAATAAAGGTATGAAAAATGATGAGGATAGGTTATGAACAAACAAACCATCAATAGTTTTCTAATTTGGGTAATCGATTAACTGAAGTTATGCAACCCAAAAGAGAAAGATTAGTGTATTAGCCTCATGAATTAATACCTAAAAAGAAATCAATCCATGTTTGAATCCAAAATTGACAAGGTTAATTGAAAACTCAACATTGAAGACTAGGATTTGATAAAACAAGCTAGAAAAGATTGGATAGCATGAAAACACATGACAAAGGTCTAAATGGTATATATGACATGGTTTGAAACAAATGGTTTTTGATATAAGGTAAGTAGGTCTTGAAACAATTTGAGTAGCCTAATGACATAAGTGTGATTCAATGATGTGATCAATGCTATGTTTCAAAAGACTAAAAGTCACATATGGTTTGACATGCTTTGGGTAGCATAACACTACCCTTCACAACTCAAATGACACACACACAAACAAGTTTAGCAAAAAATTTCAAGGCACAAGTGTGGTGTAAAATGACCAACATAATGCCTCTTTAGACAAAAGAGTGATGTATAGACAAATTGGTTTTGACATGGATTTATAATCAAACAAACAAGTTTTAGTCTCAAAACATACCAAATGAGAAAATGAACTAAAAATACATTAAGTATAATTGTCCAAATCCTAGCAAAGGTATGGCAATGTGGGTTGACTAAACTAGAAAGTTTCGAATGTCTCTATGGGAATCAATTACACATTGAATTTCATGTCAAACAATGTAAAATACAAGCATAGAAATTGGGTGACCATGGTATTGGCTATTTGTAAAAAGGTTTAGTCCTTTTTACAACCACTACATCCTGTTGTTCACTCAGTGTAGTGCGATGTCTAAATGCAGATATGTCCCATGTGCAACTCAAAATAAGTAAGTGAATTCAATGCTGGGAGATGAAACCCTAGGTCAAATATTCCCTAAAGAACTTGTAAGAGGTAATGTCATCCCCCTCACAAGCCAAGTTTACATAAAAATAAAGAAAACATAAAATAGAAAGACTTTAGGGTCATTGTCAAGATCACCCAAACTTTGACAAGTTTTTCAGGAGTGATTTAGAAGACATTCTTTCTAAGCCTTGGACTAGGCTACTTACAATAGGAATGACACTTTTGATTCCAAGTGTTCCTCAAAGGGGACAAATGAAAGAGCATACATGTGGTATCCCTCTTTTTTCCAAACAAAAATTAGATCAAGAAACTCTTGAAGATAAAAATATTGGAAAGATGAGTTCATTTTTAAGCCCAAATTAAAATGAGGTGGTGTTCATTTGACCCCTTTATATTAAGATTGTGAACTTTGAAAACTAATGCTAAAAAGTAACTTAAGCACCTAAATGTTACATTAATCACCAAAATAGTGTTCCTAATTAATTTTTAAGCATGCAAAAGGTGATCTACACATGTTTTTGGAAAATGTCAAGCTTGGTCTTGCAACAAAAATGTTAGCATGTCTTTTAGCCTTGAAGCTATTTTAGGTTTGAAACAATGAACTTTAAAAAAAGAGTTCTCGGGTCTATATTTTAAGAAAAACATAGTGACCGATATTGATTATATAACTGATGATGCTTATACTAGCTAACTGATGATGGTTATCTAACGGACATTGGTTTTACCAATAGTGACTGATGATAGCTATCCAACTAATGTTAGTTTTACTAACTGATGTTGGTTACTGTGTAAACCCATGACAAATGAAAATGGTAAAATAAAGTTATAAAATCAATTTTTAAGAGTTTTAATGATCTAAATGAATATTTTAAAGTTGCAAAATGATCTTCTTCATGTGTGGGTTGCGTTTGGTCCCACTGGGCATGCCATATGTGAACTAGGAATTTGACTCAAGAGAGGATGGTTAGTATGGTGTTAGTTTCAAAATGAAAACAAAATGAAAGAAACACACTAACTACCATAACATCTCTAGGCATAGACACTAGGGATATTTTAGTTAATAAACATGAATAAAACACACAACTAAAATGCAAAAAAAACCTTCTTTTACCTTCTTTGGATGCTCCAAAATGCTTGTTGTAGTGGTTTTCTCAGCTTGTGCTCATGAAGACTTTATCAAAGGAGTCTTGGCTACCTCCATCTCTCCTTCACACTTTGGCTTATGGATTGGCTTGGTTTGGAATCAATTTGGCATGGTAACACTAATTTCAATGGCTTTTGGAATCATTTGTGCATTATAAATTTGCATTATCAAGACTTAGAAATGATGTGGTAAGGCCTCCTATTTATATATTTTTGAGAATGTCTAGAATCAACCTAAACCATCCATCCTGAGATTGAGATGTGTGGTTAAGGATTAATTCAATTTTTAGAATTAACTTTATAATTATCCTCATCATGACATTGGAATAAGGTGAAATTAAGAGGCATGAAGGGCATCATGGAAGGCATTGATGAGGCATGGAGGGCATGAATCTTGATATTTATGGTATTTATGGCCTAGGGATGTCTTCCCAAGAAATGAGGTCACTTGATGATGCAAATATTCAATATTCATTTCCAAAAATAAGTATTCAACAAGTTTCTATGGAATTCTTGATTAGGCCTTGATTTGGGTTAATTAGTTCTTCATCATGTTTAAGCACTTTGTGCACAAATTACTCAAATTGATCAGAATGCCTTGTTATTGGTCCAAAATTTGACTGGATTGGAATTGGAAGGTGATGCCAAATGCATTAGGACCATATTCCTATTTAAGATGTTACCAATAGTAAATAACAAAGGCACACATCTTGTGCAAGAGATTTGAAGGGGAAATTACATTTTACCCAAGGATGAAGAGTCCTCATCAAGAAAATGGACCCCCTCCTCACTACCTCAGACTAAGTTGGAAAAATGAAGGTGGGGATTGGGAAAAATTCACTTTAGTGAAGATAAAATATAGAGGGCGTAGGAGATATAAGAACAAAAGGAAGAAATTACTAAGGCAAGGGTGATTAAAAAAGTCATTAAAATGGTTGAGACCAAAGAACAGAAGAAAGAGGAAGAGTGCAAGGCATAGAAGGAGAAAGAATATATGGGAGAAGAACCTAGGGAAGCAATGTAGTTAGGTACATTGATGAAAGAAGAATTATAGTACCATTAGAAGGACATGGGCCTAAACCAAGAGAATATTGATGTGGTGCTAAGGTTGCACTGTAAGCATGAGGAAATAAAGGCCAAGGGCATGTTCCAAGCTGAGATCGATCATTTAGAGGCCAAGGAAATAAGAGCAAGAGAAAATAAATACACAATGTAAGCCATGTAAAGGAAGGTTGAGAAAGAGAAGGCCCAAAGAGAGGATCCAAAGAGAAAGGAAAAAGAGGAAAAGTTAAGGAAAAAGGAGAATGAAGAGAAAGCAACCCAAGAGTAAATGGAAAGGATGATAAAGGAAAGAGAGGAGAATAAGGTTACCACCAACATGAAACCAAGGAAGGAAAGAATGCCAAAGAAGGTGCTAAACACCCCCACCAAAATAGTAGAAGAAGCTGCATAATAGGCACACCTTAGCCTTGAAGGGGTGCCTGAAGATAAATAAGGAAATACTAGTGCCTTATAAAAGCAAACAAATATATAGACAACCCTGTTAGGGCAAGAAGAGAAGAAGGATGGGGTAGTAGAAGCTCATGCCAAAGAGCCACTACAAGAGGAAATAGATAAGGGAGAAACATCCACTAGAGAACCTCATTGGGAAGAAGAACATGATGGCTAGTTGAGCACCAAAGAAATAGGAGAAGTGAACATAGGGGATAAATTCAAAGAAGAACCCCAAGAAGAAGGAGAAGAAGAAGGCACTAGCACAAGCTCCAATACTAGTGAAGAAGAAGAACAGGGTGAGGATGAGTAATATGAGCCAAGAAATAGGGAAAGGGAATAACAAGAGTTTGAGGATGAATACTTCTACATGATGGAGTGCATACCACCAAAAATTTCCATGACCTTGATGTGCCACCAGGTTTCTTGGGCACTAGATTGCTACATGGATGATTCCAAATTTGAGGTTTTGACAAAAGTAAGTTAGAGTGCCCAAAAGTCAAAGGAAGGGCATGACTACCAACTCTTCAATCCTCATGATATGAACCCCATGCATTCAACCAATGACCTAATCAAGATGGCCTCTACAGTAGTGCATAAAAACATCATCAATGATGTTCATGCATATATCTAGAAGAAGATAGTAAAAGATATTGAGAAAGAGCTTAAGGTAATAAAGCTTAAGATTCAACATCTAGTTAAGTGCATATAAGAGGTAGAGCCATCCCTCCTAGATGGTGTGGATAGCTCAGAGATGAAGGAAGTTGACCAAATCTATGCACTTGTGGAGTAGATGCTCCTAAGGATAAGACTGACACTTAAGGAGCAACAAGACCCCTGTGAAGCCTTATAAGGAGAGTTGAACAAAAAGTTGGATGTGGTGGAAGACCTCTTCACCAAACTTGAAGAAGGCATAGAGGATTTAGACACTATATTTTACAACTTTTCCAACGAGGTAGCAGTCATGAATGCACACCTTAAGAAGGCAAAGGAGGAAAAGAACTATTTGTTCCAACACTCCTTTATGGTAAGCAAGACCGAGCACGTTCAAGTAATGGCAAAGGTCAATTCATTAATCACCTAATGAAAACTTAGGATCAAGAATTGGAGGTGCTCTTTCATGCCTTCAAACAAAGGCTAGTGAACAAGAAGAGATCTTGGTTGATAGGGTAAAATGCACAAAAAAAGGCTTGAAGCCTTTAAAAAAGAACTAGAAAATATGGATTTGCTTGCCTTCGAGAATGACTCAACTAAAGCAAATAGTCTCATTGAAGAAATCAAGGGTGCTATCCTAGGTTTTGATAACTTTAAGGTAGATTTAAAATAGGGTGCACTCAAATTTTATACACCTAAGGCACTAAAAGAATAATCTGAGGTAGACTAGAAATTTTGTATGAAGTAATGGTGGGCCCCTTTTATACCATTACATAGCCCATGCCAATTAGACCTATCTCAAAATGAGGTAATATTTAGAGTGGTTACTTCATTTTTATACATTTTGGCACTAGCTAGAGAGACCATCGAGGATCCCATGGTAGCTAGTAGGTAGTTGCATGGCACCAACCTTCAAAGGACATCCGTACCAAAACTTATACATAGAGGCTTGAGAAGCATGGGTGTCAAAAAGAGTGGAGTAGGTGGGATAGTGATTCGCTAGTGAAAATTTAGTACATGATATGCACTTATCCAACATAGATAATGTAGTGGAACTAACAAAATCATGACAACTCATCACTTGGCACGTGCCCATTTGACCTGACAAGGAGATGCCTAGTTTCCTATAAAAAAAGTCTTGCATTTAAAGATGGGGAGAGGTGAATAATGTAGTGAAGCTCTATAAAATTAGAGAGCCACCATTAGTACTTTTTATCCTACTTAATATATATTAGGTATTTAAATGTATGCCCCAAGCTCACCTGTGAACTGTTGGGCATAAGTAGTGTCAAGAATGAACATATGCTCTATTTCTATGCTTGAACTTTATATGTTAAACTGTGAATCAATGGGAATGTGTTGAAGAAATGAAGTGTTGATTCTTGCATTATAGATAGTGTAATAGTATATTTATGAATTAATTTATAATATAAATAATATATTTCTTTGCATAAATGTATTATGATATAGAGCTTTATCCCTAGTCACTAATGGCATCCTTGTGCCATATAACAACTTTGACCTACCTATAGAAAGACTAAGTGTTGGAACCTAAATCCACCAAGGCCCTAAGATTTGTGCCTAGAGTGCTACCTAGAAGAATGAACACTTGAACCCAATCCATTCCCATGACTCATCTAGGGACCTTAATGATCCTTAATTGGCTATTCGAATGACTTACAACATGAAGATCCTTATCTAGTAGATATGAACTTGCACATAAGAACTATACCCTTGAGAAGGCTCATGCATATTTGAGATTCTCTAGAATAACCTAGTGCCAATAGGCCACTTGATCTCATCCTGTCAATGACTAAGCCTATTTGAACCTAAAGTTATGCCATGTTTCAATTATCCCAATGTGAGCCCAGCCCCTTTGCTATTATACTTCGAGTGAGTGCACAAGGCTTGTGAATTTTGTGAAACTGATGCTAGTGCCATAGTGTGTTAAATGTTGTGCACTAGACCCTATTATGGTCATACCTAACTGGATCAAGTCTATAACTGACTTGGTTTGACATCTAAACATGTGGCCAAGCACAAAAGTTATTCTAGTGAACTTTTCTACAACACATCTCAAACACTATCTCCAATGATTCTTCTATAATTTATAAATAAGTAGATTATATGTTTTTCATTTCCCGAAGTGCCTTGAACACCTTATTTTATGATAATTTTATTTCCTCTAAGCATTTGTGCATAGTGTTTATCTTACCATAGATATACTTTCTCTAAGTGCCTTTAACACAATTCATTGATTTTTCTAGGAGGGTCTCAATTAATTCCAAATCCTTAGATACACAATAATTATGTTCATAGATGAAAGGACCAAAATTTTCAAAGACTCCATGCCTAATGGATTGATTCAAAGGCTTTTGGATTTTTACTTAGTAAACAAGCGACCCACATAGGTTTCCAGAAGTACTAACTTTCTAAGTCATCCGCAACTTGTGCAAAACTCACAAAAATACTCCAGAAGGTTTGTGTGCCCACAAGTTTTGGGTTATTTAAAAAAATCCATGTGTAGATGCCCCCTATCCATGCCCATGCCTAAAGTAGACAATGCATAACCTTAAATTGACTAAATGTTGACTTATGTTCACAAAGAGTTTATAATGCGTGCCGTATGAAAGAACTCTACATCACACAAGCATAAATGGCACGCAGGTCTAAGGTTATAGATCCCCCAATTTTTAGATAGTGTAGGGAGAGGTGCACAAGAAATAGTTTTTAATCATGAGAAGAGTGCCTAGTATCTCAATCTTCATGTGCATTCCTATTCAAAATGGTCCCTACATCTCTATGATGAAGTCCCACACCAAATTGTAGAGTATGATCTATGTTGTCTACATGATACTTTGTAGACTAATGTGGACCTTGGGTATAAATCAAAGACTTGAGAAGACTATTTAAAGGGGACTTGGTGTAAAAAGGTAAAAATTCATGCACCCCTATAAATGACTTCTGCATCTACACCCTTCACCTACTCATGACTTAATACATAGTCTAACTACATAGCCCTTAGTGTGGATATGTCCTTGAAAGGTGTAAGGTAATGCTTCCCTAAATATATGAATTAATGATGTGGAAATTTAGCGAGAACCCATGCAGTGATTGACAAGTGGCATCAAAGTATAAAGAGGTAGTTGGAAAATTAATCAAGTGATGTTTAGGTTTTTTTATGATAAGTAAATGTAAAAGTGGATTTTAGACATCAAAATATGATTACACACCACCCATTTGACTATTACAAAGGTCTTCCATTTCTAGACATGCACGTGGATCTAAAAGAATCTTACCACCAACTCCTAGGTTTGGATCGTTAGGTAGAATTTAAAAAGAATGGATGCAGTGTTACAATAAAATTAAAAGATTATATATTACACCCCAAGGATCACATTGATTTTAAAAGTATTGATCCATTATAAAATCCTTATTCTTCATTATAAGAAGTGTGGACATTTTTAGGTAACCTTATGCTACTAAGATTTACCCTCCAATAGTACTTTTTTTGGCTAAATTTTTCATGTTAATGAGAATTAATTTCACCTCCCTATATTATTCTTGCACTTTGTGTGTTATTTATGTTTGTTATCTTTGTCTATGGGTAATGTTCACCCTTCTCATCACTATCCATTCCCAACACCTCTATGTGGAACTTAGAACTTACTTGCAGGTCATGTTCTGTGTGTATTTGAGTCTATATAAACATTGTTTGTGGATTATTTATTATCCCTCTCAGTGTCATGTTGCATCCTCACTCCTCTATACAAATAAATTATGAATTTGGGGTATCCTTTGTAGAGTCTATGTGATAATATCTTAATCTCAAATATTTTTAGTGTGTTCACGGTGATAAGAGTGCTCACTCTAATCTCGATGCATCACATTTTACTTTCCATCAAATTCTTAACTTATCCCTCCCTTTTCCTTCAAAAATATTAGGTTTAGATTAGTTGTAAATTTAAATTTTTATCTTTAGGTTTGCACATTGGTCCTAAACCAAGTATAATTAGAATGGAAGGAATACAACCTACTCCGAAGGCTTATCCCAAGGAGTAAAAGGGTCCCACACCTTGGGGATGTTTCCATAATTATGATGAGACAAATGATGTCTACATGTGTAGGTGAGTGATAACACATTCACATATGATAATAAACACTTTTACACCCTGCACAAGTCATTTTTTCTCCATGCCCTACTATAAAGATTTCATGCATCACAAACCATCCATGGGTGTACTTTCAAACAATAACAATACCATTTCTATGTCAATGATGATCGATCACACTATACAAAGTACATGGAAGGTTGTTTTGAAATGTTATATGTAAAGTTGATTAAGAGGAACATTACTTTCAATCAACATATATTTGTTCAAAAAATTGCACATCATAATTTAAGAATGCATGGATGTTTTACTAGTTGAGCAGGATGCATATTACTCCCATTGGTGAAGAACATACATATTTGGAGTTTCATTGAGGTTGGCCATGGAAAATGGGATCATGACGGTGTTGAAGCATGTGTAAAAAGAGATATTGAAAGATAGGAGTTGAAGGTTGAATATGACACTATTTTGACTAATTCAAAAATCTTTATTGAATGGTGTAATAATAAAATAGACCATGGCGCTCAATAAAATTCTATTATTCATATATAATTATGGTTGATAGAAGAATAATAATTAGAAAAATATGAGGATTATATGACTGTAGTAGGATCAAATGAGTTCCACTCATTTCATAACTCAAATGCAAGTTCTTGGACTATTCATACAAGAAACTTGGCATGTTTATATTTTACATGCGTGGAATTTGTTTGGAATGATTATGAGTCACAAGAGTGGGTGGGTAGATGGATTTGTAGACCTCTAATTCTAATAAACACATATCAAGTTCTACCAGTATTATAACTTATATATATGACATCATCACATGATTTTGACCATGTATATTATCTAGTGCAACTAGGTAGAATACTAATCATGCACTAAATTATCCTTATCTATCTTCACATCATTATTAATTTTTGTTTATGTGATACAAGTCATGTTTGTGTAGTGATTATGGATGAGAACAATAAAAAGGGAACATATTACTCCTTATGTTAGTGTGTAGAGGAAAATAATAAATTTAATTCCCCAATAATAGATGGGGTAAACATTAATTATCCCACTGGGTCTATGGTAGTTACTGGAACATGGTTTTGATGATATCCTATCAAAAATTTAGATATATGGTTGTTTGAATAATATGAAACACATAAGAATACATTTCACTATTTAAATTTGTCTCTTGAAACAAATATTCAATTTCTCAAATAGTATGGGAGGCTATTAAATAAGAATCTATGTAAGGTTTATGAGTCTGAGCATGAAGCTATTATTTCTACTATCAATATTAGAGCAGATCCTAATGGTTCATTAGATTGAAATTCTAAGGTATTTTGAGTTATCAAATGTAAACATTTTTAATTTTACCAAATTTTATTGGATTTTAGGCAATATGTATAAATTTTAATTTTGATTACATACTAACAAATATTTTTGTAAGTTCGTGGTAAAAAATAACCTTCCATCTTCACGTGGTTGGCACCATTAGTAAATAGTTTTAACTTTTTTAATCCAAGAGAATATTAATAAAATTTAAAGAGAAGCTTTGTATTGTTATTATAAAAATCCATATTATCTTGAGGATAGAATGGGTACTTCATCTCCTAACTTGGTGACATTAGAGGTCATGTCATCCTAATCCAAAAATAATATTTACCCCCTTAGATAAATCAAATAGTTTTTATAAATTAGATACTAAAAAATCTCAATTCCCTTAAGTACATGGAATTGGATGAAGAATTATAGGAATGAATGAAAGTGATTAGATAATTTTTAAAACCCATTTCCCAATTTAAACTCCTATTTGTGTCATTTTATGATTTTCTACAGATTACTTAATGTTTTCTTAATTATTTCCCAAACTAAATTATAAAGAAAACACAACATACCAAAAAGGAAGATTGACACAAATATTGATAATGGAGTTTACCCTTTTAGGGAATACATCTTCAAATTTGTGAAACAACAAACCGATCCATTATAAATGATGTAAATACAACAATTTACAAACTTACATCAAAATGGATTTTGGAATCTGCAAATAGTATTAAAATCTAACTGTGTAAAGACTCTGAAAGTGATCAACAATTCATCTTCTTAAAGTCCATAGCACCTGTTCATATTCTCCATGCATTCAGACATGGTTTTTGCATTAAATTCTATGTAAAATATGATAAAATGGGTATAATGATGTCAAAAAGTGTTCTCTACCTTTTATCAAACTTGAAACTCCTTTAATAACCTTGTAATAACATATACAAGGAGGTCTATGGCCAAAGGCCTTAAAAAATAGGAGCATTCACATATAACATTCAAGCTCTGTGTAATATTTCAAATATAATTTTACACATCATATATAATAGTCCACCTTGCTTAGTATAATGGAAAGACCTATCATTTTGCAAGAGAGGCATCATTGGTTTAAAGCACATCTTGACCCCTTTGGTATCTCATAGGCTTGGGTCTATGTATCCCATTCCCATTTCAAGTATGTATCCTTGCAAATAGACAACATCATACTGCTTATCTACAAATATAAAATCATGAATATACATCATACTACCTAGCTCATGGTCCATCAATGATATTCCTCTTTGCCAATAGGGGTCAAATCCCCCAAATCCCCTCATTTGGGTCTAAATAAACTTTACATAGAAATAAGCCCCCATGTTATCCAGTTCAAAGCCATGGCCTAATGGTGAGACACTCTAATTTTGGAACTCAAGGTCAAGGGTTGGACTCCTTAATAGATGCATTTGTAATTTTTAATGGGATAATAATCACACATTCATTGGAGGAAAGGATACGAAAGGTTTCAAATAACCTTGAGACTAGTATGTAATTTGTGGCTTTGGCCACGTATCGCTCCTTTTATTTTGAACTAGTTTAGAACCTTCAAGCTTATTGGATGGTTATGAAACTCTACAAGTTGGTAGATTAGCTCAGTTTGATTTAGTTGGAATAATGACTCAATCTAGCATATCTCAAACTCAACATATTTTGAGCTAGATGAATAGCTCGGTCGTGGGCTATGTAGACTTATCTTCAAGCTTAGTTGAGCTAGCATGCATAAGAATTATGACTTGGAGATTAATACATGGTATTTGGTTTACCATAATGGTATTATTAGTCCCACATTCACCTAAAATAATATAAAGAGGCATATATATACTAAAACATAACAATGGAAATATGAAGTAATAGAGGCAAAGGCACTGCTCCACAAAAAGATTGTGTCCACTCTAGCTAAGGGTCCCCAGCTAATAAAGAACAGGGCCCATTTATCTAAAAATGAGTGTCAAATAATGGAGGTGAAAACCAAAACACCCTTTTACCTTTTCACTACCATGTTTTACATGCTAATTGGTCCACTTGGCAGCCATATACACATCCACATCAATGTTTGACTATTGATCATTTTTAATCCAAACTTTGACCAGTGGTATCTAGAGCATATGATGTCTATTTTATGCATTCCAATATGAATTGGAAATAACTCAAAATTATCTTATGTATTTTACTACTTTAGGGAGATCTTGGGAAGTTCTAATGCCAAAAAATGACCTCTAGATCACACCTCCCCAATAAGACCCTTTTGATCTCCAAAGGTAAAATAACCCACCAATTTTGCTAAATGGCTCTCTATATCAAACCAAAGTATAAAAAATAGAATATAATAAGTGAATTTGTTATGACATTAATCTATCAATATGACACAAATAAAACTCCATTTGAAAAACATAAGTCTACATCATTGAAATAATATTTTATCAAAAGCTTCCCTGCAAGAAGTTAATTGTCCAACTAAAACTATAAACTAATTATGGAGAGTAAAATAAACTCTTTACCCATTCTTCCAAAATTACCTGTTAACCAAAATAGTCATTGAATTTGGTAGATTCTCTCAACCCATGCACTACATAAAGGCTAAGGTGTTCTCATTGTTATATCAAAATCACACAAGGGAAATCAAAGTGTTACATCAAAATGGTGTTATAGATCACCTAGGTACAAAAATAACCTATAGGACTTATAAACAACTACAACAAATGTATACTTGAATTTACAAATGTTACCCATCTATGGGTATTTAAAAGTAAATATACATGATGTGAATGAAAAACATACATGTGAGTGTATAACAGTTTGTAATAAAAACATTACCCAATATATAGTGGGACTTAAACATGTAAGATGTCAAGCATATATGAGTGTAACTAATTTTTCCATCCTAGAGTCATAAATATACAATATACTCTTGCACATATATGAAATAATAATAATCAAAGGAAATATATGTGATATACACCCTATAAAAACAACATAGCTAACTATTGTGTCCCTAAAATTGATTATCAAATCTTTCCCTTTACCTATCAAACTCCAATGTCAACTCAGAGAATTTCTATAATAAGAGATTCTTTACAAAATCACAAAATCTGAAAGTAACTATAAGACATATCATAAATGTGAGGATAAAACTAAAAATTTTAAACCTGTCTCAAAGTTTACTCTCTACTGACTGCTCCCTGATTTATACCTCCAAAACCCATCAAACTGAGTTAGATTTCCAAAATCTTATCACAACAAAAAAATGAAATAGGAGATAACAAATTTTCTTCCAAACACAAGTTTATAAAAAATTCCTTCCTTAGATCTAATAGTTAAGAATTTCCAAAAAAATAGTTTTTGAAGTAAACAAAAGCATACAAATCAATACTATAGTAATGCTTATGAAAACTATTCTATTAAACCATTTTATCAATAAGGGCTATTCCCTCTTCATGGTTTCAATAAACTAAATACGATTTCATCTTATTTAAAACTCTATCTTACGAGATTTATATGATCCATTTTAATTTTCAAAAGGCTTTTAAAAACAATTGCATGTCAATGCATATTTTACTTCCAAGGTAACCCACATAAAGGATTCAAACCAAATTTATGTATACATAGTTACATTGAAAATATCATATACCTTTTCAAAAACTATGAAGTTCACCTGTTGAGTACTGGTTAGCAATTTTTTGGGTTTAAACAACTTCCTGTTTTCTTCCTGCAACTCTTAACAAAAGTTGTGAAGACATAAACCAACTTTCAAACAATTACAAACTCAAAACTCAAAGTGCAAAAAACTTGTTCAATTTCTTGAACAATTCCCTATTACCATTTCCATATCTTAACATGGAAATTGGTATTTTCACTTGTTCCTATAATTAAGGACATAGGCTTCCATATATGATTAGTTAAAAAAAAATAAAGGCTACACAACTAGTTATTATTACCAAAATATTATGTCAATACCAATATGAAATAAAATCGCCATCATACCTTATTATGCTCTCTGTGTAAAAATGATGATAGGATTATAACTGATTCCTCTTGGATGTGCATCATTGAAAATTCCTTGCATTTTATTTGAATGTGTCCCAAGAAAGAAAGGCCAATCCTTTATCAACATCATCTCATACCTTCAAGTGACAATTGCTTATTAATCAACCGGATTGAACCCGTAGGGCTAGTGGTTTCATAATCTTAGATGTTAGAAGCTTATCATTTTTCAATGGATTAGAACACATTCTAATTCTCCTTTGCACTAACCAATCTTGCATGTCCAAATCAAATAGAATAATAATATCAAAAATCTAATATCTAAAAACTCCAAACTAAAGTATATCAAAAAATGAAGCAAGTCTTATATCAACTAGCTCTGATACCAAAATTTATCAAAAAATAAGTTTTACCCCCTTAGATAATTTTTTGTAGAAATTGGATACTGAAAAATCTCAATTCCCTTAAGTACATAGAATTGGATGCAAAATTATAGGAATGAATGAAAGTGATTAGAAAACTCTGTAAACTCATTTCTTGATTTAAACTCCTATTTGTGTCATTTTATGATTTTATATAGATTACTTAATGTTTCATTAATTCTTTCCCAAACTAAATTATAAACAAAACACAACATAATGAAAAGGAATATTGACACAAATCTTGATAATAGAGTTCACCTTTTTAGGGGATATATCTCCAAGTTTGTGAAACAACAAAATGATCCATTATAAATAATGTAAATACAATAATTTACAAACTTACATCAAAATGGATTTTGGAATCTGTAAATAGTACTAAAATCTATGTGAAGACTCTAAAACTAATCAACAATTCATCTTCTCAAAGTCCATAACACTTGTTCATATTCTCCATGCATTTGGACATAGATTATGTATTAGAGTGTATGCAAACTCTAATCAAATGGGCATAATGATGTCAAGGAGTGTTCTCTACCTTCTATAAAACCTGCAACTCCTTCAATAACCATGTAATAACATATACAAAGAAATCTATGGCTAAAGGCCTTAAAAAATAGGAGCATCCACATAAAACATTTGGGCTCTATGTAATATTTCAAATATAATTTTACACAACATATATAATAGTGCATCTTTCTTGGTCTAATGGCAAGACCTATCATTTTTCAAGAGAGGTATCATGGGTTCAAGGCACATCTTAACCCCTTTGGCTTCTCATAGGCTTGGGTCTATGCATCATATTCTCATCTCAGGTATGTATCCTTGTAAATAAACAACATCCACCCATGGCCCAAAGGCCTTTCAAAATAGGTGCATTAAGCTGTAAGTAATTATAACCTTCATCCATGGCTCAAAGACCTTTAAAAATAGGCATATTATCCTCCTTTTTCATTTAGGACTATTTTAAAATATATAGTTACACATATATATCATACTACCTAGATCGTGGTCCATCGGTGAGCTTCCTCTTTGCCGATAGGGTTTGAATCCCCCCAAATCCCCTAATTCAGGTCCGAATAAACTTTACATATAAATAATCCCAAATGTTATCTATTTCAAAGCTGTGGCCTAATGGTGAGGCACTTTAATTTTGAAACCCGAGGTCAAGGGTTTGACTCCTTAACTGATTCATTCATAATTTATAGTGGGATTATAATCCCATATTCACTAGAGGAAAGGATAAAAAAAGATTCAAATAGCCTTGAGACTAGTATGTAATTCATGGATTTAGCCACATATCATTCCTTTTATTTTAAACCAGTTTAGAACCTTTGAGCTCAGTTGGATAGTTGTGAAACCTAACGAGTTGGTAGAATAGCTCTATTGGATTTAGTTGGAATAAAAACTCAAGTTGTCATATCTCAAACTTGGCATATTTTGAGCTGGTTGAATAACTTGGTCATGAGCTATGTAGACTTGTCTTCAGTCTTGATTGAGCTAGCAAGCACAAGAATTATGAATTAGAGACTAATACATGGTATTTGGTTTAACATAATGGGATGATTAGTCCCACATGCACCATGCAAAATAAAAAGAAACATATATATACTAAACTATAATAATGGTAATATGAAGTAATAGAGGCAAAGGTAACCCTCCGTAAAAAGAGTGTGTCGACCTTGGTTGAGGGTCTCTAGCTAGTAAATAGTGGGGCCTATTTGTATAGACATGAGTGTCAAAGATCAAAGGTGAAAACCAAAACACTTTTTTACCATTTCACTACCATGTGTCACATGAAAATTGGTCCACTTGGTAGTCATACACACATCCAAGTCACTATTTGACTGTTGACCATTTTTTATCCAAACTTTCACTAGTGGCATCTGTAGCATACAATGTCCATTTTATGCAATCTAATATGCATTGGAAATATATAGGAATGATCTTCCATATTGTAATAGTTTTGGAATATATTGGGAACTTTTGATGCCCATAAATGACCTCTAGATCACATGGGAGCACATACCATTTTTCTATTCAAACATGTTGGAGGTGGAAATGTCAACTGGAGGATAAAAACTTATCTCTTGATAACACAAAAGTTATATTTAAAGGCTAATTATTATGACATATACGACATATTTATCTCCACATTTTGATTAATGTGTTCCAATATAAAATTATAAGGGATTACAACACACATGGGGGTTCTTTCAGTTTTTGTAAATGAGTTACAGTTTCCATTTTATGCATGTCTAAAGTTCATATAAAAACTATAATTTTATCATATTGGGAAGGACATTATTAGCCTAGAATGGGTACTTCATCTCTTGACTAGGCATTATCATATGCAAATAAATTGGTCTTATATGTTATACACCACCTCTTACATGGTGGTAGTGCTAGTTTCTAGCCATGAAACACTAGAGGTGGAGATATCCAACTACCACTTCAACACTGACAACATTTGTTATCAATGTTTCTGTGCTCATGAATAGTTGTAATAATATGCATTCGAGAGGATTTGGAAGTCATGGTCAAGGTAGTATGTGTCATTTGCCTATCCAAATGTATTTGAAGTGATATATTTTCATGTGGAGGTCCCAGAGATGGAAATTTTAGTTGGAGGACGAGAATTTATCTCTTGACTATAAAAATGTTGGATTATATGATTGATTATCTCGACACCTACCAATAATTATTATCTAATATTTTATCAATGTGATTAGGGTTGAAATTGGAGGGATTAAACATGCACATAAGGGTTCATTTAGGTTGTGTAAATGACTTATGGTTTCCATTTTATGCATGTTTGAATTTATCCTAAAAACTACATTTTTCTCAATTGGGAAGGGCATTCTTGAGGCTATAACGGGTACTCCATATCTAAACCAAGTATTATTAGAGTATAATAAATTATTAGTAGATGTTATAAACCACCCTTAACATGGTGGAAGTTCCATTTTACATCCATGAATCACCAAAGGTGGTGATATCAAATTGCCACTTCAATGTTGACAACATTTATTATTAGTGTTTATGTACTTCTAAACAATTGTAAAAACATGCATTTGGGTGGATTTGTAAGTCATGTTAATGGGATAATATGTAATTTTCCTATCCAAATGTGTTGGAAGTTATGTATTTTCATGTGGAGGTCTTGAAGGTAGAAATGTTAGTTTGAGGACAAGAACTTGTCTCTTGACAACCAAAAAGTTACATTTTAGGACTAATTACTATGTCATCTATCATAGATTCATCTCCAAGCTATATTTATGTGATCCTAGGTGAAATTATATGGATTAAAATTGAATTTGAGGGTTCTTTTGGTTTATGGAAATGATTTAAGATTTTTATTTTATGCACATCTGAAGTTCATCTTAAAAACTATAATTTTATCATATTGGAAAGGGCATTTTTGAGGCTGAAACAAGTACTCTATCTCTAAATAAATCATGATTTAAGGAAAATAACTTGGTCCTAGATGTTATATCCCACTCCTAATGTGGTTCAAGTGTCATTTTTCATCCATGAAGCACTAGATATAGATATCTCCAAATACTGCTTCAACATTGAAAATATTTATTGTCAATGTTTCTGTGCTCCTGAACAATTGTAAAAACATGCATCCAAGTGGAATTATAAGTCATAGTCATGGTATAATGTTTAATTTTCATATCTATATGTGTTATAAGTAATTAATTTTCATGTGGAGGTCCTAGAGGTGGAAATGTTAGTTTGAGGATAAGAACTTGTCTCTTGACTACAAAAATGTTACATTTCAAGATTGATTACTATGATGTTTTCCATTTATTCATCTCTAAGATTATATATACATTATCCATGTGAAATAATAGAGATTAAACATGCATGTGATGTTTTTCATCATTTTGTGTAAATGATTTATAGTTTCTATTTTACTCACATTTAAAGTTCACCTAAAAGATTATAATTTTCTCATATTGGGAAGGGCATTCTTAAGGCTAGAACATATATTTCATCTCTTAATAAGGTGTGATTATAGGCTAATAAAATTTTACTAAAAATTATCCACCACCTCCAAAGTGTTTTCTGTGCTAATTTTTTGCTATAAATCACTAGAGGTGGAGATCTCCAACTATCACTTCAACATTGAGAATATTTATTGTTAATGTTTCTACACTCCTGAGTGGTTGTAAAAAAATGCATCTAGGTGGATTTAAAAGTCTTGGTCATAGGATAACATATAATTTTCCTATCTATATGTATCAAAAATGATTTATTTGCATGTAGAGTTCTTATAGGTGGAAATATCAGTTGGAAGACAAGAACTTATCTCTTAACTGCAAAAAAGTTATATTTTAGAATTGATTGCTATGACATCTACCATAGATTCATATCTAAGGCATGATTAATGTTTTCTAGGGTGAAAATATAGGGATTAAATATTCACATGAGGGTTCTTTTGGTTCATGTAAATGAATTATGGTTTTAAAAGAGTAGCAGAGGATGGAGAAACTAATCCATTGGAAGACATTATAATTATAGAGGATTAAATTGGAAGGCATTAATATTTTATAGGTTTTAGAAACATAATTCACCTAGCTTTTTGGCCATGCATATATTCTATCCCCAATTTTATTTTAAATATCATGTAAATATATATTATATTTTGATCCTAATAGAAATATCGATGCATAGAAGTTTAAGATCATATGATCCTACCAAATAATAATGATTCCATAAAAATGCCTAGTCAGGACCATATCAAATAAGTCCTATAACAAATGACTCAAAGTAAGTTTATGATGATGAAGAGTTGATTGTATTTGTCTAGGATTTTACATTGATCATCTCCAATGCATTAAATATCATCCAATACAAATCCATCATATGGCATCTCCACGTGTCATCTAATCTAAACCATGTAAATCATCTAAAAAACATCCAAGGATGGTATTTCTAAATGTCATCCACAAAGGCCTAATGATAGTAAACTAGTGTAGCAAAGGTATCCACATTATAATAGTGACAACATCATATCAAACATTTTAGTAAAGATCATCAAATAATGTAATAAAAGATAAAAATCTTAGCACATAATATGAAATCATCATATACATACACAAACCAAACAAAGCATGAAATTTCATCAAAAAAACTAATAAGGATGAGAATATTGTCCATCAGTAGCTTAGGATAGTACCCCATTCTAATTAGGGATCACAAATAAAATTATCATATGGTGTAGACCAAATAAGAGAAACACTTCACACTAATATATGACTCTATCTCAATCATTATACTATTTTATCCCATATAGTTATAAATTCAACATATCTTGAATGATTACAAGTTATTTTTAATAATTACATGAAATAAATATTAAATATGATCATATCTAAATATGGCCATATAAAGATCAAATTTAGTTTACAATAATAATGTGAACCAAATTGTATGCAAAAAGATGATCACCATAAAATGTGAACATGCACGTACACATACACACACACACACACATATGCATGCATTCATGCATGTATGTATCCATACAATACATAAAGGCATACAAACTAAGAACATAAT